>JAFIRS010001576.1:0-330811 GCA_018342105.1 Gonioctena quinquepunctata
GATCAAACTCAAAGAAATTAAAAATGTTTTTTAATTGTTTGATTTATTGAAGAAAATGGCGAATGCAATTGTTTTATTATAGGCATCTATGGAGAGGGATGTAAGATCTGTTCAAAATGACTCGAGTGTTGAGAAAAAATGTAATTGTTGAGCAATTCGTTACTTTGTTTGGTTTTTTAATACGTCCCTGGGTTTAGTGTATTTTCCTTCAACTGATTCTTCAGACGAATTGCATGTTTCCTTTGCAAACTTCCAGACTCGTGATATTATTTTCATTCGCCGAAAAATGCGTTGGTTGCTGAAATGTTTCTTACGTGTCGGCTACTCAACGTCACTTGGGAGTATTTTAAACCTCCTTAGACGTTCGCAGACAGTGCTCTAGATGCAATCGCAACACGTCATCCGGTTCACGTAGAAAATTCATCGATATACGATTTACTCGTTTTGGCAAATACTAGACTTCCCATTACTCTTTGGATCAACTGTGATGTTGATTTTTTTATCGTAAAACGACATTTAAGGGGTGATTTCCCAATTGACATTTCAATGTTAAAATGGCATTCTTCACGCACTAAAAGAGAAAATAGCGTTGTTCGTCAATTTATTAGAAATATGTATGTGAAACAAAAGACACTGACTTCACCAAATGAAAAAACCACGACACGTGTTCTTTTTACAATAACTTCTTCAGGTGGAAATAATAAAACTCAACAATCACGAAGTATCATGCCCAAGAAGATATTGTTTTTTCTACCAACAGGATTATTTTGTACCACCTTTCAAAATTGTGCATTCCAGTTCGGATTGGGAGTGACAAACAATACCGGGTGACAAGGATATGGGACCACCCCTGTAACTTCGGGCATTCGTGAACGGTTTTTTCTGAATTCCGGTACAGTTATATAAGCAACCATTTCGGATTTGATCACATTACGATCCAATATGGCGGACTTCCGTCTTTCTGCAAATGCCAGCAACTTTGGTTTTTTTCGGAATAGAACACCCTGTATTTTTTTACATATTCAAGTTCAACAGGTCGAAACAAGTCCAAACTGATGTCAAATGTAATTTTTTTTCAATTGAAATAAAAATTGTTTTTTTTTTTAAACGTGGATAAATGAGATTTGGTCGAAGCTGTTCACAATGAGTCGAAATAAAAAAACTAAATTTTTTTCTGAAAATTATTTTTTTGTCACTTAGGTTAATCAATTCAGTCACATCATATTTTGACCCCAAAAAAAAATTTTTTCAAATTAAACCCAATGTGCACCTACCTGTCTCTCAGAACATTCTTTAAAGGGAAAAAAGTTACATATCATTTTGTATTTCGGTGCAGTAAAAAAATTTTATACATTCAAAAAATCTAAAAGTAGTTCATGAGTTTCCTTGCAGTTCGAATAATTTTCAACTTAGTAAGCTGTGGAAAACAACATTTCTGAATCTTGTCAACCAATTGTGTTTCGCTGTCAACTTTCATCTCAACTCTCGAAAATTAGTTTAGTATAAATGTAAAATCAAATTATAGGTTCACAAGAAGTGAACAGGTTGATATGTTATTAATTTACGGAGAATGTCTTTAAAACAGGTCGCCGCTTGTCAGTTATACCACAGTTTATAGCTAAAGAAGCAGTTAGCTCACTTTGGACAAATGAGTTCCAAAAGGGAACATCCACTCAGGAAAATAATTCAGGATGCGAGAAGACTGTACGCGATTATCGCTCTTTGAAGCATACGAAAAATATCAGTATTAGTAAAATGTAACACGCGGTATGCGCAAGGGGTGAAAATCAGAGTTGGCAGTGTACAAACGGGAACATAAAGATCAAAGTGCCTGACGCCAAGTGAGCGAACTGTTTCTTTAGCTATACGCTGAACGATACCCACACAGAAAGAAACCCAACAATGGAGAAGATGATCGTAAGTGAGGAGGCAGAAATGAACGTTTTGTTTTTGTTGATTTTGATCCAAACGCGGGGAAATTTGGGAAAACCAATGCAATGTAAGCCCAGAAAAAAGCTAGAAGAATTTTAAAAGACACCATTATCGTGCTTATAAGTATAACTTACACAATTAGTTGACAAGATTCAGAAATGTTGTTTTCCACAGCTTACTAAGTTGAAAAATTATTCGAACTGCTGGGAAACCCCATGAACTAGTTGTAGATTTTGAATTTATACAATTTCTTTCTGCACTGAAATACAAAAAAGATATGTCAATTTTTTCCTTAATGTATGTTCTAGAGAGACAGTTAGTGGCCCATAGGGTTCCATTTGAAAAAATAAATTTTTGATCAAAGTGTGATGTGACTGAATTGATTTAAACCCGTAAGTAACAACAAACAAAATTTTTCAGAAAAATTAAGTTTTTCTGTAATTTTGGACTCATTGTGAATAGCTTGACCAAATCTCATATATCCACGAGGTAAAATAAAACAATTTTAATTTCAATTGTTTCAAAAAAAATTACATTTGACATAAGGTTTGGACTTGTTTTGACCTGTTGAACTTGGGAAAATGTAAAAATATACAGGGTGTTCCATTTGAAAAACAAAGTTATTGGCATTTCCAGAAAACCGGGAAATCCGCCATATTGGGTTGTAATGTGATCAAATCCGAAATGGTTGCTTATATAACTGTACCAAATTTCAGAAAAAAACCGTTCACGAATGCGAAATTACAGGGTGGCCCGATATCCTGGTTGTGAATGTTTGATGAGGAGAGTTGTAGTTGTTTTGTCAATGTGACAGATCGTATTTTATTTTCGAGAATTTTGTATTTTCTCATTTAATAAAGTTTATTTGTGCTAAGCTAGTAAAAAGTTCTCCCCAGAGTTTAGCCAATTGAAAACTTTGGGAAGGGAAACCCAAATTTAAAGGGTTCTCCGTTGTCACCCATTTTAAGTAACATATTCATGGAATATTTTGAAGAATCTTCTTTGGGAACTTTCCACAATGGTCCAAAAAAAGGGGGAGATACGTGGATATGTTTCGCTATCTGAATCGAAGGAAGAAGAATTAAACATTTTCTTGATCATAAAAACGGTCAAAACCGAGATCAAATCACATTAGAATCAGAAAAAAACAACCAACTCTTTTTTTAGATGTCATGACCCAAAAAAAATCATCATCCGAATCGAAACATCTGTACACAGAAAGAAGACGCATACCAACGATATCTAAATTACTCAAACCATCATGCCAGTGTAAAAAAAAAGGCATAGAAATGTCTCTATAATCGACCCCCAAACGGTTTGAAATTTCCAACCGGGAATCACGGGGGAAAGAAACCCTATAAAATCTGTTCTCAAGGAAAGATATCCAGATCAGTTTGGGGAAAAAAAACAATCACTGACATTAAAAAAAAAACCCATCAAACAACCAATTAAACAACCAACAGGAGTAATTCCCACCACCTACACATTTCACAACCAACATAATACCTTATGTCGCCGGATTATCTGAAAAGATCAAACGAATTGGGAAAGGTATGAGTGGAAAAATTTTGAACAAAAAACACTGAGATCTATACAACACAAACAAACCAAAAAAAGCAGAAGAAAGTAAAAAAATTGTGTTTTAAAATACCTTGTTCTTTTTGGTGATAGTTTTATAGGTGAAACGTCAATTTATTGGAAATTCGCAAAATGAACATCAGGGGCATGAAATCGACAAATAACTGGGCAAAAAATTTCAGAACATATCCTCACATCCAATGGCATCATACGATTGAATGGAAGGGGACAAAATCTTGATAAAAGAACCCATCAAAGAGGAAAATTTAAAGAAAGGGCCGATTTTTTTTCCCAATAAAACGTTTTTTAACAAATTCTGTTGAAATGGATCATACATGGTTCCCTCTACTCAAAAGGAAGTGAGATATGGAGAAGCTAATAAACTGATCCGAACAACACCCATATATCAAATGAAATACGTCAATCCAAATTTTTTTTGGAATCTCAATTGCTCCGCAGTTGAAAAAAAAAAAAAAGAGCAAAAAATCAAATTATAAAACAATTAAAGGAGATTTAAAATTTTTTTGAGAACGGGGCAGATATAGCCCCCAAAACTAAAAACAAAACTATATGAAAGATTTTTTAAATTTTTTTAAAAAATTTTTTTATACAAATTGAAAACGGCAAGTTATTGACAAATTGAATTTTTTTCCATAGGAAATATAATTTTGGAACCAATAACTTATGGGGGGGGAACAATTATTTTCCCCCTTTTACATTTATGATTTTCCTGACATAATTTCATTTTCAGATTGGGGAAAGGGTTCCCCAAAAAAAAGTAAAGAAACGTTGTTCCCCCAAAAACCAATTTTTAAATAACCTGTTTACTATTGAATCCTCATGCTTTTTTTTTTTTTAAATAATCGCTTTGGGGACCTCGTTAATATTTCTATGATTTCATTAGCCCTTACCACCCATTTTTATACACCTTAGTTGTTTTGTAAAATGGGATTTATTAATTCTACCAGTAAAATTTCCTTCGATTCAATTCTTTAAAAAATGGTATCTACCACCCGGTGTTCACGGAAAAATGTGAACAAATTTTTGCTGCACAGGTTTTTTTTTATTCCATATTAAATTATAAAGATTTTGTGAATAATATTAATTCTGCTTTTCTGGCAAATGTTGGGGGTTTAAACTCTTAACGAGGTCAAGGGGTTAAAAAAATCGAAAGTGGGAAAACCCCCAGCAATTTGATACTTTTCCCTTTAGGTTATCAAAATTAAATAAACACTGAAGTCTTACACGTAAAACTTTATGGGGATCCCTAAAGTCTGAGCTATATGAAATACTTTTTTAAAAACCCATCTGCCATGTTTTTTCTTTGCCAAAATATCCCTAATACCGAAATAAAACCTAAAAAAATTAAAATATTTAAAGATGCATTGCACAATATGAAATTTAAACAGAAATTAGTTTTAAGTGACCGACAAATATTTTTTAATCGTCAGAAGCTGTTTTCCAATATTCAAATACAGGTAACATGCTAATATTTAAGGAAGTTATTTCTGGGTCCATTTTGAGAAAAAACTTCATATGAAAATATTCCAAAAGGGAAATTTTGAACTACAGGGGGCTAAAGTTTTAAGAGAAAAATCTTTTTTATGATAACTTTGGTTGACCCCGTATTTTTTTTTCCTTCTATGCATCAAAGGCATTTTCTGCTTACAACATAATTTTTTTATTCTTGCCAGTGGCTTCGTAAAGGGTTTTAAAGATAAATGTGATACGCCACTGCCTTTTCCCAAAATAAAAAACTTTTTGAAATTCTCACTCTTTTTTGAGCAAACCTGGTCTCTTGATTATTTTCGTTTGACGTACGGTTCTCCGCATAAAAAATAAAATTCATTCATTTTTCATCTCGCTAGACCACTTACGGGGGAATACAATTTATATGATTCCAGATTCCAATGTGTTCCCAGGACTCTATTTTGGGACCGTTACTTTTATCATATATATAAACGACCTATGTTCACACATCCCAATAGATGCATTTTATTTGCCAGACACATCCTTATATGTTCAGATGGAAATTTTGATGAAAAGGGGAAAAATTCTCAATTGAGAATGTTTCCTTTTCCTAAAACAAGAGGTTATCTTGACGATGGAAGATAGTGACTAAAGTTTATCTTTCGTCCAGATGATTCCACATCTGATTTTATGAACATCCTGTTTATATTTTTTAACAAATCGAAACTATGATAATCAGACAACTGAAAGCGGGGCAAAAAACAAAATTGGCCACACAATATTCCTCATTTGTCAATTGAAACATATTCCTAGCATCACCACACTGAAGACTGTTTACTTTTCCTTTCCCTCCCTAAGTTATGGGTAATATTATGGGGGGAAAATTTATCTGGTGCAGCTAATATTTTCAAGAAACAAAAAAAGGCAATCAGGATCATAGCAAGCTATTTTGAACAGTGTCTCCCAATTTCCATCAGTTTTGGAATTATGCCTTTGCTCTGCCTACTTGAAATCCATGGAAATATTAAACATTTCACTATGCAATCTGATGTCCATAATTATTCGACAAGATCTGCTAACCCAGATTTCGTTTGACAAAATCGTTTCAAAAGTTAAGACCTTTAGGACGTATGTTCATATGTAGTTTTTTTCTCAAAATGGATCCAAGAATAACCTTCTCGAATATTAGCATGTTATTAAGAAACACCTTGTATATTGCGGACATTTTATGTGTGTGCTTCAAGTCAGTTCGTTAGTTGTAGTTTTTTCATTGCGAAGTATTAGTAAGATGGCTAGGACAAAATCAGTTCAATAGTTGTGTTAAAATCGATCCGATACTTTTAGAATATAGCAGACCCATAAAAATATATTTCTTGATATATCCATCCTCCCACGCGCCTTTACCTATTCCAAGCAGTCGGTATATTTTTAGAAAATGTAATCGAAAATAAATAAAAAAAGCAGGTAGGCGGTTGTCTGTGATAGTCGGGATCTCACTTTTTGTGTACACTTTGGGTGAACTATAACTCAAAGAATGTTTCTATGTAGCCTGTTCCGTCTTTTTGAACATGTGTCGATGTTACAAGTGTTCTCAGAAATAGGTTCAATTGAAACTCACACCACTGTTGCTTCCGGTGAAGTCATTTCGATTTTACAAGCTTCATTCAACAATGACATTTTTAACATTCGATGTATTCAATTGGCTCAAAATTTGAATGAGTACATGGTTCGCGTGACCATACATTTTATCAGTTTTATATGATGAAAAATTCAAGATGAGGTTCTCTAGTCGATGGGTATATTTTTTTTATGTATGACCACGCATAATTATTTTTTTTAATGGATAGGGTATATCTCGAAGTTGGTCCAATTTGGATATGAAAAAAAATCCACTCGTAATGGTAGGAAAATGGGGGATGATCGTTGGTTCACCCACTGAATTTTTATCCGATTTAGATTATTCTTTTTTTATTGTATAGGGTATGCTTCGAAGTTTGTCCCATTTGAATTTGAAAGAAATTACACTCCTAAGGGTAGAAAAATAGGGGATGATTTATTGATTTTACACCTGTGAACCGATTCTGTTGAAACTTGGCACACATATGTAGTTCTGATGAGACTACAACATAATGGAGGCCCAGAGTTAATCTGATGATGGAGACGGAAGACAGTCGAGGGATCTCTTCAACGGTTCACAGCAGCTACCTCGTGTTTGGGGTAATATGTACATATATAATTACATGTCCTGACTAACTGACTCACTGATGTTATGACTGCTCGTTATTTGTTAAAGCTAAGCCTTAACTATACTGGGCGTTATTAGTCTATTGACCAACAACTGGACAACCTGCCAGAGTGGCTTGGGAAAGTTATCACCCTCAGTATATAATGAAGCGTGGGCCTTAATTTGACAGTACAGTTGCCAATCTCAGATAGTTCAGAAACAATAATACACTTAGGAATTTTAATAATAATAATAACAACCACTGTTATTCAGTTACCTTGGCGATTGCTAATATTACTACTTTTGTCGAATTATTAGTTGACTCTACTATGAAATCAAATAATTGAATGGTTCCTTATTACCATATACATATATACCTTGCCAACTGAACAGTTTTATTTTCTTACCCTCGACTGGAGAACACACCACGTTTTAAGGATACTTGATTTTTATTTTGGACTACCGATTTTTATTACGCGTTCACTGGTTCGTAATATGAGTATTTAGCTTCTTTGGAATATTAGAATTCTATTCGTTGAGTTATAACTGAGATCATTTCTGTTGTTTACACTTCCACTATTTTCTGCATATTTTTGATAAACTGGCTACTTTATGATTAATTCACAAAGTTTACACTTGTTTGTACGAAGAGCTATTACTAAACTGAACTCTCTTTCTCTCTGAATTCTGATTCTATCTCGACTGTGTTCCATTTTACTTTTGACTTTGTTCTTATATAGAATCTCCCCCCTATGACCCCTTTTCGGTATTGAATAGGCGCGGTGTTGTTCCCACAGTGATGGATTATAACTTCGGACATCAATTTCCTTCGCGGTATAATTCAATCGCATTCTTTGCGCGTTAGTATTTCATCCCGGCTAGATAATTGTTAATTATCTATCGCGGCGTGGAGTTCAATAGTAATGAAAATAAATGCCCTGTCGTAATTTTTTTCGGTCTGTTTCAACTTTTAGGTCGTCGATGTCAACGTAACATATTCATGAGGCATTTTGATTGGTGGTGTTATCATATCAAATCATTTACGAGGTTTTTATTTCTCTGTCGGAACTCATCCCGCATTCCTGCCTTCTAATTTAATAGCGGACGAAGTAAAACAGTAGTTCATCTTTTTGGCGTCGCGTTGCTTCAGTCAAGGGCATTACAAATTGTTACGTTAAAATAACTTGGTTGATCGCGGCCATTACACTGATTGACTGATATTCGATAAACGCCCAGATCAAACCGCTGGACCTAAGAGCTAAAATTCTGACAGCATATTTTTTTGATATTCCATCCCTAAAGGGGTGAAAAGGTGGGTGAAAGGGTGAAAGTGAAAGTGCAGTTGGTTTCGAAATATAAATTATCATTTGGGTTCTTCTTCACAAATAAAGATAAATGTGCTTCAGGGTTTTTGAACATTTAACCCTAAGGGGGTAAAATGGGGGTTGAAAATCTGTGTAGTTAGTTTTGAAGTTACGATCAAGAAAATTGGTATTTGGGGGTCTTTGTTACAAATAAAAAATTCGTGTTTTTGGAAATTCAACCCCTAAAGGGGTAAAATGGGGGTTCAAATAAATTCAATTCATTTATTTTTCATTTCGACATTTCACAATGTATAGGAAGAGTCATAATATGAGGGATATATACAGTTATAGGGAATTTGGGGTATTTACATAATATACATTCATAGTCACGTCACATCTAAAAACTCCTTCAATGTGTAAAAGCAATGGTGCAATAAGAACTCTTCCAGACTAGATTTACATTTTTTAAGTGACTTACATATCTTAATTTTCAAAGGAAGTTTGTTGAATAATTTAAGACCCACTTAATCTGGGGAACAATACGTTACTTTCCTGTTGGCCTAGGTAAATAAAAGTTATCTTTTTGGCGAGTATTGTGATTATGGAGATATTTATTGCACAAGAGCTTTCGTTTATTTTTAAAAATATATACACATAATTCAAGAATGTAAGTGCAGGTCAATGGTGAAATAGTTTTTTTTAAGGATTGTTTACATGATGCCCATGCCACGCATCTAATTATCCGTTTTTTGAGCCAAAAATACCTGTTCTACACCCCCTAGAAGCAAACACCGTATCTTAGTCTGGAATCTACTTGTGCTTAATATAAATAGAGAATATGCTGATCTTCCAGAACATCTCTCAAATTGATGAAAAGATACTTCAATGAATTTAATTTTGATGTAATCGTTTGACAATGCCAATTTCGTTTTAGTTTCAATTCAGTAACAGGGTATATTTATTTCCTCAGCTTTCTTTTTGAGGCGAAATGTTCGCGGGTTCTAATTCTAGCTTTGCTATTGGTTGAAAAGAGACAACTGTTAAACTTCATTAATAGCAAAGCTAGAATTAAACCCAGAACATGCACAAAAAAGCACTGTCGTTTGTTTTTCTTATTTTGTACCATTTCAATTTGAGGTTAACTGCATTTTGACAGACGGAGACTTGGAAATAAAATTGTCATTAAATTGCAGAAAATATAAAATTCAATCATACAATATGATGAACTATGAAAATATCATTATTAGTCAATTCGTCAAGATTTGTACTTGCTTCTGGTACTGAATACAGGTGAATATTCGAATCTGCGGCTTTATACTGTCTACACAAAATACTAATGTGGCTCATTCTACAAAAAGTATCCTTCCACACTACACTACCTGAAAATAAACAATTCCTCACGCACTAATGAACTGATGAACGAGTGATTTTTTAAAGAACAAACTCAGGAGTAAGCTAAGCAAGATTTTAAATCAAAGAGATGGAAAACACATAGATATCGAAAAAACACTGAAACTAATTTCATATAAGATGCTGCAGATGTCATAAATTGAGTTCTGACATTAAGCGAGAATATAAACAAACATTTTTGGACGGCGCCATCTACCACAGACTGCCATAGAGAGAAGCTCTGTTGAAGTAACAGGTGGTGTCCCCTAGAAAATCTAAATAATACCGAATCAGTTCATTCACCAGGGTTTTTAGGCATCTTAGTTCTCCAGCTGAGATTTTCGTCAAGATGATTGCCTAGAAACCGAATGCTATTGTGTGTGTTCGAAACTACTTGGTTATTTATGTTCACATCTAGATTATCAACTTTTTTTTGTACAGTATGAATTCTGATTATTTCAGTTTTTGCTGTATTGAATAATAAGCAATGATGGTTGAAGTAGCCACTTTGCTCATCAATTCAGAATATTTTCTATCTAGCGCTTGTGTTTCCTATGCTGATATAATGAAAGAGAAGTCATCCGCATATGCGGTAAAATGATCATTGTCTGTATAGATTCCACTTGATTCGTGTATAGGGTGAATAGTATTGGACCCAAAATCGAACCTTGGAGCACACCTTTATTAACCGTCAACACATCCGAGTTAAATTTTAGAATTTCGTTCTTACTAAGGGAATCAATTTTTTTTCAATTTATTCAAAAGAAGCATAGAACATACCTGAGCAATGAATGCTTGTGTCGTAGTGTTCCATTCTTTCATTTGGGCATCTTAAATTACTATTTTATACAGTGCGTGTTTTGAATAATAGTAATACTAATATTTTACTAATAATAAATAAATAAATATTGAGTAGTTGAATTCGAAGTTAACAATAAGAATAATTTTACATAAGTAGGGTTGTCGAGAAATAATGGGAAAGAGAAAATGAAAAAGGTTAGTAAGTAATCGAGGAGAATGTATCAATTGAACATATAATTCAGTGTATTGTTTTCGAGAATAAAACTTTTAATGTTGAGTTTGTAGTTCGCCATTCTTATTATATGTTTTATTTTTAGTGGTAGCATATTGTATAGTTTAGGTCCGAATTAGAATATGAACCTCTGTGTATGACTCTTTTTGAATTTGGGTATTCTGATGGATTGATTTTCAACAGATCAATTGACACGTGTTGTTTGCGGTTTTCTAGAAAAGACGACAGCCATGATGATACATTACCTCGTAGACCATACATTTCGAGGATTGACGCAGCCCTGATCACAAAATATTGCAGCAGGACATTCGCCTGCATCTATAAATTTGATGATTTGTCTATAAAATGAGATAATAGCCGTTGTCCATGCTGGTTCTCATTCAATATTTCGAAATTATCCAGAAAGTTCAGAAGTCTGTCCAGGAAAGCATATTCGAATATTACTGCAAGGGACCTTTATGGGTCTATAGTTCTTCATTAGAGTAGGATTGTCTTTCTTGAACCGAGGTACAACTTTTCCAATTTTAAGAGTTTCTGGAAATTTTCCCAACTCGAATGATTTGTTTACTAGGTATATTATGGGAAGCAATATTATATCAATAACCCTTTTCAAGATAAATCCGGGAATGCCATCTGCACCAGATGATTTTTTGTTTTTAAGTTTGATTTTCAGCAGATCTAAGAGTTCGTTTTCAGTGTATGGATTCAAAAACATCGACTTTGTGTTGAAACCTCTCTGATAATTTATTAAATTGAATTAAATGAAATTGAGATTGGAAGTTGTATAAGAATTCGGTTAGTTTTCAAGATGTGGTCTTGGTATTTGAAGTCTTCGTTACAAATAGAAGAAATAAGTATTTTAGTATTTTTAGAAATTCCATCCCTAAAGGGGTGAGTGAATTTGTAGTAGTCGTCACAAAAAATACAAAGTTCAATGCTGGTACCAGCTAGTTATAGTATATAACAGTTAGTAGTTAAAGTAAAGTTGGTAAGTAAGTATTTTAAAAGTAATCCAAATTGAGTAGGTAGCAATTAGTAGAATTTAGCCACAAAAAAATAAAAACTTCAACAAAAAATTAAACCTACGAAAAATTAAACTGAAAAGCAAAAAATAAAATTAAAAAAGTAACTAATTTTGGGTCGGCGCCAAACAATCAACGAAGATCATCAAATTACTTTATAGGAACAAAATAACATAAACACGCAACGTGAAATCTCCAGCAATAAACAATAACATTCCAAAAATGCGATCTCCGCACAACCACTCGCAACGACGTGTGCCCTCACATGTGTGTCCGACCGGGTGGCCGTCTTGCTGATAATGACTTCGAGAACGCTGGGCAATTTCCAGCGAAGAGACGCGCCGCCGCTGCGCATCCCGCTGCCATCATTTTACACGCTTAATGTAATTAATTAATGTTTGTTTATTTGGCGTCTACTCAAAATTAGTTACTGATATATTAGTTTTGGAGCTTAGTTATTAAGACTAAAAAGGTTTACTTTTTCGTCGGTTTAATTTTTTGTTAAAAAGTTTTATTTGCGTAACTCGTGAAAAACTGAATAAGAATGTACATAATTGTTTCTAGAGGCACACTATCAATGACTAACCAAACTTTCTCGAACACTCCTAATTATCACATACGTTCTAAGAAGCCTAGCTATACTATTACAAATCGCCATTCAAATATTCGAACAGAAGTATTAATAGCCGAACATTTCTAGCAAATAATTGCGATTATCAGTTTTGTAAACAACATCGATTTACATACGAAGGAAATAAAATACCGAAAATATCAGTGAATGTGATGGATGATTGTTGAAAAAATAAGCGATATGAATTATTTTTAATGGCGAGAAAATATACAGATTTCAGGGTTAGCCTCGTGTAGTTTCCACTAGATGTAGGCCATTGTGATTGGAATTCTTTTAAAAGGAATGAAGTAACTGAATTTTATAATCAATCTCTCCAGTAAACAGTATTTAAAATTCTAAGAGTCGAATTCAAAATAGCAGGTTCTCAATCATATTTTTTATATTAGTATAATAGTTATTCATTTAACAATAATATTTCTGTGATCCTCAGTGAGAACGCATCTGTAATCGGGAATTCTTTCAACAATAATCATTCTAATAAATTGATTTGTTGAAAATATAAACAGGTTGTTCATAAAATCAGATGTGTCTCTCCACAAGAAATGATTCTAACTTTTTCCATCTTTGCAAAGTGAGATTGCTTCTTGAAAATGTGTTTCCCAATTCTTCCGGCCTTCCTGATGATCGTGGAAGCGTGAAATAGATTTTCGTCGACAAAAATGTATTGAAGACCTAGTGAATGCGATGTCTCTCCTGCGTCAATGTTACGAATGATTTCTGGTGAGTACTCTCTTTTGAAAAACATTCTTCTTTGCCTCATTCATCTTTATGAGTTCTTAATTAAGACTGGAATAGAAAATCAAACAACTATCTGAATGAAAATGCAAATTTTCAATTTCAGATTTTTTCTTTTGAGTTAGGGCCTTTTCAGAATATCTATCAGATGTAGTTCAATGTCCAGCGTGGCTTTAGCCGGGGAAGTAGTTGTTTTCTGTTAGACATTCACAAAAAATAACTTCATTTTCATCGTGGATTTTTCAATTCGCAGAAAAATATTTCTATCAATATTCAATTGAGAATGTTTCCCTTTTCAACATGAATACCCCACAAGAGGTTATCTTGACGATGGAAGATAGTGACTAAAGTTTATCTTTCAGTCGCAGATGATTCCACATCTGATTTTATGAACATTCTGTTTATATTTTCAACAAATCAATCTATCATACCCCATGACAGGTTTTAATGTCAGAAAACACTAATTTCGAAGTGTCTCTCCAAAAGAAATGATTCTAACTTTTTCCATCTTTGCAAAGTGAGATTGCTTCTTGAAAATGTGTTTCCCATTTCTTCCGGTCTTCCTGATGATCGTGGAAGCGTGAAATAGATTTTCGTCGACAAAAATGTATTGAAGACCTAGTGAATGCGATGTCTCTCCTGCGTCAATGTTACGAATGATTTCTGGTGAGTACTCTCTTTTGGAAAACTTTCTTCTTTGCCTCATTCATCTCTATGAGTTCTTGATTAAGACTGGAATAAAAAATCAAATAACTATCTGAATGAAAATGCAAATTTTCAATTTCAGGATTTTTTCTTCTGAGTTAGGGCCTTTTCAGAATATCTATCAGATGTAGTTCAATGTCCAGCGTGGCTTCAGCCGGGGAAGTAGTTGTTTTCTGTTAGACATTCACAAAAAATAACTTCATTTTAATCGTGGATTTTTCAATTCACAAATAAATCTTACTATCAATATTCAATTGAGAATGTTTCCCTTTTCAACATTCTAATAAAGTCTACAAATGAAATCTGTATATTAATTTCTACAAACTTGAAAATCTTAATTTGCGAAGGATTTTTTTTGACGTGTTTTTATTTATAACGACTCACAGTGGTTAAAATAAAATGAGCATCCTTATAACATTCGATGAGGACTACCGGCGATACAAATTTAAACAAAGGTACGTAATGAAAACAAACGAACCTCCTTATATCTGAACTAGCTAAAGTAACAATTTTAACAAAATAAATCGCTCAAATGTGACATTTCGCTAAAAAGAACTACAGAATCTGATAACAACAAACAAAACGGTAGATTCTATTAGTCGTCAAGGCACACAATGAAGTGTTTGTAATTTATAATAATAATCGCTTTTATTGATGGTAAGTGAGACATAATCAGTACATGAAATGTGTTTACTACTTCTATCAAAGGGCACAGAGTTAGCGTTTACCCATATGTGAGATGAGTAAATACTCTCTCACACTCAACCAATATTCAAATATGCTGATAGAGAATAAAAAGAAAGCTAATTTACTACAATATCTAGAAATATACCTTTATAATAATAATAATGTGTTTGACACAAAAAGAACTTTGATATGTTAGTATATCAGATCACATGGAATGGGGATAGACTGTACATGGGTAATTTTTTTTTTTTTAAATTTTAGATATACAACGGAAATACTTATAAATGTATATTATTCATCAACAGAAGATTTTTCATTTTTTTCTTGAAAAGTCCAATAGAAGTATTTTTCAGATCATCTGGTATCTTCTTGTATATATATATATATATATATATATATATATATATATATATATATATATATATATATATATACAGGAAAATGAAGACTGGTAGAGAGAGGATTTATGCATAGGTGGTGTCAATTTGGACTTTTAATATTGTGGACATCTGATCTGAACGATATTTTTTCAAATAAGTATGGAGGCTTCTTCTCGAGGATTATTTTATGATACAACACAGATGAATGCAGAAACGTGCGTTTTTGAACATTTAGCCAACCCAGTTCTCTCAAAGGGGTCGATATATTATTTGGTTTCCTTAAACCACAGATGAGACGGACACATGAATTTTGTACTAATTGTAGTAGTTTATAACCGATTTGAGTAAGGCTGAATCTGCGTTATTCAAGTGACACAAGACTAGGGCCTCACATAAGATGATTTTACTTTTTTGTCTAGAAAAGATCTGTTGGAGTAGATGAGTTTAAGATTGCAAAATGCTGTTCTGATGACAGTATTCACATGTTTCGTGTACCTCAGAATATTGTCCATAAATAAGCATAGATTTTTAACGGTATCTGTGAATTGAATGAGTTCGTTATTGACTTGAAGGTTGATATGTGCTAAGCACCTAATTCGGACGTCTTTGTTTCTGCTAAACAGTATGGCATTTATTTTGTTGGGTTGATAGAAAGACACAGTTTGCTCGACATGTCAGTCAGATCATCGTTCATATGCTGAACCAAAAGGGCTAAGTTACTTTCGGTTGAGGGAAGATATAGTTGAACATCATCTTCATAAAAATGACCACTGGAACAATGTAAAGTTCTGTGTAAATCATTAGTGTACTCGCCTACGGCTCGTTATGAAAACTTCTCGGGTGCAAAAAAGAGTCGTTTTATATTCTTGTTGTATTAATAACTTTTAGTATCATTTGTTAGTGTGACACGGAAAATTGATTGTACGGGACCATCCCACACTTAGTAGCTTTATTCTCACAGGATTTGTGATTTCTGAACCTGATCTCTGACCGAAGCGTTTCTCGTACATTCCACAAAAACAAAATCGCCTTAGCATTGTTTATTCTGCGATTTTCGACTGCAAATAAATGTGGGATCATTTTTCTCAGAAGCATCTGAATATCATTTCCTTTTCACATCGATTATAAATTTCAAATAAACTATCTCGACCGATGAAAATCCATGTAACAACTGTTTACTTTGGGATTGTAAACAGAACTATTAAAATTATGTGCGAAATCGTTAATCAAAAAATTGAATTTGGAAGCTTTCGTTCATTGTTATCTATTCTATTCCATCTATTCAAAAACATTCTGAAATATTTGTAGAAAAAAAAATATACGCGTCGACTAGAACCTCCTCCTTTTTGGTTTCGTCGGTTAAAAATACTGCTGCTTTTTGAGTTCTTATGGTACTCAAAAATGACATACTTTATAATATAACTTATAATGTAAGTACATAGTTGGAATTCTTGGCTGAACTGAGCTTATACAGGGTGTTCCAGGAATTCCTCTTTTCCTCTCGGGAATGTACAGATGGGCTCAAAAGATCACCAGTACCTCATATAACTTTTTTTTCCTAAAATCCTTCGTTACTAAGTTTTCGGAGTTACAAAATTAAAAATGTTTTTCTGTGATAACCTTTCAAGTGAATATTGAAAATCAACCAAGTTTTGGTGATTGACGAAACAAATGAATTCCTTCGATGAAGTTTCATGCATGCGTCAGTTGGTTTGCTACAACGTCAAGAACGGACTGCCCCCTATGGTCCACACCTCAAAACTTTGAAATGACTGAGATTTTTCAACATCCAAATCCAATATTCACAGAATTATTAGAGAACTTACCCATACCACATCCAGAAGGTACATGCCACGGCACGGCACGACTGGAATATGCCAATTGGTTCATGGATAAACAAAGAGAGAATATTATTTTTATTGAACGAGTTTTATTCGCTGATGAAGCAGGTTTCAGTAGAGATGGAGCTATAAACTCTCACAATCTCCACATATGTATGTGGTTTGTGCAACTCTACTTCCAATCTCTAATTCTCCACCACTACAAACACAAAAATACCTGCCAGCAGATTGAACACCAATATGAGACTCGTTTTAAAGCTGAAACCACAAAAATACCAAAAGTTACAACAACAAAAAATAAAAGATACCTCACTTACCTCTGCCCTGTACTGTAGAGTGAAACACCCGATACCTTGAGAGATACTCATCCCTATAAAAATTTAAAAAAAAACTCAAGATATGGATCCATGAGATACCCCAAGAAAATGTACATTTACTTAGCGATAGAAACTCTTAAATAAACTCGACATTGAAACAAAAATTATTACATGAAATTATATACCTTTGTCTTTATTTCATTAAACTTATTTATAACTGCACTTGTTCATGTTATGTGTCCATATTGTCATAATCAAATGATCCATTCGTATTATAAATAAATTTGTTTATATACAGTGCTTCTCAAAAGTCCCCTCCCCCCCTCTTATTTTTGGAATGATTATACATAAACAAATGAAATTTGGAAACTGAATATTAAAGGTTGTAAACTTCCCTACTAGTGATGATAGATGACGAAATCGTCAAAGATGACGTCACAAGGCCATTGTGACCAATAATTTTAAATGGAACCCTACGGCAAGCGACACCTCTTTTAAAAGGAATCAAAAAAATCTATTCAAGGATACTAATTTTGTTTGTGTTTATGGCAGTTTTGGCAACTCGCTTTTAAAAAACGCAAAGCTGTGATGAATTGAATCAGTTAATACAAAAATTCCAAATTCAAGCTCCGCCTCTGGATAGTTGTCAAATAAGCTGACGTTTTTGTTAGTCTCCCTAATTCGACGTTTTTGTAATTGTCCAAGTTTTTGTACATTTAATAATTTGTGTATTGTTGATCGAACGTGTAACTGTTTTAGCAGCTGTTGGTACTTTTAATATTTTTGTACATTTTAATAATTTGTTAAACTGTTGTGAGCCGAACGTTTGAGTGCTTCAAGAAGCGAAATGGTACGTGCTTTAGGTGATAAAGTAGCAGCGATCCTGATTCTTGGTGAAACTGGACAAAATATTCATGCAGCATAACGCATTTTTAATGAGAGGTTTCCTGATCGCCCCGTTTCGAGGACTTATTTAAGGGAGCTTCTTCGTAAGTTTGAAACAACGGGTAGTATTAATGATGCGAAACGATCTGGCAGACCATAAATTTCTGATGAGAAAAAAATTGATATACTGGCAGAAGTAATAGGTAATCCTACTTCTTCAACAACTCACGTTGCATCTACCTGTGAAGTCAGTCGAAGTACAGTACACAGGGTGTTGAAAAAAAATGGTTCATCAACTCTCAGTCGACGACCCAGACCGAAGACTAGAATTTTGTGAACATATGGAAACTAAAATTAACCAACAGCCAGACTATGTCAAAACAATTTGTTTTAGTGACGAAAGTACTTTCTATCTAAATGGAAATGTAAATACACAGAATGTGAGGTATTGGAGTGACGCAAATCCTCACCTGTTTCGTGAAACACATACCCAATTTCCCCAGAAGGTGAATGTTTGGGCAGGTATCTTGGGAAACCACATCGTTGGGCCTCTTTTTTTAAATACTAATTTAACTGGTGAGGTTTATCTGGAGCTGTTGCAAAACGCAATAGAACCTTTAATCCTTGAAATTTTGGAAGATAATCCAGATAAATTCGGCAATTTGGAAATAACATTCCAACAGGATGGTGCTCCTCCACATTATTACGGTGCAGTAAGACGGTATTTGGATGAGGAGTATCGTGGTAGATGGATTGGACGACGAGGTTCAATGGAATGGCCAGCTCGACTTCACACCTTTGGATTTTTTTCTGTGGGGGTACCTTAAATCGAAGGTTTACGCCACTGAACCTGACAATATTGACGTTTTAAAACAACGTATTGTTGCAGAATGTGAGGCTGTTTCCGCAGACACATTTGCAAAAGTACGAGAAGAGTTCAAAAATAGGATATTTCACTGTCAGGAAGTAAATGGAGGTCACTTCGAGCAATTTCTTTAAGTAGATACTGATTCTTAAATCTGTAATTAATATCATACTGAAAGGAATTTAAATTTTAATGTTTACTAATGAGCCATTAAAACTGCCATAAACACAAACAAAATTAGTATCATTGAATAGGTTTTTTCGATACCTTTCAAAAGAGGTGTCGCTTGCCGTAGGGTTCCATTTAAAATTCTTGGTCATCTATCATCAATATTCAGTTTCCAAATTTCACTTGTTTATGTATAATCGTTCCAAAAATAAGAGGGGGGGAGGGGACTTTTGAGAAGCACTGTATAGTCATAATCAAATAATTTAATTGAATTATGAATATCTTGTTTATGTTTTCATACCATCGTAATCAAATAATGACTATCAAAAGCACATGTTCAAGGTTTACCTTTTTTTGGGCAGTAGCTCATTATTTGTCAATGATGCTTAGCTACTACTATTAGAAACTAATTTGTAAAAATATTTAATCCTCACTATGTATTATAGACAAATAAAATTGAAATTGAAAATAGTGCTCCTTCACATTTGAGTTTGATTGTGCGGGATCACCGGAGCCAAATGTTTCCCAGTAGATGGATTGGCCAGCGCGGTCTCCGGATTTGAATCCATTGGAATTTTTTTCTGTGAGGACATCTCAAAAGCCTTGTTTACGCTATACCTATTCACACAAGAGATGACTTGTTGAATAGAAGAACATTACATTGTGAAGCCTTACGAAACGATCCTGGAATGCTATTTCAAGTACAGGGGTGTTTCTGTTTGCTCTTGAAGATTGTGATTCAATAAATCAAATGAATCGAAATATACTTTATTGTCGGAAGAAGTGAATTCTCAATGATAACGTGTGAAATAAACATGATTTATAGGTATATGAATATCAAATGTATAAATGTATAGAAATGTATAAGCCTATACACACATACACGAGGAGACATGTTCAATTAGTAAGTATGGTGGAGAATTAATATATATATATATATATATATATATATATATATATATATATATATATATATATATATATATATATATTGTTGGTGATTTCTTGAACCTGAGGATATAGGTTCGTGGATCTGACTTTCATAAATTAATTACAACTTTGTTCTAGTATAACAT
The DNA here is from genome assembly GCA_018342105.1 of Gonioctena quinquepunctata. Taxonomy (NCBI): domain Eukaryota; kingdom Metazoa; phylum Arthropoda; class Insecta; order Coleoptera; family Chrysomelidae; genus Gonioctena; species Gonioctena quinquepunctata. Next base: position 20,243 of record JAFIRS010001576.1, read on the forward strand.
CTGTAATTCAGTTTCTACGTTTCGACGGGTGGATCCTCGTCTTCATCAGGATTAAAAACATTACAACTCTTATGTCCGAAATTCTGCCTTAGTGACTGGTAGAATGGTAGCATAATTTCACCCATGCTGGATATGTTGTTGGTGATTTCTTGAACCTGAGGGTATATTTTTGGCTTGTTTTTCTTGGGTTTTAGGTTCGTGGATATATATATATATATATATATATATATATATATATATATATATATATATATATATATATATATATATTGTGTGTGTATAGACACTTCTGAGCACATTGAAATTAGATTAGAACAGTGACAGTTAAAATAAAGATAGATTAACATGTACTGCAACACAAAGTATTTGTATATACAGGGTGTTTCTTAATAAATGCTAATATTCAAGGGGGTTATTCTTGGGTCAATTTTGAGAAAAAAACTTCATATGAACATATGTTCTAAAGGTCTTAACTTTTGAACTACAAGGTGCTAAAGTCTTAAGATTTTTTTTTTCATGATAACCTTGGTATGACTAGATATTTTTGTGAAACGTAGTACGCATCTTCTATGTATCAAAAGGCATTTTCTGTTGTACAACATATTTTTTTATTCTTACCAGTGGCGTTCGTGCAGGATATGCACTGAATCATTTTAAAAAGAAAAATGATACGCCACCGCTTTTTCTCAAAGTAAAAATTTTGGAAATCCTAATTTTTATCTGAGCAAATCTGATCTCTCGGTTTTTTTTTCGTTTGATGTACGGTTTTCGCATAAAAAAATAAAATTCATTCATCTGCACGTTGTTATGAAATTGGGTATTATCAAGGATTAAAAACGTATCTAGTAGGTAAGGAGATTTTATTTTTTAAACGTTAACAGTTTTGACAGTTGTTCACCTAGTCTAGTTGTCACGTATTTAATTCATCAAAATTAACAATATTATTAAAAAAAACGGCCCATTTTACGAATTCTGATTTCGCAGCACACAAATTCATACTGAAGAGCAGTTGAGAAATCGCATCATAGGTTCTTGCGAAACGATTAGAAACAGTCCCGGCATTTTCCAAAGAGTACGTGAGTCCATGAAAAAAAAGAGCAGAGGCATGCATATTTGCAGGAGGTTCACGTTTTGAACATCTGATTTAATTTATTTCTTTGTGCGTTCAGGGAAATTTTGTGTTAGCATTCCAAAATGTATTAAGATTACTTTAATTTCATAATTTTACCGTTTAAAAATTATTCTCTTACATATTTTTTTTTTCTCGTAAATGATCTAGAGAGATGCAAATTAATGAATTTTATTTTTTAAGCGAAAACAAGAATAACTCCTTGAATATTGATATTTACGCTGAGTTTTGTTAGGTGAAAGTGTTTGCATTATTAAAATTTCTAATGAAGGTTTAACCCATTATTTCTGTTGTCATTAAAAATAAATCTTTTCAAATAATGGTGGATGTCTCAGGTTGAATATCATAGAATAAAAGTGCATTTTTATCAAAAATCGTTGCTCCGATCGACTTTACTCACGAGTACTTTTTCCTAGAAAATTGTCCAGGAAACTCAGTTTTTTTTTAAAATATTGAAAAATCTCGGTCAATTCAAAGTTTTGGGGTGTGGACCATGGGGGGGAGGGCAGTCTGTTCCAAACCAACTGACTCCAATCTCATCGAACGAATTCATTTGCTTCGTCAAACCAAAATTTGGTTGATTTTCAATATTCCCTTGAAAAGTTATCAAAGAAAAATTTTTTCATTTTGTAACTTCGAGGGCCCGTAACTTAGTAACAAAGGATTTTAGAAATAAAAAGTTATATGAAGTACTGGTGATATTTTGACCCTTCTATACATTCCCGAAAGGAAAAGGGGAGGTCCTGGGAAACTCTGTATAGTAGTTGTAGAAAGAGTGCAAGCTACCGTAATATTCCTGACCCCGAAACATCTCTGATAGTCTCTCAACTGATGGCACAAGGGATATTTACGTAGCACGCCATCGCATTGACCTTATTTCCAGTAAAAGTCTGATATTTACTCTTCGCCTATTATTTCGCAACCCTGGATATAATTGACATTCACCAACCCTGTAATCGATGAATCTATTTCGGAAGACGGGCCCTTTTTAATAGCACGAACCTTCAAGCTCAACTAATTGTTATAAGGGAAAGGGTAAACCCGCCCAAGCCACTTTTTTTCCAAGAATTGGCTTCATGAAAGATTTCCCTGTAATTTTCATTGAGATTTGGGAAGAGATGAACCCTAATGAGCGGAAAATTGGCTCCTGTTTTTCTGTACCGCTTGAAATGGTTATCGGTGAAAAATAGGTTGTAAAAATCTTTGTGAAGCAATTTACCCTGTGGTACGAGATGTATACTTTAGATAAAGAGGTTGATCTCAATCGAGATGATCCCTTCTACTGTCTGATCTGATTTATCAATTTATAATAACGAACTGGAAATAAACTACTTTGATAATTTTGGAAAATAAAAATGATTCTTTCTTCTAACTTGTGACAAGTTTTTATAAACTGGAGTAAATTGTAAAATGCCACTAACAAAACTCGCATTGGCCAATTTTGCAATGATTTCTGATACTTCACCCCTGCACTTGGCATTCCGTCTATCCACTCGAAAATTTGGTTGCCAAATTTTTCATTACATTTTTTGACTGAAATAAAACATTGTCGATTTATTTTTTGGAAAATCCGTACATATACTGAATCGACCATTCTAAATCGATTGGTGTCAACAGAATTACTCTATCTAATTCTCCCTCGAGATATGGCCTATCTTTCACTTTAAAGACCTTCAAATTCCTGAAAACCTGAAAAAATTCAATACTACTCCAAAATCTCCTTTTTTCATCCTTTCTTTATATGCATCATCAAAAGACGCACAGAAAAGTCGTCAATAAGTTCGCAGTGGGAGTTTTTACGAATCTGTGCAAAATTTAGTCTAAAATTTTTTGCATATAATCCCTGACATAGGCACAAAGTAATTATGGCTAATTATGGCATGGTACATATTTTTGGAATTGGGATACGATTTCCTACATTTTGGTACCAAAAACTAGTCGATTGGATTACTTTAACTCTCAGTCAAATTTAGGGGTTCCACTTGGGTTTTAAAAATTTTTTTTTTATAAGCACAAACCATTTAGGCAAATTATGGCATGTACATATTTCTGGAAATGGGATACATTTTCTACATTTTGGTACGAAAACTAGTCGATCGGATTACTTTAATTATCAGTCAAATTTAGGGGATACCACTTGCGCCATTTTATCAGAAATAAAACATTGTCGATTTATTCTTTGGAAAATCCGTACATATACTAAATCGATTATGTCAACAGAATTACTCTATATAATTTCTTCCTCGAGATATGACCTATCTTTCACTTTAAAGAGTTTCAAATTCCTGAAAACCTGAAAAAATTTAATAGTTCTCCAAAATCTTCTTTTTTCATCCTTTCTTCATATGCATCATCAAAAGAGCCACAGAAAAATCGTAGATAAGTTCGCAGTGGAAGTTTTTACGAATCTGTGCAAAACTTACTCTCAATTTTTTTTTTACCTATTTCCTGACATAAGCACAAACCACTTCGGCAAATTATGACATGGTACATATTTTTGGAATTGGGATACGATTTCCTACATTTTGGTACTGAAAACTAGTCGATCGGATTACTTTAATTCTCAGTCAAATTTAGGGTATCATTGATTTTATCAAAAATAAAACATTGTCGATTTATTCTTTGGAAAATCCGTACATATACTAAATGGACCCTCCTAAATCGATTGGTGTCAACAGAATTACTCTATCTAATTTATTCCTTGAGATATGGCCTATTTTTCACTTTAAAGACCTTCAAATTCCTGAAAACCTGAAAAAAATTCAATATGACTCCGAAATCTTCTTTTTTCATCCTTTCTTCATATGCATCGTCAAAAGGCCCACAGAAAAATCGTCGATAAGTACGCAGTGGGAGTTTTTACGAATTTGTGCAAAACTTACTTCCCAATTTTTTTTATATATATTTCCTGACATAGGTACAAATCACTTAGGCTAATTATGGCATGGTACATATTTTTGGAATTGGCATACGATTTCCTACATTTTGGTACCAAAAACTAGTCGATCGGATTACTTTAATTCTCAGTCTCAGGTAACTTCTTCCTCGAGATATGGCCTATCTTTCACTTTAAAGGCCTTCAAATTCCTAAAACCCTGAAATAAATTTAATACTACTGCAAAATCTCCTTTTTTCATCCTTTCTTCATATGCATCGTCAAAAGGCCCACAGAAATATCGGCGATAAGTTCGCAGTGGGAATTTTTACGAATCTGTGCAAAACACTGAATGTTTTTTTATATATTTCCTGACATAGGCACAAACCACTTAGGCTAATTATGGCAGGTACATATTTGAAATGGATTGTTTCACTTTTGGTATAAACTAGTCATTGGATTACTTTAATTTCAGTCAAATTTAGGGTATACATTGCCGATTTTATCGAAATAAAATTGTCGATTTTATTTTTGAAAATCGTACATATAAATCGACCATTCTAAATCGATTGTTAACAGTTATTATCTAATTTCTTCCTCGATATGGCTATCTTTCACCAAAGACTCATTCCTGAAACTGTAGAATTTATACTATCCAAGATCTTTTCATCCTTTTATAGCTCGTCAAGGCCAAAAAATCATCGATAAGTTCGCAGTGGGAGTTTTCAATCTAAACTTTAATTTTACAAGCACAAAAAATTCTCAAATAGTATATTATTTTACAGTTTAGTACATTTTGAAGCGAAACAGCCACGAGGCTGGTAATGTTCACGAGCTTCAAAAATGTTATCGAGCTTCAAAAAATGTTTTCGACGACCCTGTTTATATCATAATAATATGCTAAAAAAGAACGATGAACAAATATTTAATTTTAAATTAAAAATAACAGAATTTCTTTAAACATTACTTATGATTTAAATATTGCTTAATTGTCACATTCGAGCAATTATTCAAAATTATAGGAGTATTACAATCAAGATTTTTATGTATTGAGGTAGACGATGCCACATCTGTTTTGTTAACTGATGTCACTCCAGATGAAGATGCGCCGTAATCGGATAGCGTTGTATTTTGTATGGATTGTAAAATTTTGGTTTGTATTTGATTTTTGCTGCTAACTGATTGATCAACATATCCCTCCGCAGCGTTACTAGATTTCCAGCCTCCATGCTTTTTTTATTGGAGTAAATCACCTCCTGCACCCACTAATAACGTTGCGGAAGTTCTACGCAAACAACGCCCAGTATATTTTTGGGGATCAGGCAAGTTTAAATATTGAGCTATTTGCATAGGAAATTTACTGAATTTATTTATTCCCACAACCTGTCTAGTACACCCGTTCTTATAGTTAATGAAGAATCTTGAATTTATTTTGTCCACATCTAGTGCACGGAGGTTCATATATATTTTAGAAATCTCGTAGAAGAACCCAGAAATGTGGAAGGAACGCGTTGCTTTTGTTTTTGTACTAGGCATTGTAACTAAGAGTATACAGCTAGTATCTTTTACATCATTTACTTTCAAGTCTTTTAATTTATGGCAACGTCAAGCCCTCGAAATTCCAAAAAGTGAGGCTACCTAGAAACGTTAATATTAATATCATTAACAATTTGTCGCGATAATAAAGTAATTAACTTACCTTAGTCATTAAGTATTTGGAGTCGTCTGCATTCTTTAAGAAAGTGTGTATCTCATCGAAATATTTTTTTTTAGACTTTTGACTTTTAAAACCATCAGATTTTCGTTTAAAAAAAGAACGCAACTTGGGATATTTACTGATATCGATATTATTTTCAATCGATAAAGTGGTTCTCAACATCGAATACATATACCATAGCTTTAAAATTTTTTTAACCCGCAAGCAGCCATGTTTCCGAAAATGAATTTACGTGATTATCAACTCTCCAATCCATGAATTTTGCATATATTTCTTCATATCTCATTTCAGATTTTACTGGTAATAAATCCAAAGAGGTTTCCTCAGCTTGATTAGCTATTTCTGGTGGTGTATTTGGAAAATCTAAATCACTTTCCGAAGTTTCTTGATAACTTAAAAAACTAACAATGCTTTCAGTGCAAATTGACAAGTATAAACAATTAACGAGGAACGTCAAACTAATGAAACAGGCAACTAGATATACATTGTTTTTAAATCTCACGGTAATTTTACGATTCTATTTTGCTTTTTAATCAAACAAAAGTAAAAAAAAAAAGAATTTTTATTATAGAAATGATTCCTGTCTTGTTTGTTAATAATTTAAAGTCATCAAAACATTATATACGAGAGCGGGAAATGAAAATATAAATTTAACTTTCGTCACTAGAAACAAAAGTTAACGTTATGAGAATTTCTCTCACATGCGACGGAAATCACGTTTTTGCTGAAGGTATTCTATTACAAAATGACGTCTTTTCGTAAAGGGTTGTAGAAAAATAACTATGTTTTCCTTCCGATCTTTTCATCTACATATATTTAAAAAAAAAACCTTTTTAAAAGTTATTTGTTATTGACGAGTTATAGATTACAAAATTCCATAGCTCTCAACATTCTACGATAGCCAATCCACCAATCTTCATGGATTGATTACGGATACTTTTATTTTCTCAGTTGGGATTCCGCTCCGTTTTCGAATCTTCTACGAAAATAAACCCACTCAATAGGTACCTACGTCTGTATATATTAAACATATGAGTTGTCTTGGCATTCTTCCAACAGTTATGCATTCGTTGATATCGAAATATTTCGAAAACACACCCATCAACTGTGCCAGATTGAGAATATTGACTCTAATAACTCCGAGAATTATTGCCGATTGATTGAATTTTAATTTACTCCCGACCCGATCGAATACAAAAATAGTGTTACTTATTTGCTTTTCCGGTGTTTTTTGTAATAACTGAACAGCTGCATGTACCCAATACTGGCCAATTCATACTCGTAGTTCAAGGACGTACCCAGGGGGGATACAACACACAAAATCCCTAAATACAGCGCCAAAAATGCGTTTCTGTCTGATACATTTCCGATCTGCGGGGCGAGCGTGTGGGAGTATTAGTGGCAAAACCTAGCCAAAAATATTTTTCATATGTTTCGAAGTTGCTGTTGACTTACTTTGTAATGGTAAATATTCTTAAAAATGTCTCTATAAATTAATCTTTATCATATTAGTCGAAATCCTCCCTTCCAGTGTGAATCTCATTCCCCCTATGATGATCGTCATTAGATGTTATGCGTCGATTTCGAATATAATTGTAATGTTCCTTCTGGGGCACTGTGAATGATCTTGATATTTTGCCTATGTAACTTTCACCACACGAGTGAGATATGTTATATACACGTGGATCTTTCTGGTTACGTATGTGACAGTATTGATCTTGATTGTTCTGAATGTATATTTTTCTTATCGGAAAAATTTACCAAATATGTTAAAATATATGCGAAATAATTATTTTATTAGCGAATATTTTTTTCAGGCGAACTATGTAGAAGACTACAGACCGACAGAGAAACTGGCCTGACACCTCAACAAGCTGCAGCCGTACTCGAAAAAACTGGACCAAATACCCTAACGCCTTCTCATAAAGTGCCTGAATATATAAAATTCCTCAAAACGATAACACAGGGTGAGTATCAATATTCTTAATCAACGCGTTAGTCGAATATTGAGTATAAGTTTAGCTACGGCTTAACCAGTAGCGAAGCCCCATCCTCCCCAGCAGTCAATGATAATCTCCCGCGAATACAGAATAAATACCAGGATTGATAAATGTTCAAGATACTGATATATATATATATATATATATATATATATATATATATATATATATATATATATGTACGTACCGATATATATAAGGATCGCCCAGTATATTTTTATTTTTTTGGATTCTAGAGACGATTTACATAGTTTTGAGACGAAAAATTGGTAAACTTAATTTTTCAGAAGCATTTTTATTTTTTCATCTAGAGTGCGTTGGACACACTTCAACCAACCTGATGGACATGAATGAAGAGTAATAGTTATTTATGCAACAAGCGCAAAAAGTAAGTGTTTATTGCACTCGACGTCAAGTCGAGTGCAATAAACACTTTTTGCACGAGTTGCATATAATATTTTATCTACGTTCATGTAAAAATCAAAAAATGTTTAACCCAAACTCTATTTTTGATAAATTGCATTTTCTAGTAATTCCGTAATCCAGTATGCAATAAGTATGATTGAAAATAATGTAAAATATGCAATTGTTTAAAATGTAATACAATATCACAGAAAATGGACTCAAAATGGCGTCGATTTGAACGTTCATGTTTGTCAAGATCACAAAACCAGTTTTTTCACTAAATATAACGGCAAAGTGTAGACTGCACGGCAAAGTGTATAACGATCTATGCAAAGAGTTGGAAACCGACCCCATAATGGGAATGCCATCGGACGTGATGCTTCCCAGGTATAGCTTCGAAAAAAACTTTAAAACGGTCATAGCAGACTGAGAGGCATGGAAGGGGAACCTCTAATTAATGCACAAATTGCCTGCTACATAGACGGCACAAAAACCAAAGAAGGTGTAGGAGCATGAATATATTTAGCCAAGCCAAAGACAGGAGTCTCACTGAGCTTAGGCAAACACTTGACGATATTCCAGGCAGAAGTTGCAGCAATACCCCACTGCGCAGGGGAGTTACTAGGGCAAGAGTTTAAGGAAAAGACCATTGCCATATACTCTAGTAACAAGGACGGGACTAGATAGGGAACTCTAACATAACATGAGGGCATACACAATAGATCTGCAAAGGTCGAGTGAAGTGGCTCCTAGCCCATAAGCCCCGTACAAATCTCTAATTTCTACCTGCGGTTTTGTGCAGAGGCAGGTCATTAGCATATAGGATGAATAATAATGGACCCAGAATACTTCCCCGAGGGGTTTCTAATTCAGTAGTGAAATTGTCCGAGAGGACATTTTCTACCTGTACAGTTAGCTGACTTATATAGGAGACAATCTAGTCATCCAGTGAACCTTTATACCCATGGAATATTTTTTTTTAATTCTTGATTCCAACACCCCTGCCAAGTTTGAATATCATACCCTCGGAAGTCTGGAAACCATGGCTTGTCTAAAGTATACGTTGACACACCTGGTATAGTACGAACCAGACAAATGTGAACATAACTCCGACTTCACCATAGTCCCAAGTGGTTTAGCTTTGGACGCACCCCCCTCCAAACTTAGATTCTGACTGCGCCACTGTGTCTGACGCGCACTTTTTGTAAGTTTTCGAAAACACCGATACTCCTTTCGATTAATGAATTGGTAAAGGTATATTTTCCACGGGAAATCTGGAAATATCATCATCAATACGCGGAATGTAGACTTTGGCCTTCATGGCGTGAATATTGGGCATACGCCAGGTCATAAACCACTGTAATTGTAACAGTAAAATTGGATTACCCAATCTCAATCAATGAAAATATTTAGAATCGAGTTAATTGTAGATATACGTGTAAACATTTTCGAGGATTTTTTGTTGTTGCCGATAATCAGAGAGAAATTGAGAGAACTTGGAGTGAATCGTAAAAATGTTGAGTTTATTATTAAAACGGCGTTGAGAGCAAAATCGAGAATAATTTGTTGTAAACAGACTCTCAATTTAAACATGAGTTTTCATTGAAAATATCGGGTGGCTTGCTTAAAAAGTGGCTATTTTCGCCATACATTGTTTTCACATATACCAAACGGTTTAGCCAGAGCACGCGTAGAAGAGTTTTTTTTTTCAAATTCATTTCTCCATTCTCTTTCCTCATATAACAAACTCCTGTTCTTCGAATGACTTTACCGAATAACCCAAGTATATGTCGGTTGGCCCAATGTGAGTTCAATTTTTGAAGAATACTTCCTACAATAGATTGACTCGACTGAGCTTTGAATAAACCTACTCGAAATTCCTGGATTACTCATTAAATCTGTGTGAATGGTCAGTGGTTATCTCAGCGTATACCCCGAAGACCTTTTAATAACATATATGCTTACATACCTCCTTAAGGTAGTTGTCGTGCTACGAACAGTGTCAAAAATTAGGCTCGATTGCAGCGCGACACGAGACATGTGCTAACGGTGAATTGAAGGCATCTTTTATGAGGGAACTGTACACTCGGAAACGCAACTAGCATGCGTTATACAGCAAATAAGCCATGACTGGACTGTTGGCAACGACGCAATCCAACGATCGCTCGTATTTAGTTGTTCAATATACTCTCATGAACAATCAGTCAAAGCTATGGATTGATTTCCCGCAAAAAATGGTAGGTTTGCTAAGGCAAAAGTTAAAAAAAGGAAAAATTAATTGTATGTGTTGAGAAAATCGAATGAAAAGTCAGAAGGTGTAACATATCAACCAAACGTTGGAATTAACAAATCAAGAGGATCATCACTATTATTAAAAAACTTGGAATCAACATCAACAAATTATTCCATAGTTTATTTTGATTTAGAAACATCTGGATTGTGCATGACTGATGACATTTCACAAATCGCCGCCAAAATATGAAAATAGAGAATTTAATATATATGTTAGCCCTACGAAGCAGATCAATCCTGTGGCGACAAAAATTACGGGATTGAATTCAATTTCTGTTCAATTATATTTGAATGATGTACTAGTCGATTCACTGAATTCAGTAGATTGATTGGTAGCATTTAAATAATTTTTTAATTTATCTATAACTCCAAATTTACTCGTTGCGCATAATGCGAGATTCGATATGCCTAGATTACTAAGAGCAATCATTAATAATAATTTAATAGAAGATTTTACCATGATAGCAGGATTTGTGGATAGCTTAATTATTTTTAGAAAAACTTTCCCAGATCTAAAAGAGCCAGGAATATTCCAGCTATCAAACTTAGCCAAAGATTCAATACCAAACGAAACATTAGATAATTTCCAGGAAGCGGTGTATGATGTACAAATTTTGCAAAAATTAGTTCGTTTCATTAATAATAATAATAATAATATTTTATTCCATTTAAGTAAAGAGTCCATTGGTGAAGAGTCCATTGGTAAAGAGTCAGAATTATCAATATGCATGAAATCATATAGAGAATGTATTCCAGAGAGACTTGAGAACGAAATAATATTGTAATTTACCTAATTTAAAAGCTTTGAAAAATGTAATATCACGGGATTTATTGAAAAAAATTGCGCAACAAAATATAACATACGATTTTCTAAAACAAATGTTTCACGATGAAGGAGAAGAAGCTGTGATTAATCAGCTAACTGAAAATTGGACAATGAATAGAATGGAACTTTATTGGCCACGTTACATATCTTACAATACATTTGTAGCAGGTCAGTGTTCCACCTTTCGGGACAAAAATGAAGTAATGTACAATCAAAAAACAACAAACAAAAACAGTTAATAACATCACACTGTATCTGTACCTACAAACATATACACATCTGTGTACGTATATCTAATATTAAATTAATAGTAAACATACATAAGTTACACATGATAAGTATCTTACAATGACTACACCCATTGTAATGGAAAACTAGAGTGACTAAAAATAGAAAAGCATTAACTAAAATCATTAATGATAAATGTTAATCAAGTTATTATTCAGTATAATAGTTGAAAATAAATAACATTCATTGTTGTTTATATTTTTTGTAGATTTATACGTTATATTTTATTAGCCTGTTAGAAATCTGAATCATTTTTGTTTATGTTTAAAAATATTCGAATTATGTTATACGTACATATGTTGTACAAATGTATAAATAAAATAAAGTTTATGCACTGTTGCAAACAGCAAGACCCTCGCGATCTCGTCTATTTGAATCACGAGCGTTCGCTTGAGGCGTTGCCACGATTCTCAGCCTTGCCCCTCTTGCACTTCTCATACGCCATAATTTAGAAACTTCTTATGGCAAGAACTAAATAACTGTATGGCTACGCGTGTTTAATTTTTTCTATAAAATTTGTTACTTACCTTTTAGTAATATACTAGTTTTTGAAAAAGATCTGAATGGAGGGTTTTCAGTTATGCATTAAAATGTGGTGTCCGAGGTAGCTCACTATAGGGCTTACTTGTTAAACGTTGCAACTTTGAAGCCTTATATCTCGTTTTAGCTGTGGTAAAGCATTCCAAAAATTCAACATGATTCAGGTAATAATGTTATCTGATAGTGGTATAAACAAAAAAGTGGATTTCACGACAACTACCTTAATTGCCTTGGCTGTTCTGTTGTCTGGGGTGATGACGTCGTCTTCGATATACCTTGTTTTCACAACCACCCGGTTCCACGTATCACAATGGTTTGGAATAAACTCCTCCAGAATCCCAAGTATTCAAGAAAACGAAAGGATTTCTATCATTGGCTTTTATTGAGGGAAATAATTTTTCTGATGAAATAAATAACTAAACGAAACTCAGCTAAACTTTCGACAGTTGAAAAATTCTACTTAGAACAAAGAATCCCACAATTTTTGGGAATGAAATTTTGTAATGATCTGAAATAACCCTCGCGAAACAGACTAATTTAAATTATAGGAGACTCACTCGAACGTAAACACTTATCTCGGTACGAAACTAATAAATTTTGACTTTTTCTAGACCAAAAAAAATGGAACTACTGACTTGAATAAACTTTCTGGTAGTTTAACCCGCTTCACGACAAAATATCAACTAACGATTTTTCTGAGATAATTCTCCACATCACATCACATTTAACAGCCCACTTAAGTTAAATCTTGACAAATAACCACAATTTCAACCCCCATTTCCAACTCCGAATATTGTCTAACCAATGGGGTAATACTTTGAAAAACTCTAAGCAAGTTCGTAATGACCGTGTTGACTAATCACGATTCAAGTCGGAGGTTGAGCCATTGCCTTGATCTCCCCACCCGAATTTGAGCGGTACTACTTGGAACTATGGAATTCTTTACTTTAGTGTTTTTGAACAATTATTCCCAATTTCTTCTGAATTAACTGACAATGCCAATTAGTGGTCATGCTTTACAAAAAGAGCCTTCGAAAAATCAACTCCTTAGGAGAAAATGACCAAAAAACTCCCTTTTCGAGGCTCTTGGACATGTCATTGAGCCTCTTACTTTCCAACGAACAGATATTCATATGGGCGTCGATCCATTCGCTAAAGAATCCAGATATCGCGCAAATCCGTATGTAATCTAGTTTGTTCTATGAAAATTTAATATTGTGTTTCAACCATAAACTTGTCTACTAAGAAATCCACGATTTTTTATGGAGGTTCCTGACTTATACAAAAGCAACTGTTTGTAGGGCTCAAGGCTCCCGCTGAGGTTATTTCTCGCAGATGTAGAAATTTCAAGAATTTCGTATTCGACCCAGAGTTATTGCCCAGCTAAGCTGCCTCACACATGTAATTTTTTGACCAAAATCATCATTGTTTAAACTCATTCAAATCCATCTGTTTATGTCGTCGTTTTACTAAGAAAAAAGGAAAGTTATTTCAGACCCGGGTATAAGAATATACTTATGAAAACCGAAGATATATTCTTACAGGGTAGCCTATATCCTTCTCCAGATCCCAGCCTAACTCTTTGCCAAATTTAATTCTGATCGGTTCAGAAGTTTAGTTGTGAAAAAGTAACAAACAGCTAGACATACATACTTTTCGCATTTATAATATTAGTGCGATTCCTATACTACACTTTTCGACAAAAACGAGTTTACAGAAAACATTTATAGAACGTTAAACATTCATAAAATGATATTCCAGCTTTTTTATAACAAATTCACTAAAATATTTTTTCCAATAGTGTATTTCTTAATTTTTTATGGAACACTACTCAAGATCTCTCATTAAAGGTAAGCTGGATTTATAGTTAGACGGACTGTAAATGTAGACGCGCTGCAAAAAGATCAACTATATAATTTATGTACACTTGTGTTATATATATTTTCATATACACCCTATATGTTTATCTCAGAAGGCACTTTAATAGATAGGGAGGTTGTGAATGTTTGATGAGGAGAGAGTTGTAGTTGTTTTGTCAATGTGACAGATCGTATTTTTATTTTTCAAGTAATTTTGTAATTAATCATCTAATAAAGTTTATTTGTGCTGAAGCTAGTCATTAAAGTTCTACCCAGAGCTTAGCCAATTCACAGAACGTTGGAAGGAACCAAATATTTCCAACACTTGTTCATAAATGAACGTAAACGCATGACATAACTTAAGTGAAACGGACTGGAACGGAAGAGTTGGCCAACTTTCATCTTTTACACTACGTTTCTTGCGTCCGGCCAATCAAAATAAAGAATTATGTGTGATGTTTTTTACAAGACCTAATAGTTCATTAAATATTGGAACAGTGATTCACGTATACTTAAAAAATTGATCTAAATCTCCAGTCTTCATCTTTAAAAAATTATTGAAGGCATTCTCTACTTTTCTGTTACGGTTTATGGGTCTTGTTTTGTAACGTCTTAATCGCATAATTATTGTTCTTCGAGTCTGTCGACACTTTTCCGATGCTACTGCACACAACAACAGTCCCACGGCACCAATGTATTTCATAATCTATTGTGACACAGAAAAAGAAGCATAGATAAATATTTAGAATATAATACAAATCCAAACTAAAACAGGCTGTTTATGATTCGTATAATGTGTAGGTTATGTTGAATGTCACTATCACTTCTACCCATGCGCAAAAATTCCGTTCCGTCAATTTATAAATTTAATAATATTTGACAGTCTGTTTGTTACGTATACAGTGCGTCTACGTTTACAGTCCGTCTAACTATAAATCCAGCTTCCCAAGTAGCACAGAGTCATAAAATTAACATGATGACTTCTTATACCGTCTTAAAGACCACATATTTGTAATGTTTTAGAACCAAAAAGTTAATGTGCATTTTATAACCTTTAGATATAACGAGAGTACAATAAAGAATTCTCGAGATGAAGTTGTACTGTGGTTTGTATGTAAATAAATTGTGTGTGTCGTTAAGTAGAACTTAAGAGCAGTTGCTGTGAGGTTATTATGACAATGAACATATGTGGTTCTAATGAATAGATTTTTGAAACGTTTCTACGACTACATAATGTACTCGTGTGATGTAGTTTTATCAACTGATGAACTTTGGTCGTAATGATTACATTATGTATTTATGGTAAGATTATTTTTGTTGGTTATGTTATTTTTGTTGGTTAGGTATATTGTGTTATGTATGTAGAATATTCAGTTCCGTATGAATAATTAAAATGCCAAAACAAAAATCCAATCTGCCTTACAAGAGAACTGGAGCGTATAGAAAAATTTTAAAAAAATATAAAGAGGAAGGAGTGCTTACCCCAAAATTAACATCTGAAATAATTAATCAGTCTATCGTGACACAGCAAAAAAATTAAGTTCATCCAGTCCCAGATGAAAATGTACCTGGAACAAGTTCAGAACCAACCACAGAGCAAAAAGATCAACTATATAATTTATGTACACTTGTTTATAAATGAACGTAAACGCATGACATAACTTAAGTGAAACGGACTGGAACGGAAGAGTTGGCCAACTTTCATCTTTTACACTACGTTTCTTGCGTCCGGCCAATCAAAATAAAGAATTATGTGTAATGTTTTTTACAAGACCTAATTATTCATTAAATACTGGAACAGTCATTCACGTATGCTTAAAAAATGTATCTAGATCAGCAGTCTTCATCTTTAAAAAATGATTGTAGGCATTCTCTACTTTTCTATTACGGTTTATGGGTTGTAACGTCTTAGTCGCATAATTATTGTTCTTCGAGTTTGTCGACACTTTTCCAATGCTACTGCACACAACAACAGTCCCACGGCATCAAGAAGCATACCTTCATGTATTTCATAATCCATTGTGACACAGAAAACGAAGCATAGATAAATATTTAGAATATGATACAAATCCAAACCAACACAGGCTGTTTATGATTCCTATAATGTGTAGGTTATGTTGAATGTCACTATCACTTCTACCCATGCGCAAAAATTCCGTTCCGTCGATTTATAAATTTAATAATATTTTACAGTCCGTTTGTTACGTATACAGTGCGTCTACGTTTACAGTCCGTCTAACTATAAATCCAGCTTTGAATTTCTATTAAAACCAAATTAACTACATAGGAAATCAAAAGACAGCCATGAAAATGAACAAGTTCTCGTTTTTATTCTTATAATAGTGTTTTCTCATCAACGTTTCGAATTCATTTTCAGGTTCAAATTAGTTTAGACTTACCTCGATGTATTAATATATTTTAGAATAAAATATTGAAAGAATCCAGCAAATTAGTACGAAATGAAAGTGTAAAATATGAACATACCTAATAGATATATTGATGTATGTTCAAATTTTATACTTTTTTGCACACAACAAACTTTCCGAGTATCTTCAATATTTTGAAGATGAATTTAAATAAATTCGAAACGACAAAAAACAGTAGTCTCCCAGATCCTAGCCAACCTCGCAATGAACTTGTTAATGTACTCCAATATTTTTAGAGTGCTCTTGAGTTTTTCTTTTTCAGGTTTCTCGATACTGTTATGGATAGGCGCCTTATTGTGTTTCACCTCGTTTATCATAAGGAAATTCACTACTCACGAAACTGATACAGATAATCTTATATTGGGATGTGTCCTCGTAACCGTCGTTCTTGTGACGGGATGTTTCATGTACTCGCAAGAACACAAAAGTCAAAAGGTAAGAATTGCCATTTTCTCCGACTCCTCGCGTGAATCTATGCAAGTAAAGTAAAGTACTCATTGAGACAAGAAAAATGAGCTCAAACTCCATATGTCTGCGTTTTGATCCCGATAAGATTCCTGTGCTTGCGTCATGCTCCATTATGAAGTCTTGATCAGTTGATTACTATCGTTAATGTATTTAAAAGGTTTTCACGACGTTTCGAATGCTTGTATCTGCAATCGTCTTCAGGTGAATACTACAAATCTTGATCAGTTCTTGGTAAACGCTTACAGAAATCATAGTTGTTAATGAGAAAACATGAACACTTACTTTCAGAACTCCAAATCATGAACATAAAAGTGTCTGAATTTAAACCGAATTATAAAAGTACTCTGTAAAATATGTAAAAATTTCTTTTTCATTAGATTTTCAATACCTGTACCTACGTCAAAGGTTAGTAGTTTCACGCATATGCTCGTTTGAAGTAATATGAGTTCTGAACGCCATCTTATATTTTGCAAAACCTAAGTAAGGTACGGAACCCACGGGCCTGTGCGTCATACACGCACTCCAACAATTTTTTATTCATTAAAAATCACCTGATTGAAATCATTATTGTCATCTACAGATTCAATTTGGTATACCGGGTTACAATGGGACTAGGGCCATGCCTATATTTCCTTCACTTATCAACCGATTTGAATGGAATTTTGTACATAGATATGAGACACATTTTGACAGACATATGAAAACAAAATGGCCGACTTCCGGTTTCGCCAGAATAGCCACCAACTTCGATTATTCAAATGGAATGTTTGATGTTTTTCAGATTCTCAAATTACATACGACAGTTTTGTCAAATTTTCATTGAAAAAAACTTTTTTTTTCTAGCCCAGGTGGCCTTGATCAGGTTAAAATCTATACTAATTTCCAAGAGTGGTTTCGGAACCCACTATAAAAGGTAAGGTCCCCGTGATCTTAACTCGTACAAGTTTTCATTAACTTCTGAGGGTTGGTCAAACAACTAAGAAAGCGGTCAAAAAAAATAAAAAAATCAGTAACTCATAGTAATAGTCATTTCATCGATTAGATCAATAACAAATCCTACAGCAGGAATTGAAATTTTCTCAGCGCATTTTTAACGAAAAAATCGTTTTTTTCAAATGGTACCTACCGAGGGCATCTTGCCTTGATAGAGAATTTAATTACCAATTCAACGATATACATTATGTACCACTTCCTTTTTGTTCAAAACTAAAAACGATCAATTATGGTTTTTATACGATGCCTACAAATTCCAATGAGTTATCCGTTTAGGTTTGATGAAATGAAAGGTAGCCGTGGAATCATGGAAAACAGAGGTGATTACACGCAAAGAAATTTACCAGGATATACAACAGGAATTCGGCGAATTCTACAGGAAATTCCCCCTATATAAGCGACAGCAGGAATATTTGTTAATTGTACGTGACAATTCCGGTCTTTTAATTCCTCTGGAAATAACAAGTTTTAGATTAGTTAATGCAACCAAACTGCAGTTTGCCATTTCAACAGGAAAATAATAATGTGACAAAAATCGGAATATGATTTACTATTTACAGAATCGTTACATTGATTTAACTGGAATTTTTCAGTTATTTTAATGAACTACCTTACTTTTACCGGAGCTGTTATTTCGATTTAACAGGAATTTCTTGTTTAATAAACAAACTAGATAGTTGTATTCGAAGCTTCGAACTTCAGTTTTTACAAGAATTTCCAGTAATTAACACTAAACCAAAACAGGAATTACTTTACTCATACCGGAACTGAGTTTAAAATTTTCGTTGAATTAAAGAACTTTTGTTCATATATTACAGTACTAGATAGTTGTATTCGAAACTTATAACCTGAGCTTTTACATGAATTTCCTGTACTTACCTAGTATTTAACTGGAATTTCTTGCATTTCCTATTTAATCAACTACATAGTTTTGACAGTAATTTCCATCTAAAGTTGATATTCTTTTCCATTGAATTTTACTGGAAGTTTCCGGTTAAGTCTACCGTGGAGCATTGTTGTAATTTGGGTTACTTCCTGTCAGTATTCAAGTGCTATTTTGTAATTTTTGTAACGCATTCTGTTTAAAAAGTGACTTGCAAATATGTGTCTGGAATCAGGGGAGAATTTTCCATATATTTATTATAGAGTATCTCAACATAATTCTAACGAATTAGAGATACATTCGTTGAATACCAGTATGGAGACACTCCATAATACATATAAAAATAAATTTTCCTGATTCCGGAACATATAGCGAATTTCATTACGGAATTACTGTCTACACTCTTACAATTTGTTCTAGGGAAAGTCAAACACAAAAAAATTTAACCTTTAAATAACAGCGAACTTTATGCAGCTGTGAAAAATGATTATTTTACAGGTTTATATGGTTCGCTATGCTTTAAAAGACTGAAATTATTTTCAGTGGCTAACTACCTCTAGGTGTGGGTGCCCGCTATTGTATTAAGACTAACAATATATTGTTTCAATCCCAAATCAGCAAATGAATACAAACTGAGGAATAACCCAGGTAGACAATTACAACTACAATAAAAGATATGTAATAGAACAATACCCATTAAACAGAGTATGCACTTCTCATATAGGTAGGGTATAAAAAATATGAAATTAGAAGTTTAAGTTTAAATTTGTTTTTATTGAAAAATCAATATTTTGTTTGGAATAAATGTTACAAAAGAAAAACGAAAATAAAAAGATATTTGGTGCCTTTCCGCAATTCCAATATTTTAACCACGATTACAGTTTTGCCATATAAGAAGTACTGCAAGGTTGTAATCATGGATAAAATATTGGATTTACGGAATAATTTTTTAACTAAAAGTAATAATGATGAACATATTAATCAACAATAATAGTTGTTGTAGTTGACGCCGACATAACTATTTTTCTAATAAGTATCAGAATTCATTTCACAATCACTTCACTTGCACTTGCTTATGCGTAGGTATCCAACAACCAACACGAAACACGAATGACAAGTTACCGCGTCGGTGCGTAGGTATGTACTTCCCAGAGTAGCGGATTGAATTGTGGGATTTACAGGACTTCTGGTAAAATCAACGTTCTGAGCTGTTACACCAGTAGCGTGGATCGTAGAGATAACAGGAATATATTGCACGAATTAAAATACAGTCAGCTGAACAAGAATTATTCCGGTAGAATAATCAAACATTCCTGTTGAATTTAATGTGTCCATACTGTTAGTCGTACAAATATTTCCTGTAACATTCACGGTGTTTTATTCCGGTTGCACCTATGGTTCCGACCTACGTATGTTTTACAGTCGTGTCTTGTAAATATTGCAGAGCATTATTCTATATTCACAGGAAATATTCCTCATAAACTAAAAGTTCCTTATTACTGTCATACTAACCATTTTTCTTGTTCATATGACTCAAGTCACTTCAACCGGAACCGGCATGTTAGATAGCAAGTACAGATTGTTCTCAGAACGGTTTTGTTTGTTATAATAACAATGGTTGCGTTTAAAAAACAGGAATTCATTTAACCGAAAATTCCCGGGATTCCTTTTTTTCAGTGTAATGTCATGTCAAGGTGAAATACCAATTTTATTTGTCATCTCGTTTCGTTTCGAAACTAATGTTTTAGCAAATGTTCATTTTTCTCCATCTGCCTCAGTGCGAGAATTGGAAATTGAATGTGGGATCAGCAGGGAAAGTGCCAGAAAAGTTTTGAGAAAACATGAATATCGCTCCTATAGTTACAGTTTGCATCAGCATCTATATGAAAATGACCCATAACGGAGACTAACTTATTGTAATTGGCTTTTGCGTCATCACGTCTTGAATAATGGTTTCGTCTCGAAGATACTGTTTACAGAAGAGTCTAGGTTTACGAATAATGGTATGTTCAATAGGAATAATACAAGGTATTGGGCTCAAGAAAATCCTAGGTCCTGAGAGAAGGTAATTTTCAAGAAATATTTGGATTCAACGTCTGGGTAGGAATCATAGGGACAAGAATCGTTGGACCAATTTTTTACGACTGGCCTTTGACGGCCAAAGATTTCTACAATTCTTAGAGAACGATATTCAAAATAATATCAACGATTATACCTGAGAACCTCAGGGAAAATATGTGTTTTCAGAAGGGTGGTGCAGGATCACATAATGCTAATATTGTTGGGCAATATCTTAGTGATACCTATGGGCAGAGATGGATTGGAACAAATGGTCCAATCTGTTGGCCAGCCAGATCGCCCGATTTAACCCATATTGATTTTCATTTATATGGTCCCATAAAATCCAAAGTATACTCGAGGAGACCAACTTCTTTGGAGGACTTGAGAGATAGAGTTGAGCGCGCATTTCAGGAAATTCCTACTCAGGAACTGATAAATGTGATGAGGTGTACAATAAATAGAACTATGTGTTAGGGAAAACGAGCAACACTTCGAACATATCATTGGCCATCAATTAATAAAATGACTTTTCGATGGTTGTGAAACTCTCCTATTGAAAACAGGATAATGGTATTGTGAGTAATAATTTGTACGTTGAATGTTTCAGTCGTTAGATTTATTCAAACAGTTTGATTATATTAAAGTTATCTTTTCTGTAATGGTTTCATGATCATTGCATATTGTCAAGTCGATTATTTTTGGTAATTCATTGTTACCATTCTGAAGTAAAGTTTGAAAGAATGAATAGATGTCATGTTACCTACCAAATTTTTCAGATTGATTTCATTTGGTTAGATGGCTCTTTACGTTTTGAACAAAAAGAAAGTGGCACATAATGCATATCGTTGAATTGGTAATTAAATTATCTATCAAATGGCAAGATGGTCCTCGGCCATTTGAAAAAAACAATTTTTTCGTTAAAAATGCGTTCAGAAAATTTCAATTCCTGCTGTAGGATTTGTTATTGATCTTATCGATTAAATGAATTACTGTGAGTTACTGATTTAAATTAGTATAAATTTTAAACTGATCAAGGCCCCCTGGGCTAAAAAAAAATTTTGTTTTTTTTTAAATTGTAAAATAAAAAATTTGCAAAACTGTCGTATGTAATTTGAGCCGTAGAATCCGAAACACATCAAACAAACAGGGTGTTCCATTTGAAAAATTGAAGTTGGTCCATTTTGTTTTCATATGTCTGTCAATCCGAAATTGTGTCTCATATCTATGTACAAAATTCCATTCAAATCGGTTGATAAGTGAAGGAGATATAGGCATGGCCCCAGTCCCATTGTCACCAGGTATACATCAGGCACGTTTTCAAAAAAGATCAATGCAGGACGCATTTCATGTAAAAATAACGTTTTAAGGGTATTTCGACCCCCATGGATACAAATCTACCTGTTGTCAAAGCGAAATCTGGATCGGAAGTCCGGTATCCAAGATGGCGGCCAAAACTCTGTTGCCCTATATCTCCCTTGTCCGTTGGCTTAAAATAATGATTAAAACGTCTACTTAGGGATTTCCTCGGATGCCAAATACATTACAATACTCAAAATGTGCCCACCTTAAGTTTGGAGTACATGGGTTCCAAAATGGCGCCCAAGATGGCCACCTAAATTTTGTTGCTTAGAAGTAAGCAAGGAAGATGAGAAAACGACCATTTCAGAGTTCAAACATTGTTTATTGCAAAACTGCTAAGAAGATAAGAAAACAATCATTCAAGTGTTTTTAACTTATGGCAAGGTTGCAAGGAAGATGAGAAATAAACCATTTGAAGAGTTCAAACATTGTCGAGAGCAGTGGCACGACTTGCTGCAACTCAGCCCATTCTTCTTGCACGTGCACATTGTAGTCAGGCACTGGGATGAACAATTGCAGGGTAGGTAATGTACTGGCCTTGGTAAAGCCTCCACCCATATGACACAGGATCCATCACCACCGGTCGGGCATAGACTATATCTTGGCCTATAGAGTGCTCAACGTTTTTGGGTGAATGACCTACTTGTACAGTTCCCGTCGTCTTCTTCTTCATTGCTTGATCATCGTCTTGGTCGTCGACAACGTCGTCTCCACCTATCAGTACGCTCAAGAACAAATGAAGATTTTTCGTTATTACTGTGGCAGCCGCTTCTTGGGAAACCCGACGAATCTTGCAGCTCCCCTCTGAGCAGCAGCGCGACTAGAGTTCGAAAATCATCATTGAGCACTTGCCTCGGGATCGGAACATCTTGATCTATGTTTCCTAAAGTAACATCCGCAATCACCTGGGCCGAAAACTTAAGGGGTATGAGGAGAGTTTGCCTTCCTGTGATGTCCTTGTTTAGAGGCTGGAAGAAAAGGAACGAGTCCTCATTAATTCTTTTCTGCAATTTATCTTTAAAAGTTGACAAGCGCGATTCAAATGACGTCGCCAGGTGAACGTAGCTTTCCCAAACAGTGTCAAAACGTTACTTCGAGCTCTTTGCTAATTTGTAAATTACTTTTGCCACACTGCTTCACCCCCATCTGTACCTTTTCCTGGCTCTTCTCGGCCTTCGCTATACAGACTTTGTATTTCACCTCAGTTGCTATCAAGCACGGAATACAATTGATGCGAACGAACAGTGGGTGATCAAATAATTAGACAGCTCCCTTATAGTCTCATTCGTTGGGTATGACATCACCCGCCTCAATTCGTTTTTCTCGCTTTGGCAGAAAATAGACTTGTTAATGTCCACACGGTCAGTTTGAGCCCTGGTGACGTATCGAGATGACGACGGTTCTGTAGCAGCACATCCTACCTCTTAGAAAGGCGTTGATTCGTTCCTCAACCTTTCCAATCTGCCAGAATTGGCAAAGTTTGAGTAGCATCCGAGGTTTGAGTAGCACCACTATTTGTCAACGTTTGTTAGATCTTAACAAGAGTGGCAGCAAAATCAGCATCATGAAATTCTTTCCTCGAGCCAGCGTACTTGCCGATATCCGTTAGATCTGATAATTATTTCTCTTCTGGCAGATTATGCATGGGTTGTGGTTGGACGTTCTAGCAGTATCAACTAAGGAGCACAGCGTTGATGCAATATCCTGCAAAATACAGTAGTATATTACAAAAATACTGAAATTCAGAAACAAAATTGTATTTTGGAAGATGTCAAATATTACTTAAGAACACGTAACATACACACAATTGTCTACTTAGTACACATTCAACCACTAAAACCATATATCTGATAGATTTCACACCCCAAATAGCGCATGTAAACACAACAAAGTTTCAGTGGCCATCTTGGAACCCATGTACTCCAAACTTAAGGTAAGTAAATCTTGAGCATTGCAATGTGTTTGGCATCCGAGAAAATCCCTAAGCAGGCGTTTAAATCATTATTTTAAGCCAACGGACAAGGGAGATATAGGGTAAAACAGTTTTAGCGGCCATCATGGGTACCGGACTTTCGGTCCAAATTTCGCTTTGGCAACAGGCAGATTCGTATCCAGCGGGGTCGAAATACCCTTAAAACGTTATTTCCCCAATTGTTACATGAAATGCTGCTTGCACTGTATAGAGATGGATTTCCCACTTATGAGTCTGGTCTAATAGAGTATTTTTGAAGCGCCCGATAAATGAATTGAACTAATTTTCCGTATTTTTTAGATTATGGAATCTTTTGCGAACATGGTACCGCCGAAAGCCACCGTGATTCGAGGTGGAGAGACAATGACCATAGTATCGAAGGATATTGTTGTGGGTGACTTAGTTGAACTGAAGTTCGGTGATAGAGTACCGGCTGATATTAGAATTATACATAGCCAGGGATTCAAGGTAATATTTTTTTGAAATATTGAAAATACTAAGAAAATGTGCAGGCTCAACTAATTTCCTTCTCCAGTCAATAAATAAAACACCCCAATCACAATTCTCTCATCATGTGGTGAACTTTCAATCTCTGATGAGAAATAATCTATAAATTCAGGATACTGTTTTAAAATGCTGCCAACTAACCAAACCCAATGAAATTAGGAACACTGAAATAAATTGATTTGTTGAAAATATAAACAGGATGTTCATAAAATCTTTCTATCAATATTCAATTGAGAATGTTTTCCTTTTCAACTGAAATAAATATTGTTACGAATCCACTACGCCACTGTCTGTTGTTTACAATCATGACATCACCGGACTTTACCACCGTATTATAGCGAAGGATCTAGAAATAAAACGTTCAGATGGAAGCTCAGAACCGAAGACAAAAAAGACCCAGAATATCTGGGAGGTAAAAAGTTAACCAAGCTATGGAAGAAACAGTATCACATATACTGTGCAACTGCGGTACTTTGGATCGCAGAAGACAGTCAATTTTCGGACAAACAATTGGTGGTGCACCGAGACTGTACGACACACGTCCAGTAAAGGACCTGTGCAAACTTGTGCAGGGCACGAAATTACTGGAATGGGTGCTGTAAAAGTGAACAGTAGGCAAGATACAATGGGCCAGCAGGCCCAAGTATCGTCGGAGGTTTAAACCAGACGAGCCCTGGGTGGAGTTTTTAGTGGGCAGCACGAAGGCAAAGGGGGCATAGAGACTCCAAAACTCATTGAGAGAGTCCCACATTACCTTACAATTGTGCTGTAGAAGTGAACAATAGGCAAGATACAATGGGCCAGCAGGCCCAAGTATCGTCGGAGGTTTAAACCAGACGAGCCCTGGGTGGAGTTTTTAGTGGGCAGCACGAAGGCAAAGGGGGCATAGAGACTCCAAAACTCATTGAGAGAGTCCCACATTACCTTACAATTGTGCTGTAGAAGTGAACAATAGGCAAGATACAATGGGCCAGCAGGCCCAAGTATCGTCGGAGGTTTAAACCAGACGAGCCCTGGGTGGAGTTTTTAGTGGGCAGCACGAAGGCAAAGGGGGCATAGAGACTCCAAAACTCATTGAGAGAGTCCCACATTACCTTACAATTGTGCTGTAGAAGTGAACAATAGGCAAGATACAATGGGCCAGCAGGCCCAAGTATCGTCGGAGGTTTAAACCAGACGAGCCCTGGGTGGAGTTTTTAGTGGGCAGCACGAAGGCAAAGGGGGCATAGAGACTCCAAAACTCAATGAGTGAGTCCCACATTACCTTACAATTGTAAGGTGTCCATAAAGGATTTTCTTTCGCCTCCCTCCCCCCCAAAAAAAGCTATGTACGAATGGAGTTACCGTTCGTAGTTAATTTCGGATCTCTAACATCTACCTAGTACTCAGCATCTAGCCGGAGAAGTTTTAGCATATGTGCGCAACTCATACCACTTCATAGATAACCTGAATACAAAGCAGTGACATCCATAATATCCCTCTAAGAGACACATTGGCAACCTGAAAATCGAACATAACACACCAAAAAACGCACTTGCCCTCATCAACCATTTTATGAATAGTACAGACTTCTTATCACAGGGCACATGTTACAAACAAGAAAGGGGTGCACCAATGGGATCTCTGCAGTCTCCAATACACGGAGGAAGTTGAGACTAATGTCGTAAAATCAGTTACCCCAAGCCTACTTTCTGGATCAGATATGTTATGTTCGTTATATGGCCCCTTCATGGATTTCTAGATCTCAACAACCTACACTCCAACATAAGATTCCTAGACGTTCTAATCACAAAAAAAATCTATACGCCAACCCCCCTCACTAGCCGATACCATCCTAGACTCCCTCACCAACAGATCTACCCCCCACAGACGACAAGGGTCGATCAAGCTGAATACTGCATCAATGAATCCATTCTCTAACCCCAAAAACTAAAAAATTCTTGTCCTATATCAAAGGTCACATAATCTTCCAGAAACGAAAGATCAGTATTCACAGCAAATAACTTTTTTTTTAATTCTCAGATCTCCTAAAGAAACTACAGTTAATAAGTCACGAGAGATAAAATGTCATAGCACATACATAAGACAAACTAACAGACGAGTAACCACTATAATTTACGAACATCAACTTGCTTTATTTGAAAATTTGAACAGGGTGTTCATAAAATCAGATGTGTAAGCATCTGCGACTGAAAGACAAACTTTAGTCACTAAGTTCCATCGTCAGACATTCACAAAAAATTACTTCATTTTATTCGTGAATTTTTCTATTCACAGAAAAATATTTCCATTCAATATTCAATTGAAGAATTAGGCAATAGGACAGAATTTGTGAACACCGAAATCAAGGCCGCAGAGGAAACATTGCAGGCTAGAGTTATTAGTGAAGCCCCTGAGATCAAAAAAAATTTACTTTGTCAAACGCTAGATGGGTAGTCTGCGGGAGGCAATATTTCTACTGACTTTTTTTGTTTTCAATTACTGATAGGCTTATAAACTCTTCTCAGAACTGTAACTATCTTCTCAGTAAGTGATTTTCCTCTTCGTATGTTTTCTCATCCGTCAGAAATAAAACTAAGAATCGAAGAAAATGGATTTTATTAAGCTCCGTTCAATAAAATGTTCTGTGGCTTCTAGGTTCCTAAATAAATTGAATAATTCATTTGACTCATTTCTGTTCATTTGTCCTTTACCACTAAGCTGGATGATTAGTTTAATTAGCACAGGTTCCTGAAAATAAAAAGACGAATTAACGGAATGAGGAAAGAAAAAATCGGAAAACATTCGGGTCCAGACTGCTTCAATTGTAACAGATCAGGAATGTTGTCAGTAATTATCAGAGAGAGTTTATCCGCTAAGTACTAAACTAAGAACAGCATAAATATTATTTAGTAGAAGGTGTCAAATCTTTATCAAATTTATGATTATTTTCGATCAGTCTTTCTCGCGATTGTTATTCTTATTTTTTTCCGGCTGTGATGCTTCGAAAGCTATTACTATAATTTGCCCTCGGACAGGTTTTTTTCAGGGTAGTTCCTTGAAGGGGTGTCACTAACTCCCTCATATATCAGGAACTTAGCTTTCAGAAAACTTACACTTCGCTAGGAGTTTCGGAATACCGGCTTTAATAGATGGAGGGAAAGGTACAGAAGAGGTCAAGGTGCTGAAAGGCTGCAGAGCTAAACTACCCTACAATCCACAATCTAGTTATTCGGTCATTTAATACCGTACCAAACGCGTTGTATACTCGGAAACCCGTTACTTCTTTTTCCCTTTGAGATTTTCAACCACGAAACTCTAAGAACTTCCAAGTTGTCTGTATTTTCTCTTCTCGATATTTTTCAACGAAAACCAGTTGGTATTGGTCTTTTTGTCACCAGGTGGACAATTCGGCGTTGACTGGAGAATCGGATCCTCAATACCGGAGTCCGGACTGTTCCAGCGACAACATCCTGGAGACCAAGAATTTCGCCTTCTTCTCGACCAACGCAGTTGAAGGAACAGCCAGAGGTAATTCAATCAAGTCAAAATATGATTAACTCGCATCAAAACAAATGTACAGGGTTGTCTCATAAATACGGGATCGAATTGAAAGTGAAGATTGGTCTCGAAAAATAAGCAGGACTTTATTGTAGATACAGGGTGTTGAAGCTCAAAGAGAAATGAAACCTCAATTTTCAATATTTGTTAATTGAAGTTATGAGATTAAATTTTCAAACAATATTCTTCTGTTTCTTAACTATTCTCTCAGGAAGATTTTTGTACTCTTCATTTAGTACCTTGTAAAATTTTTAGACAAAATATTTCTACCGGTGATCCTAATTCATTTTTGTGAATTGTTTTACCCTGTTTTACTTGTCTAACAAGCCATTCATAGCCATATGTTTTGAATTCAATTATTTAGGCATTTTGTTTTGTATTATAGGCCAGTCAAAATAGACCGTCAATTCACATTAATTACAAACATTTCTTTAGCACTGCCGTATGTTAAGGCATTCACTAAAGACTAAATATCAAAATTTGCACACTCATTCGGTGACCGGAAATTACTCAAATTCGCATAAAACGTTAATTTGCACACGCAATTTTCAACCGGAAATACGAATAATCCTTGATTACGTTGTAATTACCTCTAATTCTGGTTACAAAATTGCAAACTTCGTGCAAATTTGTGGTAAAATCATGGTTCCGTCACCCCTAAAATGCTTTAAATTTGCATACTTGTCATGTGTACGGAACATCAAAAAATTATGGATAACGCTAAAAACAGTCTCAGGACCAAACTTTTAGGAGTCACGAAATGGCAAACAATGTTTCCGTGCTTTGCAAACTTTGGTCGCATAATTTTAAGTCGCCAATTGAGTTTGCACCTTTTTCAGTATCCCGGGAGATGGCGAAAATTAACATTATTGTTAGAAGCAATTTTCGGAAATGCCACAAAATTCCAAACTTGGTGCATTTTTTTCTCAAAGTTCTGCTGTGGCAAACAAGTCTACGTATAAATTTGCAACCCTAAATTTCGGGAAAGCCGGGCAATAGAATATTCCTCTAGGAAAAACTATGCATACATAATATTTCATCACTATATTTCAACTTCAAGCACATATGGAGCAAATTTGTGAGTTTCTGATCGCATATTATCTGTTTTTCAGAGCATTATGGAATAAATCTCGTAAAATGTAAAAGAATTCGAAGTACAGTATTCTCTAATGTAAACTATGGTTTTATTGAAAAAAAGGTCAAGATTTGCAAAAGATGTTATAAAGACTTGATTTAAGTGTTTCAGACTATAGGTAAGTGCTGATTACTCAATTTGAGTAACTTCAATCAAAATTCAGTGTTCTAGACTTGACTTCATGGGTATAAACTCAACAGGAGTGTACAAAAGATGCCAAAAGAGTGCCACACAAAAAAAAATCCAAATTTTACATTACCCTATGGTAAATCATACAGTGCTTCTCAAAAGTTCCCTCCCCCACTCTTATTTTTGGAACGATTATACATAAACAAGTGAAATTTGGAAACTGAATATTAAAGGCTGTAAACTTCCCTACTAGTGATGATAGATGACGAAATCGTCACAGATGACGTCACAATGCCATTGTGACCAATAATTTCAAATGGAACCCTACGGCAAGCGACACCTCTTTTAAAAAGTATCGAAAAAACCTATTCAATGATACCAATTTTGTTTGTGTTTATGGCAGTTTTGATGGCTCATTCAGTATGATATTAATTACAGATTTAAGAATCAGTATCTACTTGAAGAAATTGCTCGAAGTGACCTCCATTCACTTCCTGACAGTGAAATATCCTATTTTTAAACTCTTCTCGTACTTTTGCAAATGTGTCTGCGGAAACAGCTTCACATTCTGCAACAATACGTTGTTTTAAAACGTCAATATTGTCAGGTTCAGTGGCGTAAACCTTCGATTTAAGGTACCCCCACAGAAAAAAATCCAAAGGTGTGAGGTCCGGTGATCGAGCTGGCCATTCCGTTGAACCTCGTCGTCCAATCCATCTACCACGATACTCCTCATCCAAATACCGTCTTACTGCACCGTAATAGTGTGGAGGAGCACCATCCTGTTGGAATGTTATTTCCAAATTGCCGAATTCATCTGGATTATCTTCCAAAATTTCTATTGGTTTTGCAACAGCTCCAATAAACCTCACCAGTTAATAAGTTTTAAAAAAAGAGGCCCAACGATGTGGTTCCCAGGATACCTGCCCAAACATCACCTTCTGGGGAAATTGGGTATGTGTTTCACGAAACAGGTGAGGATTTGCGTCACTCCAATACCTCACATTCTGTGTATTTACATTTCCATTTAGATAGAAAGTACTTTCGTCACTAAAACAAATTGTTTTGACATAGTCTGGCTGTTGGTTAATTTTAGTTTCCATATTTTCACAAAATTCTAGTCTTCGGTCTGGGTCGTCGTCTGAGAGTTGATGAACCATTTTTAATTTGTATGGATGAAATTTGTTTTTTTTCAACACCCTGTGTACTGTACTTCGACTGACTTCACAGGTAGATGCAACGTGAGTTGTTGAAGAAGTAGGATTAACTATTACTTGTGCCAGTATATCAATTTTTTCTCATCAGAAATTTGTGGTCTGCCAGATCGTTTCGCATCATTAATACTACCCGTTGTTTCAAACTTACGGAAAAGCTCCCTTAAATAAGTCCTCGAAACGGGGCGATCGGGAAACCTCTCATTAAAAATGCGTGCTGCTGCATGAATATTTTGTCCAGTTTCACCAAGAATTAGGATCGCTGCTACTTTATCACCTGAAGCACGTACAATTTCGCTTCTTGAAGCACTTAAACGTTCGACTCACAACAGTTTAACAAATTATTAAAATGTACAAAAATATTAAAAGTACCAAAAGCTGCTGAAACAGTTAAACGTTCGATCAACAATACACAAATTATTGGATGTACAAAAACTTGGACAATTACAAAAACGTCGAATTAAGGAGACTAACAAAAACGTCAGTTTATTCGATCCAGAGGCAGATCCAGAATTTTGAATTTTAGTATTAACTGATTTAATTCATCACAGCTTTGCGTTTATTAAAAGCGAGTTGCCAAAACTGCCATAAACACAAACAAAATTAGTATCATTGAATAGGTTTTTTCGATACCTAAAAGAGGGGTCACTTGCCGTAGGGTTCCATTTAAAATTATTGGTGACAATGGCCTTCTGACGTCATCTTTGACGATTTCGTCATCTATCATCACTAGTAGGGAAGTTTACAACCTTCAATATTCAGTTTCCAAATTTCACTTGTTTATGTATAATCGTTCCAAAAATAAGAAAGGGGAGGGGACTTTTGAGAAGCACTGTATAGTAATTCAGACGTTCTGATAAAATGTACAGTGAAATTATAACTCAGATGGCTATGTTACATGATTTTACCAAATGGTAATATCTAATAATTGTAATATCTACTGAAATGATTATCATGTCAGTGACCAATACAAAGTAATGAAATTATAACTTATTAATGGTATTTAATGATTTTACCAAAGGTAATATTGCTATACATGTAAAAATCTAATGAATGGTTATATGCGGATAAAACTAAGTATAGAAATTAATCTTAATTCATATCGGGTATTACTTAAATGACCAAAAAATACTTGAATAATTATCTCTGATAATGAAGGATATCCACCAGATCGGTTATATTGTGGAAAATTGCAAAGATTAACATTTCGCGAAAAATCGCCTTTAATTAATAATTTAATTTCCATTGCCGTCTTGGTCACGACGTTATTGATAATGTTTGCAAATTCATGTCCAGAACTTGGAGACAGAACTTTGAGAAAAAAATGCACAAAGTTTGGAATTTTGTGTCATCCGCGGAAATCGACTCAATTGACAATATTCCATTGCAAATTTATAGGTAGACTTGTTTGCCATTCCAGAACTTGGAGAAAAAATTGGCATAAAGTTTGGAATTTTGTGTCATCCGCGAAAATCGTCTTAATTGATAATATTCTATTGCCCTGTTTTCCCGGCGTTTTATGGGGTTGCAAATTTATAGATAGAATTGTTTGCCATTCCAGAACTTTGAGAAAAAATTGCACAATGTTTGGAATTTCCGAAAATTGCTTCTAACAATAATGTTCATTTTCGCCATCTTCCGGGATACTGAAAAAGGTGCAAACTCAATTGGTGACTTAAAATTATGCACCAAAATTTGCAAAGCACGAAAACATTGTTTGCAATTTCATGACCCCTGAAACTTTACCCCTGAGACTGTTTTTAGCGTTATCCATAATTTTTTGATGTTCCGTACACATGACAAGTTTGCAAATTAAAGCATGATTTTACCACAAATTTGCACAATGTTTGCAGTTTTGTAACCAGAAATTCGCTAATTACAAGTAATCAAGGATTATTCGTATTTCCAGTTGAAAACTGAGTGTGCAAATTTTACAAGGGATGTAGAAAAGAAGTTAGGGAATATACCTGCAATTTGCACAATGTTTGCAATTTTGTCCAAGGAGATATTGCTAATTAACGTTTTATGCGAATTTGAGTAATTTCCGGATGGGTGTGCAAATTTTTATATTTAGTCTTTACTGGATGCCTCAACATACGGCAGTGCTAAAGAAATGTTTGTAATTAGTTATTGCAATTTAGAAATAAGCGCTGACTTTATTAAAAGATCCGCTAATAAAGTATCCTCTAACGTGATTTCAAAAGTGAACTATTGCAAGGCGCTGTTAACGAAAGTAACAGATCTCTATAACCTAACCTACAAGTTTGTATTTATATTTTATGTCGGCTTGATTCGTAAGCTGCTGTTGATCAAATAATATTTTTTTTACATTTCATTGTCATTGTGGAAGAACAAATAGACATAGCAATTTCAGCTGGAGCCAATGATGAAGATATTGACGAATTAATTCTTCACAATATTGTTGGGTTAGAAAATATACCACCGCCAAATGGACCTGCTTCATTTGATTTTGAAAATATATAGACGAGAAGTGCTTAACAAACCTTAGGTTTTCAACTGGCGACAGATATTTGACAGAAAAAAAAACAAATCCGTCAAAATAAAGGAACTTTTAATGAAAGGTTCTTTGCCTTTATTTAAATAAAGTAAGGGATGCCTGTATTTTTAACCGACGAAACCAAAAAGGAGGAGGTTCTCTATTCGACCCGTATATTTTATGTTTTTCCATAAATTTTTTTTATGTATGATCACGCATAACTTTTCACTGAGGCGTCCGATTCCGATCATTATTTTTTCAGTGGATAGGGTGTACTTCGAATTTGGTCCCATTTGAATTTAAAAGATGAAATCCACCCTTAAGGGTAGCGAAATGAAGGATATTGATCACTCACCCTCTGAATTCTGGTCCGTTAACCGATTCTATCAGGCATAACTTTGTACTGGGTTCTTCGATTTGGATGATTCTTTTTTCAATAGATAGGGTATACCTTATATTTGGATTTCGAAAGGAATTAGCCACCCTTACGGGTAGAAAAATAGGGGATAATTGATTTTTCACTAGTGAACATTGGCACACACATACGTAGTTGACAATGACAGATCGCTACTGACATTATTCTTGTTCCGTCAAAATCAGTATATTTTATGAGAGGATGGAATGATATACAAAGTAATGAAATAAACTAACCAGAACAACGAAAATAATTTATATTACAACAAATAGTAAAAGTAGATAATCAAATTATTTAACTGGTAATAGTTGAAGTAAGGTGGGTAAGTAAGTATTTTGGAAGTAATCAAAAAACAAGTAGGTAGTAATTAGTAGATTTTAGCCACAAAAAATTGAAAAATAAAAACTTTTTAACAAAAAATTAAACCGACGAAATACGGAACTGAAAAGTAAAAAAAAAACTTTTAACAAAATTAAACCGACGAAAAATCAACTGAAAGCAAAATCAAATAAACCTTCTTAGTCTAAATGATAATTGAGCTCCTAAACTAATGTAAGTAACTGATTTTGAGTCGGCGCCAAACAAACTAGCAATTGAATTAGGTGAAGCGTAAAATGATGGCAGCGAGATGCACGGCTGCGTTTTGATGACTTCTTTCATAGATAATGATCTTCGATAATTGTTTGTTTGGCGCCGACTCAAAATCAGTTACTTACATTAGTTTAGGAGCTCAATTATCATTCAGACTAAAAAGGTTTATTTTATTTTTTGCTTTTCAGTTGATTTTTCCGTCGGTTTAATTTTTTATTAAAAAGTTTTCTAGATTGAGGATATCCTCAAAGTCGGACACAATGCGCATGCGTATATGTCAAAATAAAAGAAACTTTATTGAAAGAACTATAAAACTCTCTAATGTTAATTGACGGTCTATTTTGACTGGCCTAGATAAGCATTAATGAATTTCAGGCATCGTTTGCGAAACTGGCGATCGTACAGTGATGGGTCGCATAGCCGGTCTGACCGCCAGATTGCAGCCCAACAAAACACCCATCGCCCGGGAACTGGAGCACTTCATGAAAGTCATCAGCGTGTGGGCCTGCTTCTTGGGCTTCGTTTTCGGAGCTGCCGCCCTGGCGAAAGAATACTCGTGGATCGAAGCCGCTTTGTTTTTGATCGGCATCATCGTCGCCAACGTACCTGAAGGTGAGAGAGGCACCTTCGAATAGATACGCTGTATATTAAACATCATTCTCTCTATAGGTCTGCTCGCCACTGTAACCGTATGCCTGTCGGTAACGGCGAAACGGATGGCCGCCAAGAACTGCCTGGTGAAGAATCTGGAAGCGGTCGAAACGCTGGGCTCGACGTCGATCATCTGTTCGGATAAAACGGGCACGCTTACGCAGAACAAGATGACGGTGTGTCATTTTTGGTGCGACAACAAAATCATGGATGCTGATTCTACCATTCAGCAAGAGAGCGCTAAAGATTATAATAAGACGGAAGGTAAGAGTTTCTGTTCGTATATAATTATCTGAAAGAAACACATTTTTTATCGGTAACTAGATTGCCTTATTTATCTATTTTCCGGTAATGAATTCAATGGTAACTTCGCTTGTTTGAAGGTTGTAGACGATGTGGTAACTTGATTACTATCGTTTCGGACGTCCATCGTCTTAATGTCTTTAAAAGGTTTTCACGACGTTTCGAATGCTTGTATCTGCAATCGTCTTCAGGTGAGTAGTGACAAGTTTAGGTGCTACTTACCAATTTATATGACTGTCGGCGCAATGATGCGTGCAATTCCGCCATATGCAGCGGTGCGTGTAATTTCGCGCGGTGTGGTGGTGCGTGAAGTTTCGCGGCTCTGCAGCCCGCCAGAAAGAGCAATCAGGGGTTTCCATACGTTCTTGATCTCAACGCTTGGTTGACTAAAGGCGTTATTGGCTTCGATGTAGGCGGCCTCTTTGAACTTTCATTTGAACCAATGCTCCTCTCTATGTAGAACACTTGCGTCGTCCCATAGAACTCGATGGTGCTCAGTCCAGGCGTGGTCAGCGATTCCCGATTTTGATGTTTCTCCACGTTGAGTCCATTTCTTGTGCTCATCCAATCTTACCGACAACGGTCTCTTTGTCTCTCCAATGTAGAAATCTCCGCACTCACATGGAACTTTATAAATGCAATTCTTACTGATTTCATTTTTGTTGTCAGGTTTGGTCTTGGTCAGGAAACTCCGTAAAGTACTGCCGGATTGGAAGCAGCTCTTGATGTTGAACTTGTTTCCTATCCTTCTGATCTTCTCGGAGACACCTCTGATGTACGGAAGGCAGATCACTGTGCTTTGTTGTTGCTCTTCAGATGTCTTCGTTGTCCGTAGTTGTTTCAATACTTCTTCTAGGTTTCTTGGGATAACCATTCCGGTGGAGGTCCTCTCTGATGTGGTTTAATTCGGCATCTAGTGACTCCACGTCATTGCATATGTGCGTTGCTCTCTCTACCAATGTTCTCACGATCCCTCTCTTCGTCGAACTCGGATGGTTGGAGCTGTAACTGAGGTACTGCCCCGTATGTGTCTTCTTTCTGTAGACGGAGGTGCGAATTTCGTTGCCTATTCTGTCAACGTTCACATTGAGGAAGGGTAAGGCACTGTTGGTTTCCATTTCCATCGTGAATTTGATCGAATCCCTGATTCTGTTAATTCTTGAAAAGAAATCCTGGAGATGTTTATCTCCGTGATTCCATATAATGAATGTGTCATCCACGTACCTCAACCACAGCTTTGGTTTGTATTCTGCCTCCCGTATAGCCAATTCCTCGAACCACTCCATGTATATGTTGGCGATGATTGGAGAAAGGGAAGATCCCATCGGGAGTCCGTCGATTTGAGAGAAGAATCGGTCCTTTTCCTGGAAATATGAGTTCTGTAGGCAGCACTGCAGTAATTCCAATATTGCGTGGGTAGGAAGGTCAGTCCTCTCGTGCAGCTGGTCATCCTCTTCGAGTTTCCTTTTGATGATACTGAGAGATTCCTCTATAGGGACATTGGTGTAAAGGCTCTCCACGTCGAAGCTGATGAAACGATCTTCTGGTCCAAGTTCAACATCTGTGATGGTGTCAACGAAGTGCTTGGAATTCTTGACGTATGAACTGCTATTTCGCTGCTTCTGTTACGTTTGGAGGTATCAAGTCGATATCACTTTCCATTATTATCAGATTCATTCTCAACAACTACGTAATTATCCGTAATGTGGCTATAAAAATATTGACAGAAATACTGATGACATATACAAATATCCCGTTGCTAGTGTCATGAAGTTAAATCGTTTATGGATGGCGAAGTAGGCAATAAATCATTGGTGAGACCTGACATATACGTCTAAGCCCTTTCCACTTGTTGGAGATATACTTAAGGTATGCCCAGATACGTCCCTGAATAAACTACCACTAACGTTACGGAGGAATTACTTACACTAGGGAAGTATGGCCAATGAGATGTTTCCTATCAAAAATAGATGGTTTTGTCATGATCTGCTTATAGAGCTTGGAAAAGAAATATGATTCGGAAGAATATATTCATTTAGACAGTTCACCTGAAACTATGAAAATTCAGTATTCAATTATAACTTCTTATTACGTAAAAATTATTCTATCCTAACGAATATTGAACTCAATGAAACCAGACATTTTAAAAATAATTTCATGTAACTATGCGTGAGACCAAATTATTTATAAACAACACGTGGAATGCCATGAAGTCGAAACAAAGGGTTACAAACATGGATGTACCATTAAAATAGTATCTAATTATGAGTTCATCAGAAAAATAGATTACTATTTATAAACGACCCTAACTAAGAAGTCATACAGCTGCAGAGTCAATGTAATAATTATATTTAAAAATAACACGAAGCCAATTGGTCATCATATAGTCGTTTATAGTTTTCTATGTATGTTCCATTCGGGATTCAATTCGGTATTTCCTTCGAGTATACATTTCACGTCGATATGTATTTTAAAATGCACATTAGCATTTTAAATTGAGATATTTTGATCAGATAATGTTTTAGTCAAATAGATAAAGACTTTTTTTTTTACTTCAAATTAATCAGATGCAACCAAGTTTAAAGGCACCAGTCATTAGAACTCACACCGATGAGGTTCTAAAATATTTTGCATACATCGATATGTAATTAGAAGAATTCATCCGACTTCATCAGTGCTCCAGTAGTAAATCAAATACTAAATTACTTATCGGGATTTCTCCAGATTAAATAACGGAATTGATTTTAGTGAAGTGAACCTCGTGTCTATTACAGGGCGAGACTACATATTTTTTCTCTTTGATTTATTGGGTACCAGGCTTTATAAAATGAACATTTTTCCTCATTCATACTCTAAATTCATTTATGTTTGATTCAATTACTTTGATAAATATTTATTATTTCATCAGATTTGATAGTTGCTTGTTTTAGAAATAAGATCAAATTGATTAATACTATCCATTGATTTTTATTGAAAATTTGTTATTATGCTTTAAAGTCCTGCAACCTACTGAAGTTGTTGGTCAATGAAGGAAAACAATTACAATGTTAATTGTTTTAATCCAGAGAATTGACTTAAGTATTTTAGATTTGTGAACAAATACAAAGTTTAGATTATACTGATAAAGCTTGAAATAAGTATTAAATATATATACTATGATTGATTTTTCTACCTTTGAATAAAAATATATTGTTCATGCCTCAAATTTATAAGACTGTGTAATTGATATGATATTGATTATTGCTATGATTTTACTGCTGTGTTTACATTCATATTTTCTGGTGATTTTATATACAGTGGGTTTATAAGATTTATTGATTGATGGTTTTGTGTATTGTTTTGAAAATTGATCTTAATTATATCTTTTAAATTTACCACTATATTATTATTTCATTTGTTTTGATAGCTTGAGATATGACCGAGTACATAGATTAAACGAACCTCGATCATATACTGAATGAATTACTTGGATTAGACCGCTCTCTGAGTACATTCCCTTTGTCAATGTTTAGTTGCACAATCTTCAGTATAGAGCCTCTAACGACTTTTCATAAGACACGCTTTTGTACTGTCAATTGGGTGAAAAAGATTTAGTATTGAGTAGAGTGAATACAAATAATACCAGTATAGTTAGACATCAGTTGACGGTATTTGAAAAAACCCTTCTATTGGATTTTCTAGAGTGTTCTTTAATAAAAGTTACTGTGAGGTTCGACAAACGCTTGGGTTTTTTAGGAGTGGTGTGTGAATTCATAACACTCTGTATATACTCAGGTTTTAACAATGACTGGTCAGTGGTGAGGTATTTAGAGTCTCCCCCTGTCCCAGGTCATAACAGTTTAACAGAGTATGCCAATCAATAGAGATTTTCTGCTCTCTTGATTCTATGACAAATATACTACCAGGAAACCGACTGTGCCATCATACGAAAGACGTTTCGTAGTTATATCCTGTTATGTTTCCTACTCCCAACTGTCATTGTTTAATTTGTTATAAACATTTAAAAGCATTTATTTTTATTGTTTTTGACTTGTAACTTGAAAACTAATGAAGCGATCTCGAACAAATGTAGGGAATCTAAATGCAAAGGAAATTAGCCCCAGCACAACTCGATCGGATTATTAGTAACGGGAAAAAACCGGAAAAACCGAAAAAAATAATTGTTTTTTAAATGCATAACTCTGCCACTTTTTCAGTTGTAGTACAAACTTTCCACGACATAGTAGTTAGTGATTAACATGTACTTTATGTGTGAATAATTGCAATCTGAATTTTTGTTATGCACTTTATTGCAGAAGACCTGGATGCCTCATAGGTGATCCGATTCCAATTTTTCAAAAAGATTTCGAAAGTAGAAGTATAGTACTACAAAACGTATATCCTCATTTTGCGTTAAAATGCTGCAAAATAGTTGAAAAATACTTGCAAACATGACCGAAAATGAGCGAGTGCGTGAAAGCGGCTAAGTAGTAGGGGTAGAGCAGCAGACGCGGGGAAGCGTATGTATAGTAATAGAAGCGCGCTGCGCCCGTTATGAATCTGCTGCTCTCCCACACTGCTGAGTCGCCAGTTTTCGGTCATGTTTGCAAGTATTCCTCACCTATTTCGTAGCATTTTAACGCAAAATGACAATAGTCATTTTTAACCAACGAAACCAAAGACGCGTATATTTTTTTATTTATTTATGATCACGCATAACTGTTTACTGAGACGTCCGATTCCGATAATTCTTTTTTCAGTGGATACGGTGTACTTCGAAGTTGGTCCCATTTGAATTTAAAAGATTAAATCCACCCCTAAGGGTAGCAAAATGAAGGATATTGATCACTCACCCTCTGAATTCTGGTCCGTTAACCGATTCTATCAGCTATAACTTTGTACTGGGATCTTCGATTTGGATGATTCTTCTTTTATAGGGTATACCTCATAGTTGATCATATTTGGATTTCGAATGAAATTATCCACCCTTACGGGTAGAAAAATAGGGGATAATTGATTTTTCACTTGTGAACATTGGCACACATATATATAGTTGACAATGACAGATCGCTACTGTCATTATCACAATCAATATATTCTATGAGAGGATGGAATGATATACAAAGTAATGAAATAAACTAACCAGAACAACAAAATAATGTATATTACAACAAATAGTAAAAGTAGATAATCATATTATTAACTGGTAATAGTTGAAGTAAGGTGGGTAGGTAAGTATTTTGGAAGTAATCAAAAAACAAGCAGTTCGTAATTAGTAGATTTCAGCCACAAAAAATTTAAAAATAAAAACTTTTTAACAAAAAAAAATTAAACCGACGAAATACGGAACTGAAAAGTAAAAAATAAAATAAACCTTCTTAGTCTCAATAACTAAGCTCCTAAACTAATGTAAGTAACTGATTTTGAGTAGGCGCCAAACAAACAATCAACGAAGATCATTAAATTACTTCAAAAAATTATCAGAATGTCACCGCCCAACTCGATGCCATCATTTTACGCCTTGCCTAATTCATTTGCTTGTTTGTTTGGCGCCGACTCAAAATTAGTTACTTACATCAGTTTAGGAGCTTAGTTATTAAGACTAAGGTTTATTTTATTTTTTATTTTCAGTTACGTATTTCGTCGGTTTAATTTTTTGTTAAAAAGTTTTTATGTAGTTCCTTTAGAAAAATTGAAATCGGACCACCTATGACGCATTCAGGTCTGCTGCAATAAAATGCATTAGAAAAATCAAATTACAATTATGCCAAAACTAATAATCCTACAGTGCCTGGGTTTTTCATACATAAAGTACATATCAATCACTACTATCTCGTGGAGAGCCTGCTTCAAAACTTGAAAAATGGAGTTATGAATTTTTTTAAAACGCAGGTATTTTCCGGTTTTTCTCCGTTACTAATAATCCGATCGAGTTGTACCAGGACTCATTTTCTTTGTATTTTGATTTTCTACAATTCGAGAGTATGGTGATTGTTGCATTAGTTTTCAAGTTACAAGTCAAAAACGATAAAAAAAAACTTTTAAATGTTTATAACAAATTAATCAATGATAGTTGGGAGTAGGAAACATAACAGGATATAACTACAGTCGGTTTCCTGGTAGTATTTTTGTTACGAAAAAATCTCTATTGATTGGTCTAAAGGGGAACTCGAAATTAGTCTGGAAATTGCCTCATTTTCAATGTGTTGATCCTTCTGGTGTGTTGTGTTGCTTCTTCTGCTGTGATGAGTTTTGAACGAGCAAAGTAGGAAACTTGTGTTAAAGTTTTGGAATATTTTCAAAATAAAAAAGAGACTTCCGCTTAAAACATTTTTGTTAATAATTCTAGAATACGGCACGAAGGCCCACGTGAAACAACTGTACGTATTTTTTTACTGTGGCAACAAGTGCTAAATGTAATGGTTTTATTTTATTTTTATTGGGTCCCTGCAAAGAAAAAAGCTCCAAAACACGAATTTGCCTGAAGGAGTTACATCT
The DNA here is from genome assembly GCA_018342105.1 of Gonioctena quinquepunctata. NCBI lineage: Eukaryota > Metazoa > Arthropoda > Insecta > Coleoptera > Chrysomelidae > Gonioctena > Gonioctena quinquepunctata. The sequence goes on from JAFIRS010001576.1 coordinate 61,795, forward strand.
TCAATAAGTACAGTTATTTAAACCAGGATGGGAAATAAACAGTTTGTAAGAAGAGAAAACCTACAAAAACTACTAAATAGACATATTATAGATGTCTGTAACACAACCTTACGTATAATTTCAAATGGTCTAAGATTTTGTTTCTCAGAAAATAATGGTAGAAGTGCTCTAATGGAAAGACTAGAGATTTTGAAGTTGTTGAGAGAATGTGTGAATAATGTTGCCTGTGATAGTCCCTTAGATGTGGTTTTCTTTGATGGATTTTTCACGCAGACCATTAAAAAACTATTTGATGACTTTGTTAATATGTAGTTGATAAAGCTATAACATAGTTTCATTTCCAATACAGTTATCGGAGTTTAATAATCTATATAATCCCATTTCCTAATACCGATTTACTTCCGTTAAATTATATTAATTTTATCATACTCAGTTTCCACACTAGTTTAATGGGTTATTAGATTCTCCTTAATTATTATCTTTACAATTCCAAATCTTTTCACCGCACATGTCACTCATGTTTATTACCAAAAGCAGATAAAGTTGAAATGAAATAAATATATACATCTCGTCTCACCAATGATTTACTGCCTACTTCGCCATCCGAAAACACCTGCATTTCATTCTCAAAGCCTCCTTCGCTCTATCCGTCGCACTAACCACAGAGCGGACCGCCCCCATATAATGGTTTATAAAGCATCAAATGGAGAATGGACCATAACGTATCAGGTCCTCTTTGCAATGTGATATTATGTGCAAAATGTAGCTATTTATGACTGAATTCAGGATCGATGTTATCGTAGAAAAAGAACTATTTCTGTGACACCTATATTTTAGCAGTTTTTATTTGATGACTGCCCTATAATACTGTTCGAAATCCAGTATAACTACAAAATCGTCATATTCTCCTACCGCAGATAGTACCAGATTGCATAGTAATTGGAATTTGGACTTTGCTTGAGATTGTTTAGTCGGAATACCAGCTCATGGCCATGGCAACGCAAATATGCATCCTTTGAACATGCCTGACTTGTGTGAAATAGTATCTGCACCTTTTTTTTATTCAGGTTTTCTGACACTGATGCGCTGCGCCACGCTTTGCAACAGGGCAGAATTCGTACACGGCGAAGAAAGCAAACCTATCCAGACCAGAATTGTTCGTGGAGATGCTTCGGAAGAAGCCATCCTCAAATTCGTGGAGTTTTCCCATATTCATGGAAACCCCTCAGAATTCCGACACAAACACCCTAAATTGCTAGAAGTCCCATTCAGCTCTGTCACCAAATACCAGGTAAGTAAGTGATACAGGAACGAGAGTTAAAAAGTTGTTCCTATATCAATATCGTTGTGAAGCCTAGCCTGTATAATACAGTTAGTTAGAAAGTAAAGCCAGTTGATATATCAGATCAATTTGAAAATCAACGAATAACCACCGCGGTAACGAATAGTTGAAAACAACCATAAATTTGATAAGCTGACACCTTAAACAAATAACCCTTCTAGTTAGAAGTTGAGAACAACACGTGAATCATTGCAGGGTAGATCATAAATTGATTCTCAACAGTTTCGTTATTTTAAAACCAAACATACGGTACCTATTCCAGAAAGCCATTAATGAACTTTTATTCGAAACAAGCGGCTATTAAAATTAATGTACACGTTGAATATACGGTGAAATTGACAAGACCATAAAAAAATATATACGTAATCGTTTTGTGAACTCTTTAACCTCCCAACGCGCAATTAAGGGAGAGCTTTTTGTAAAAAAAAAATTAAGTCCTACGTAAATTACCAGTGAGGTTAATAACATTATAAATTATGATTAACAATTAATGCCAAAACGACAGATTCCAGCAAGGTCACAGGAAGGACAATAAGTAAGATTTAATTTTGAAAGAGTTACAAATTTTGTCAATAAAAGGAATTTTCCATGGTATTTAATTTTATTTCAAATTTTAAGTATATTTTATGCAGACGACTACCTACGTAACTTTTAGAACGCCGATAGACGTTCTATGCGTTTTGAGTAATTAGTAGACTTTCCTGTGTCCTTCAACGTGTTAAAAATTTACATGCATGAAAATGCATTTCTTTAGATAGTCGATGAACCTTGTTTGTTTTTAACTTGGCTATTAAATATACCTTATATAGACTTATCAATTCGTTTTCATAATTTTATATATTTTAAATCTATTATAATTATTCGGAAGTATTTGGGAGATTAGAATTGTACGCAAATTCAACAACATTAAATTAGCCACTCAATTTAGTTTTTAGTTTTATTTTCCAAGGAAAATATAACTATATAGAGTCCACTCTGTAATGTACTGCTACAACTTGGTAAGGAGAGAAGGGTGGATACGACATCGTTTCTGGCAATTGCTTTTCTATTTTCCTTACAATTCAGCGTCCATGTTTCATTGCAGTGATGCAAAAGGGGTTAAGTTTTGCCCAACTGTAATATAATTTTTTTTTCACTTCCAGATCAGTATTCACTCCATGGAAGAAGGCCATTGCTTGATAGTGATGAAAGGCGCCCCAGAACGTATCCTAGCTCGATGTTCAAAGATGTGCACGCCTAACGGCACGGAAGAAATGACCGACGAAATGCGAATGCTCTGTGATAAAGCTATGACCGATATGGCGGAAAAGGGGGAGAGAGTTTTGGGCTTCGCCGATCTCATGCTGGACGATTCTTACACGAAGGACTACAACTTCTGCGCGGAGCCGCCAAACTTTCCCAGGAAAGACCTCAGATTCGTCGGATTCATGTCGCTGATCGATCCGCCTAGGCCTCAAGTGCCCGATGCTCTCAAAAGGTGTAGGAGTGCTGGCATCAAAGTGGTTATGGTCACTGGAGATCACCCCGTAAGAGATTTTGTTTCGTCTATAACTTCTTGCCACTCAACTATCTTTTCCAGGTAACCGCAAAAGCAATCGCTAAACAAGTCGGTATAGTGACCTGTAAGGAGGTAATAGACGCGTACAACGTGAACATTTTGGAAACTCTGCCTCCGAACATCAAAGACAAGGCGATAGTCATCCACGGTTCTGCCCTCAGGGATGCTACCAACCAAGAACTGGATAACATTCTGTTCAACTTCAGGGAAATCGTTTTCGCGAGAACCTCCCCCACTCAGAAGCTGCATATCGTTGAAGGGTGCCAAAGACTTGGAGAGATCGGTAAGTACGGTATAGAAATAGGCCGCCGTATTAATTGATGCATTTTTTTAAATTCCAGTTGCTGTCACGGGAGACGGGGTGAACGACGCTCCCGCTCTGAAAAAGGCCGACATCGGTATCGCTATGGGAATCTCCGGTTCAGAAGTGTCCCAGCAATCCGCCGACATGATCCTCCTCGACGACAATTTCGCTTCCATCATAACCGGAGTAGAAGAGGGCCGGAGGATTTTTGACAACCTGAAAAAGTCCATTGCCTACACGCTGGCTTCGAACGTGCCCGAAATTCTGCCCTTTCTGGGTTTCGTGCTTCTCAACATTCCACTTCCATTAGGTAAGAATACTCACTATCTGGAGCCTTGCGGTAAATGACGTGTCATTTTGATGTATTGCAGGTGTCATGGCCATTTTATGTATAGATCTTCTAACCGATATGTTGCCCGCCATCAGTTTGGCCTACGAAAAAGCCGAGAGCGACATCATGATGCGACCACCGAGGAACCCCAAAAAAGACAAGCTCGTCACTCGAAAGTTGTATTTCTTGGCGTACGGCCATACTGGTATGATTGAAGCTCTCGGCGGGTTCTTCGTTTACTTCGCTATCATGGCTGAAAATGGGTTCTTTCCTTCGAGGCTTTTCGGTGAGTATCTCCGGTGTATCGAAACTTTCAGGAGCTACATTCCTCTCCTATTATTTCATGGACTAGCAGGATAATTAATTATTGAAAGCTATCAAAATTGATTTTACTATAAACCATTGACAAGTTGATGGGGCACTCTCCAAGCCGAAAGGCATTCTAACAAATCCACCTTCGCTTGATAATCTTGTATTAATTCGACGTCCCCCATGATGACAACTGCAATAGGTTTTAGATATCTTACCAATATCTGAGCATACCAAATATGAGAGAGGGTCAGGAATTTGAGTTGAATTTTTTGTAGGTATCCGTGCTGAGTGGGATTCGGAATCCGTGAACGATTTGATGGATTCGTACGGACAGGAATGGACTTACGAACACAGGAAGGAACTGGAATACACTTGCTATACTGCTTTCATGATTTCTGTCGTGGTAACGCAATGGACAGATTTGATTGTGTGCAAGACCAGAGTCAACTCGATTTTCAAACAAGGTGAGATCATACAGGAAGATTATGTTATCAGGAAACATGAACCAACACTCTATCATAGAAAAATCTATAATTTATTTACGAGGTAGCAAGGTCAGATTCATTTATTTCCAGGTATGGGTAACATGGTTCTCAACGTCAGTTTGATCTTCGAAACCGTCGTAGCTTGCATGCTGTCGTATCTTCCAAAGATGAATTATTTGAAATTTTATCCGGTACTGTTCAGGTGGTAAGTGTCTCATTCTTCATCTTAAAGCGTTCTCGATAGTGCAATTATTTGACTCGTTACTTTTTCAGGTGGTGCTATTCCCTCCCCTTCGCCATATTCCTCTTCATATTCGACGAGTTCAGGAAATGGCGCATCAGGAAAAACCCCGATGGATGGTACCGAAAAGAGACCTACTACTGATTATTTCAAGCCAATATAATTTTCTTTTTTTATGTAGTTTGTAATTTTGTAGTCGGTATTGTCGATATTTAGAATTTGTTTGAAGAATCAATCCATGAAACGTCGAATTGAGCATTACTTTTGAGTGCCTATGGTGGATGTGCAGTTTTTATTTCAGAATATTGAAGAAGTGTGTAATACGAGAGAATTTCGCAAAAGAATCATTCATATCATCCACAGTTTTTTTTAATTGTTCTCTCATGATAGATATATAGATTGCCAAATTTGAAGGAATAAACATCTCAAAGTTACGCTTTTCAATGGAAATTCCCTTCTATATCCATTGGTTTGGTCCAACTGATAGCAAAACGCATCGAAGGAAATCCAAATACTTGTTTCTCTCCCGAAATCATCTCCAGTACTTTGGTTATGAAGTTTTTTCTGTACTCATTATCAATACAAAAAAATATTCTCGTCTCTTTTTAAAATTTTGATACGTTTTCTCATGCAAACAAAATAAACGAAACTCCCTGAATAGGCCTTTTCACAACAAGTTACGCGCAAGCGCCTCCGCCATGTTAAAAAAGCGGGAAATACGAAAATTTCGGACACTTTTTTTTGGCCTGTCTACTACGGACGATATACCAGAATCGGGGATTATAGCGCATGAAGGAATAATCACGAACACTCCGTACGTGCGAAACGTTCTGTTGTCAAATTTTTGAGTCAATCACAAAACTCTATCGAATATTTAAAATGTTATGATCGGCTCAAACACTTGAATTTGACATTTCCAGACTTCAAGTTTCGTATAGTAACAACTTACATAAGAAAAGTGCACTCGAGCCAAAGAGTAGAGTAGTAGAACAATAATCTTTGCTCGAGCTCCAAGCAGTTGTACCAACGTGAAATGGGGTATAATGGCGGCCACGGTAGTGGGGCTTTCCCATTGTATTGGTTTGCCGTATCAAGTGATATCTACTTCTCGTCGAGGTCTGTGCTGAAAACTAGCCCCCAAACGACAGTCGCAATTTACGTAAAGAACGAGACATCTATCATTGAAACTCTGAATTTGTTTTATGGTATTGATAATAGCGCCATCTAGTGTAGGTGGTGCTACTAAATGAAATATTAACTTTTGGCGCATGTCAACTGAACAAAATCGATATTTGAACTGTTTGGAAACAATGTCCATTCCACAATTTTCAGAATAGTAATAATCCCAAAATAATGAAACTCACGACGAAGCGGTATGGCATTATACTTTTTATACAAACAATATTTCTTTTGGCAGACTGGGGTATCAACATATCGTTATTATTTGTGAGAGATAGCAATGCTTTGATGCTCATTCTATTCATGTGAGTATCCAAATTACTTTTTTATGGATTTCAACCTCTTACAATTGCCGAGTGACAGTTTACAGGCTTGTTGGTCAAACCTACAGTTTTAACAATATCTTCTAATCAATGCGATTAGGATCAGGGCCGGCTCTAGGTATTTGGCCACCCCAGGCGAAAAATATTTTGGCGCCCCTCATAATTATTTTCCCCTCTTGATTCCCGCATGACAATCTCTCGTTATAGTATTGAAAATTAGTCAAAAAGCCAATCAGGTTTTTACAGGTTTAATACTCGATCTTTTATTGCTTGTGATCAATGGAATTTCAATAAAAAACCACAGGAAAATGGTGTTTTTCATGAAAAACCACAAAAAACAATGTATCAGCGTCGCTTGCTGTAATGAGTTTTCACTTTAATAATGTTTAATTACCCAAAAAAAATATTTAAAATAAATAATAGTTTAAAAAACCTAAAAAACACGCTTTTTATAAAAAACCGAACTAAAAAATAAATAAATAAATGTTTAAAAAAACTAAAAAAACACTTTTATAGAAAACCAAACTAAAAAAATACAAAATAAATTTTAATAAATTTGAATAAAAAATAGTGTAAAAAAATTTAATAATTATAAATTAATAATAATGTAAATGAGAAAAAAAATTATTTTATTTGAAAAAAAGCGTGGGTTGCTTTTTAAGATTCAGATTACGCACCCCACGCTTTTTTTTAAATACAATATTTTTTTTTCTTATTTACATTATTATTAATTTATATTTATTACAATTTTTTACACTATTCTTAATTTTTTTAGTTTGGTTTTCTATAAAAGCGTTTTTTTTAGTTTTTAAAACTATTATTTATTTATTTTTTGTTCGGTTTTTTATAAAAAGCGTGTTTTTTTAAACTATTATTTATTTTCTACTGTTTAGTTTGGTTTATTTTTCAATTTTCACGATAGAATCATAATATTCGACTCCAAAAACCCCCACATACCAATTTTGAATGGAATCGGACCATAATCACAAAACTCGTCCACCATTTTGGAGTCGCCATCTCGAATTTTTCAATTTTCACGAAACAATCATAATATTCGACTCCAAAAACCCCTACATACCAATTTTGAATAGAATTGGACCATAATCACAAAACTCGTTCTCCATTTTGGTGCCGCCATCTTGAATTTTTCAATTTTTACGAAAGAATCATAATATTCGACTCCAAAAACCACCACATACCAATTTTGAATAGAATCGGACCATAATCACAAAACTCGTCCACCATTTTGAATTTTTCAATTTTCACGAAAGAATCATAATATTAAGACTGCAAAAACCCCCACATACCAATTTTGAAGCGAATCTGACCATAATCAGAAAACTCGTCCGCCATATTAGAGCCGCCATTTTGTTTTTTTTCACACAAAAATTTCTTAATGCATTGTCACCGGAATTATGTACACCTGCCAAATTTCAAATCTTTCGGACGTCTGGAAGTGGGTGAAAATCAAGTCCAAAGGAGTCGGTTACAAACAAACATACAAGTGAAGCTAATATAAAGCGTGTAAAATGCCGCCCCTATATTTTGCCGCCCTAGGCGGCTGCCTAGTTTGCCTATATGGATGAGCCGGCCCTGATTGTCCATTCACTTTTTCACTGCTAAACTGAATTTTTCAACAATTTATCTATTTTTACTCGAATGATCCATTTTGAAAGATTTTATATTTGCCTACAGAAAATGTGTGTTCCAAAAAGTTTGCCTCAAATTCCCCCTGGACATTCTTTATTAAATTTTGTGCTTGATGTTAAACCTCCAATAATTTAACATCAGCAGATCCCATAGAAAAAGATATGGTTTCAAAGAGATTTCTTGAACATATACTGTTGATTTGTTGAAAATATAAACAGGATGTTCATAAAATCAGATGTGGAATCATCTGCGACTAAAAAATATCTATCAGATGTAGTTCAATGTCCAGCGTGGCTTTATCCGGGGAAGTAGTTGGTTTTTGTTAGACATTCACAAAAAATAACTTCATTTTAATAGTGGATTTTTCAATTCACAGAAAAATCTTTCTATCAATATTCAATTGAGAATGTTTCCCTTTTCAACATATACTGTTATAATCACAAATGACTATTTCTATAATATAATCACTATTTTTGTCAAACCAGCAAACCTTTTCTATGGGACACAATGCATGTTTTCTCCATTAATAAATTTTATATTTTTAGAATCCAAGATGCCTGCTTGGTACTAGCATTATCAACATTACTCTTGACTTTCTTCTCAACTTATGTCTTCCAGGTAAGTTTCAATATATCAGTCGATACCCTATCCTGATCTCACATTGCTCACAATTTCGTAGACCGGATTAGTGTACTTACTCTACGAGAGGTTCCGGGCTACACTTTTGGTTTGCATGGGATACTTCATCCTCACAACAGCAGTCAACATTTGGTTTCTTACTCTACGCTGGAACAATTTGAAGCACTCCTGGACAGTGGCGTTTTTAGTTGTTTTCATCCTGCAGAGATTCTGTAAGTAAACGAGGGAAACGTAACAGGAGTCTCCATTGATTTTTTTCCCTTTCCAATTTTCAGCATCCTCAATTTATTACTATTATTATAAAAGAGCAGCCCTGCGGATAAGTGATCCGAGATTTTATGATGATATCGACTGGGATCAACAACATCTTCCACAATCAAACTGAGAAGCATAAAATGACTACCAATAAATAGATACCTAGCAAAAACTTTTTTATTCCAAATCACCCTCCCCAAATGTACTTGTCTTCAAAGTGACTTCTCGCCAATTCATAGCGTTCAATACATTAACGTTTACATCGCTGGAATACTGTGATATGATCATCACATACGCTGCAGTGAATGAAAGTCTTGCAGTGTTTTATGCTTTGCTAGAGCGAGACTAAAATTTAAAAAAATCACTTCTAACCTCAGCATTGGTGCCACTCTGCCCCGTTTCTACTATCTTTTATTCATTTTGGTGGCTACTTTTCCGCAAGTAACACCACTTTCTTTTTGCTAGTGTTGCTTCGAAGATACCCACCCAGTTTGTTCCTTTTTTCTTCAACACAGGCTCATCAGGGAAATAAACCGCCAACAATGGAAATATGTAATTTATCATCAAAACAAATTACAACAAAAATTTCAACAAAAACTATACACATACAAATTATTTTTGTATTTTTAACAAAAAATATATTTTATCACTAAAACAATAAATATGTAAAATATGTATGGTTACCACTTACATTAAAAATTTTATTTATTACATTGTTTAATTATATGTACACTTCTAACCGCAAACAGCATCGACCGCTAGTCGGAATTATCTTCCGACGGCAAAAAAGCGAATTTGTTGCTGGCCGCAAAATTCGGCGGTTCCGTTTCTGCTAATTTTGGCATCTCCTTCTCTCTGAAAATCCCCAAAAAGATATTCGACATCAACATTTAAATTAAAGGAAAAGAAATCGAATTAATATTTTTTTCCCACATATTTCAATGTATATTTTAAAAGTTGAATAGCAAGACCAAAACATTTTCAATGAAGTTCATGACCCGAAAATATAAATTGACAAGGTGATATTTTGCAATTTATAAGCTCACCTTTTTTCTTCTCTCTTCGGTTTATCAGATTTTTCACTTCTGTGTTTGTCAGCCTTATCTGGTGATCTATGTTCAGTCCTAGGCCCTCCTTTTCTGTCGTCATCTAAAATAAAATATTAACTCTAAATTAAAAAAACAATATCAAATAAAATGCTTCTCAAGGTATCCTGCCTCGAAACTTACAATTTTTTCTGGGAGGAGGGCCATCTTTGTTGTCCCCGTCTTTCTGAGGACTGTCATCGACTCTGGGGGGAGGGGGTCTACTTCTTTCAATCTGCAAAAATGACAGCTTCATTGTAATCGACATTTTTCCCATGATTATCAAGTTATAATGGGCGGTGGCAGGGCGTATCACCAATGGGGTTGAGATCGATCATGCATACAATATTTGGTAATATTTACGAAATATATAACCACGGTCGAATTGTTAATATTTATTCTGTGACTATTGGGTTAAGTTTGATAGTGGGCTCCGAGATTCCCGAATTATAATGGGCGTTAGGGGGCTTTTCACCTATTTTCAAGATTTATCACAAAAGTGACATTAAGCAATATTGCGAAATACATCTGGTAATATTGACAAAATACTGGGATAGTGTGCTCTGAGATTCCGGAGTTACAATGGGCGTTAGGTATCACAATTTTCAAAATTTATTTTGCAAGTGACATTTGGCAATATTGACGAAATATAAAACACTGTCACAGTCAAATTGTTAACGAAAATATCAACTCTGAGAGTCTTGAATTATAATAAAAGGCAGTAAGGGGCATAAGGCCCATTTTCCATCACCAACTGGGTTAAGATTGATGTAACATCTGGTAATATTGTCAAAATGATTTCCGAATTACAATGGGTGTCTCGCCTATTTTCATAATTTATGACAGGACACAAGCGACATTTGGCAATAGGGACAAAATATACAATAATAATTGTTAACGTAAATATTAACTCTGCGAGTTTAGATTTATAATAAAGGGCAGTAACATTTAGAAATATGGACAAAATATACAAGGATACAGTCAAATTGTTAACGAAAATATTTACTCTGCAAGTCTTGAATTAAAATAAAGGGCAGTAAGGGGCGTAAGGCCCATTTTCCATCACCAACTGGGTCAAGATTGATGTAACATCTGGTAATATTGACAAAATATAATAAAACTCGGATAGTATGCTTTGAGTTTCCCAAGTTATAACGGGCGTTAGGTATTACTATTTTTAAAATTTATGACTAAGTGACATTTGATAATATTGATGAAATATAAAACACGGACAGCCAAATTATTAAAAAAATATTAAGTCTGCAAGACTTGATTAATAATAAAGGAAAGTAAGGGGCGTAAGGACCATTTTCCATCATCAATTAATTCAAGATTGATGTAACATCTGGTAATATTGTCAAAATATGTTAGAACTCGGATAGTATGCTCTATGATTTCCGAATTATAAAGGGCGTCAGAGGGCTTTTCGCCTATTTTCAAAATTTATGACGCAAGTGACATTTGGCAATATGGACAAAATATACACGGACACAGTCAAATTGTTAACGAAAATATTTACTCTGCAAGTCTTGAATTAAAATAAAGGGCAGTAAGGGGCGTAAGGCCCATTTTCCATCACCAATGGGGTTAAAGATTGATAATTTATAACATCTTGTAATATTGACATAATATAATACTTGGATAGTGTTCTATGATTTCCAAATTCCAATGGGCGTAAAGGGGCATTTCGCCAACTTTCAAGATGTAAGTGACATTGACAAAATATAAATCATGGACAGTCAAATTGTTTATTTACTCTGCAAGTATCGAATTATAATAAAGGGCGGCAAGGGGCGAACCTCCAATTTTCTATTGTCAATGCAATCTCAAATCTGGAAGGACGCCGATTTTTCACCACAAAAGGCACTCTATAGGTATATTTTAGATGGGTATTCCATGTCGTCATCAGTGGATAAAAGCCTCTCACTCACCTCTTTCTTTTTATCGCCTTCATCCGAATCGTGACGCGCCGAGTCGTGACGTGGCTTCCTGTCCGGGCTGAACTCCCTCGGCTTATCGGAATGTCCCTTCGCCAATTTCTCCTCGATCTCTCGTTCCCTCTGACTCGTATCCACAGGTTTGGCATTGCCGAATATCGAGGCTGAAGGCACCGTCTCGCCGGTTTTCGCAGATTCGTTCTCTACAGGTTTCGTTCGGGGCACCAGCTTCAATTTGGGACGTTCGCGAGGTTCTGCTGAAAATTCAGAATTCAAATCAATACCAAATTGAAGACCCCATCACAGTTTCGTTAAAAATATCACTTACAAGATGCAGGTTCTGATTCTCTGTCATCTCTGCCTCCACCACCTCTCGTGAAATCGTCATTTCTTTCTCTGTCATTATCGAACCTTCTGCCACCACCGTAACCGCCCCGCCTCTCATCTTTATCGTCGAATCTACCGCCACCGCCTCTGTCCGAATCTCTGAAATTTCCCCTGTCACGTGTGAATCCTCCTGAAACGATTCGTCTTTTGTTAATGTTGAATTTGTAATGAGATATTGCGAAATCATAATTATGATTGACTAATTGAGTTTGATGGAACGAAAATGAACTAAGGAGAGGTGAAAACTGAAACAAAATGAAACAAGGCAAAGGACACTCGTAATTAAATGATACATATGTTGGTTTTGTACAAAACTAGCTAACCACATCCAAACTATTTGAAACCATATAAAATCCTCGGACTTCAAATAATAACATGAAATAACGTGTATAACTAAGCACTCACCTCTATCCTGGTCCCTGTTGCTCCTATCACCATCCCTCCAAGCCCCCGGCCTGTCGTCGCTCTCCCTCGCGCTCCTAAAGCCGTCCCTATTACCGTCTCTATTGCCATCCCTATCCCTACCGAAATCCCTACCGTGATCCCTATCCCTCCCGAAATCCCTGCCGTGATCTCTATTACTACTATCTCTCATATTGTCTCTGTTGAAACTCCTCTCCTCTCTCTCGCCGCCGCGCATGTTATCCCTGGTGAAACTGCCCCCGTCTCTTTCTCTGTCGCGATTGAAGCCTCCGCCGCCGCCGCGACGGTCGCCTTCATTGCTCTCGACGCGGGGGCCGGACCGCCAATCTCCGAACGAATCCATCCGGTCTCCGCCTCGGTCGCGGCCCATGTCCATGCGCCCGCCTCGTCTGCGGTCATTTTCCATGGAGGCCACTTCTATCCTCATACGTCTGCTTTTCAGCATCTTGGGAGGGAAAATTCATACATAGTTAGCAAAAACACGAGGAAATATGTTACAACAGATTTCTCAATCAACTCTATTTTGATTTTTATTATTAATTCTCGAAATGAAATGTTATTTTTTAGACTTGGTACAACGATGAGCTTGATTGATTGAACTGTTCAGAAAATTCCCCAGCTGCACTCTTTTAGCTTTGATGTGCAAACAACTAAAATATCTGCATCCCAACTTCTCCATTGCTTATAAACGTGTCCAATGTTAAAAGGCAGTTAGTTTTGCACATCGTCTAATCTTAGCAAGTTCGGATAGACAGATTAATTGTTGGTAAATTTTTGCAGTAGGCATTGCAAGACACTTGCCACAAATTTCAGTTATGCTTTTGATCCAAGCTGTGTATGTAAAATCAATCAACACAATTTCTTACGCACTAATCAAAATTATAAAAAACGAAATTACTACAAAATCACAGTATTTTGGTTGTATGGAAACATGAAAATATTCTCACTTGTTATCGACTTCACATTTTTTTTTTCATAAGAACCCCTTTTTATTTTTTAACTTTTAACAGCAGCGCCACTAGTTGTCACACCCCCTACTAGTATAAAAATACAAAAACAATAGAGGAAAAACAAGAAATTAGTTAAATGTTCAATTTTTTTGAGAAAGGATATTTGAAAATGTATTTCCTCTTAAATAATAATAGTTTCATCACTTAATACAATTAACATGCAGATAAAACACAGATTATAAAACAGCCTGAACAAGGGTATCAACAAGTCGAATAATTATTTTGTCAGTCTTTTGAGAAGAGCCTTTCATATTTCTCTAGATGTGAGCAAATAAGTGCAGCTATTATTCAAGGGTTTCGGATAAAAAAAAAACACCCGACAATATTTCGGAAATTTGGCGACCACACATACATATACACTTACCGTATCAGGTAAAACAAGTGCATTCAGAAGACTCTCCCTATCTTCGAATTCCACATATCCATAACCTTTGGATTTCATTTCTCCACCTCGATCATCTCTAGGAATTCTCATATTTGCTATCTGTTAAAGAATAAGTATATAAAAAACGTCAAAGTGAATATATTAATTGCAGCCCAAGTAGAAATGTGTCTTGATTTTCAAATAGTGTTTGCACATGAATCATCCATTATCTTAAAAATTCATACAGGCTCACAAAACAAATATAGAATTTTTCACAGGTTTTTGGCTTTCTCAAATTCCTTGATAAACCTGCACTAAAGACTTCAAAGCAATTCTCAATGAAAATGGCAGAACAGTATTTGAAATATCTTGGACACAGGGGGTAAATGCTTAGAGTATGGCATGTACAGGATGATAACACCAATATGCGGAAAATAAAATACTTCCAAGCAATCTATATAATAAAAATGTAATGTGAGAACGTCTGGACCAATTTGACATTTTTTTTTATTGATTAAGGTTGATACGGAAAAAAAAATTAGGGGGAAGTTGCCCGGAAATTGGACAATTCGGGTATATAAGAAATTTGGCGAAGAAAAATACTTTAGTCATTTATTACAAAAGAGGAAACAGCAGTTACACTATCGCCTACCGAGCAGAAGGTCACAGGAACAAATCCCGGTCAGAGTAACATTTTTTTTATTTTATAAAAACAACGGCTGGACCGATTTAGCTAATATTTTTTTTTTAATGTTCGTAATTCTCCAAATAAGGTTTTCAGAGAAAAAAAAGAATTTTCAGAAAAGTTATTGGAAATTTCTTTGTCCTGGAAAAGTTTTCAGGAATCTATAATTAATAATGAAAATTAATGTCTGTGTTGGTGGTAGGCTCATAACTTGAGAACGGCAGGACCGATTTAGCCATTTTTGTTTTCAGGAAAACGGGATAACAAAAGGAAAAACAGGAGAAAACGATAAAGAGATAACGGGATAACTGGAAATTCGGATAACTCGGTAACGAGATAAGGAAAAAACGGGATAAAGGAAAAACGGGATTAAGGGAAAACGGAATGAAGAAAAAACATGATAAAGGAAAACGGGATGAAGGGAAAACGGTGTAAAGGAAAAACGGCAAAGGAAAAACGGCAAAGAAAAAACGGGAAAGGGATAAAGGGAAAACGGGATAAATGGAAAACGGTATAAAGGGAAAACACGATAAAGGGAAAACGCGATAAAGGAAAAACGCGATAAAAGGAAAACGCGATAAAGGAAAAACGCGATAAAAGGAAAACGCGATAAAAGGAAAACGCGACAAAGGGAAAAACGCGATAAAGGAAAACGCGATAAAGGAAAAACGGATAAAGGAAAAACGCGATAAAGGGAAAACGCGATAAAGGGAAAAACGATAAAGGGAAAACGCAATAAAGGGAAAACGAAGATAAGGGGAAACAGGATAAGGGAAACCGTGATAATGGGAAAAGGAGATAACTAAGGGATAAAGGGAAAACGGGATAAAGGAAAACGGATAAAGGGAAAACGGGATAAAGAAAAAAGGGATAAAGAAAAACGGATAAGGAAAAACGGGATAAATGAAAAACGGGATAACTGGAAAAAGGGGATAACAGGAAAAAGGGAAATTGGGATAACTCGGAAGGGATAAAAGAAAAAAGGGATAAAGAAAAACGCGACAAAGGGAAAAACGCGATAAAGGAAAAACGCGGTAAAGGGAAAATGCGATAAAGGAAAAAATCGATAAAGGGAAAACGCGATAAAGGAAAACGCGATAAAGGGAAAACGCGATAAAGGGAAAACGCGATAAAGGAAAACGGGATAAAGGGAAAACGGGATAAAGGGAAACGGATAAGGGAAAACGGAAAGGAAAACGGATAAAGGAAAACGGATAAAGGGAAAACGGAAAAACGAGTAAAACAAAAACGGGTAAAGGGAAAACAGGATAAAGAAAAAACGGGATAATGGGAAAACGAGATAACTGGAAAACGGGATAATTTGGTAACGGGATAAAGGGAAAACGAGCAGAGTCAAAGGAAAATCGGGCAGAGTCAAGGGGAACACAAAAAACTATAGGAAAAAGAAATTCTATGCAGATAATATAGAAATTTGGACAAGATGTCTGTCGGGTCAGCTAGTACTAAATAAAAATGGAAAGAAACTATTTGAAATTTCACGAATTGCTTCAGTAAAAAAAAAGAGGGATTAGTTCTGACCAATTGGCTAAGATTTACCAAAAGTATGATTGAAACAACTGCAGGTTCGTTCCTCCGAGCCATAATATTGATACTTGCAAAGCAGAATTATATGATTAATAATACAGTCGAAGGCCTTAGATAAATCACAAAATACTGCCGCAGCTGACCCCTTTCATTTATTGCACTGTAAGCCTTCTGTAAACTGCAGTAATACTGTTATATGATTATTACACAGCAGCAGCAGTGAGTGTGTACGAGTATATGTGATAAGTATCCTCACTAGGCTATACCAAATTCAAGTGCAGTTCAATGACTTCGTGGCAACTGGTCTTGAATACCAAGCCACAGAGAATGTAACAGTTGAGGAAGACATCCTAAACTTACAGTTCATTGAATATGCCGTGTTGGGTTCTGCACTTTTGTAAGGTTATTTTATTTTAGTAAAACCAAAAAGTTTTGCATGAAGGGGTTCAGTTTGCAGCAAGTCCCCACTCTGGTGGGGAATTTTCCACATGTTGGTGTAAATCACAACAATTTTCATTTTTTTTATTAAAAAGATATCAGTGAAAATGTCCACATAATACGAATAACTAAAAATAAAATCACAGTTCTCACCCTCATATCCCTGAAAAATGCCGCGATCTCTTCTTCATCTACTTCATAAGGCAAATTGGAAAGATACGCACAATACGGCGGATCTTTGGGAACTTTGTCCAAGATGTCATCAAAGTCTCTAGAAGCCTTCGGCGCCGTCGGTAGCACCACATTGACCGGTTTCCTGGATTCGTACCCATCTTGACAACAAAAAAAAAAATGCACGAAAATCAGTACCAATGCCACAACTTTTCTCCCGAACGGTCATCGACTCGAAACATCAGACTCGGCTTGAACGAAAAAGAAATCGGCCCGCAACAGACTAGTCTGAATTGAGTTCTGGGAGCCAGAAGGCCCCCAGCCTGCAGATTGTACTCAAATTGCCGGCAACGAGAGGTTCCAATCGACTGGGCGCATCACCTATGCCTCAGCAATCCTTGGCTAAAACGCTTCGTCGACAAATTTCTGGTTCCCTCGCCTTGCGTCTCCACAAGCCCCCGTCTAGAGGGTAATTGCCTGTCTCAGACCTTCCCGTAGCAGTATTGGTGTAACAGGTACACTGTATGAGTGCTCCAGGTGCAGGATTGTTGCAGACCGAGTGACTTTTGTCGTTCTTAGTGCCTTTTCATCACGAATAAAATTAGGGCTAAGAAACTAATGCCATAGGGGTATCGATTAAGTCGTCTCATGATCAGGATTAAATTTAACAAAGTTGAAGAAGCTGTTCTAATGAAAAAAATACGACTGATGTACACATATCCAAATATTATAGGAGAATAAGTTATGCATTTGAAAATGCTGTCAAAGAACTTACAATGTCCAATTTAAATGATTTCTCGTATTCTATATATTAGAAATCATCTACATAATTCTTTTTTATCAATTTTAAATTGGCTATCTGTAAATAAATCATTTACCTATAGACCATACTTTATCAAAGCAAATACCTTTTAATTGCTATTTCCAAGGATTTAAAAAATATCTAATCATTACATTGATGAAAAACGTTGAATCACTATTGATTACTAACAGAAAAACAGTAGCTACAATTATTGTTGGTTATTACAAGCATTCATCCTGATGATTCACCCAAAAACAATGTTTATCACTCATCAACAATCCCAAATTACAAAGTTAATATTTTGTTTCATTGAGGATATTTTGTAATATCAAAGATTATCGTGGGTATCAGTGGAAATCTTGGGATTCGTAGGAACTTTGTATATGTTTTCAAAGTTGAAGAATTTTTAAACAGGATCTAGAACCCTTCAAAATGTGATTTAAGTAATAACACATAACAGTTGTTGGCAATTCATGTTACTAGATTCTCAGAAACTGTTTGAATTTCCTAAAAAAATCTATATTAAAGTTGCAAAATAATGGAGAGCAGCAGTTGCTTTCACCA
Source organism: Gonioctena quinquepunctata (assembly GCA_018342105.1). Taxonomy (NCBI): domain Eukaryota; kingdom Metazoa; phylum Arthropoda; class Insecta; order Coleoptera; family Chrysomelidae; genus Gonioctena; species Gonioctena quinquepunctata. The sequence continues at coordinate 79,825 of JAFIRS010001576.1, forward strand.
GTTTTTGTTCTGTCCTGATTTAAATACCTGAATATTGGGTGAATACTTTAGTCATTTTCATTTTGCTGAATAGTTTGGATTCGAGGATACATGAAATGCTGAAAAGTAGAATCATTGTAGCTGCTCTCAGAGAGGAGTCAGAATGACAGCAGAAAAAGGTTTGTCTCCAAGGCGGGGTTATATCGCCTTTGCTGTGGTCGTTGACCGTGGATAATCTGATAGCCCAAAGGTTACGCTGAGCACCTGTTCTATTAGAAGCAAACATGATGGAATAATATCCAATCGCATGCAGACAGCCTCAACATAATCAGAAGCTGGTGCACAAAGCAGGGAATTACTGTAAAATAATGCTAGTTCCATTCACAAGGAGGCAAAAGCCCCAACCCTGAATGGAACTTGGCTATTATTTTCCAAGGAAGTCAAATATTTGGGCATTATAATCGACCAAAGACTAACATGGAACAGCCACATCATTAACATTATTTCCAAAACTACAGCGGCATCATAGACAGAGTATTTTGAATGAAATGGGGTTTGAAGCAGAAAATGATAATACTGATCATATCAAAAGATCATCAAACGACATTGTCCTCTGAGGTATCATATCACCTCAAAAAATGGATAGATCAGAGAATAAGCTGTGCCCTATCTGCTAGAACTTCGCTGAAACTGCCAAGCACTGTTTCGTAAAAGGCTCAGATTCCTCGAAGGGGTTTCACTAACGCCCTCAATATGTTGGGTGCCAGCAAACCTCTAGCTTTTGCAGTAAGACCAACAATTTTTGTTATTGAGTTGGATACAACCTCAAACTGGTTATCTTCATAGATTTTGAATGTGACCTTAGGGTTATGCATAGTAAATTTTGTCATAGATGATCTCAGTTTCAGTTAATACTGCACTTTGATCAGTGATAAGGAAATTGGAATCATCTGCATATGCAACTACATGTAGTTTTGAAATATTATAAATAAAGTTCATCAAATCATTGACAGATTGAAAAAAAGAGTGGTCCAAATATAGACCCCTGTTTAATTTCTAAGGACTTACTCTGTACACCCTGAATTAATACTTTTTGTTACCTATTAAAATCCTGGTGATAGCAGAAAGTGTTAATACTTTTATTTATTAACAGACGAAGTGGGTAACAAAAATAAATAAGTCGAGTCCAACCAAACCTCAAGTGTGAATTTGCCATCACTAACAATAAGGGAATAATTTGCAATAATTTTGCATTTTGATATCTTTCATATTCTTTCAATATTCAAGGAACCTTCACACTTTTGCTAACGACACCACCCCTCTTTGGCATAGAAAAGATACGGAAGTTTTGAAAGATACTGAAGTTTTGAAAGATACTGTATACCATGACTTAGGGTTGGTGAAAGAGTGGTGTGATTCAAACTCGCTGTTTCAAAATATAAAAAACAAATGTCAGCTTCAAATTTGATTTTCCATACTTGAACAAACCATTCAAAATAAAACTTCCTACAAGTTTCTTGGCCTATACATTGACAATAAATTAAGATTTCAAGATCATTTGACTGCTTTCTCAAAATGGCTTATACATAAGACAGCAAAAGTATGAAGGAGTCGTATGCCATACCGATGCAGAATCTCACACTGTCTGCCATATGCAATTATTAGATTATCTGTATTTTTAATGATTATGTGACTGTTTGTTTGTAAATTAGATTTATCTATTTCAATAACATTAATTACTACTAAAAGTGTAATTTTTTTTATGTTCTCTCGAAATACGAGCTCAAAGGTAATTTTTTCACCCAATGATAAAATAAATGTCTCATCACCGATTATGACCATGCCATATTGTTTCGGTGTCGCTAAGTACCCGCCATACTGATTCAAAAATGTCAAATTTTTCACTATCCATGTATCATAGGCACAAGTATGGCTGTCCGTTTTTATGACCCCGTGGGTCCATTTTGATGAATAGAAGCAATGCCATACTGATAGGAGGCAGGGTTGGCATGATTTAATCATTTTGATTTAAATCATGATTTTTTTTAGTAAAAATCAATGATGTAATCAAGTGTCTTTATTTCTAACTTCGGTTTATCAAACTTAAAAATTAAGGCCTAACAGTATCTAAATAAATCATATACATGAGTATAACACAAGAAACACAAACAACATAAAGGTTGAAAAATATAAAAAAATAGTACACATAATTCTTTATTTTATAAAGGAGTAGATTGTTTTAATGACCTCCCACAAGAAATTAAAGAGAGTGGTTCGATAAATACTTTCAAAAGACGATTGAAGGATTACCTAATGAAAAATTGGTATATTCTTGTGTATGACTTTTTTATGTAACTTTTTATCTATATGTATTTTTAATCAGGCTGTTTGTATTTTTCTCATGTTAATTTAATTTTATTTATAATGTGACAATGTATTTACTATTGTAAATGAATTAGTTTTTCAACTAAATAGAGAGATTATATATATAATTTGTCACTCTGCTGTATCGATATCAATGTCATTATTATAATATTTGAACAAATAAACTAATTTTCCAGCCTTTTGTGTTCCCAGTCGGTAACTTGGTGTGCACATTTTTTTTTATCGCCAACGATTCTCATACAATAAGACGTCAATTATATATTTAAAAAAAATAGGGAAAATTTGAGATGATTTTTTTTTATTAAGTTACAATTATCACGTACATTATTAAATAATCAAATGCGAATATTAGAGATTATTTTTTTTGTATTTCCTCTCCCTCTTTTCAGTAGAATTTCTTGCATAGCTTTTTCTCGGATGTGATGCATTTTGTTGTTTTTTTACAAAGAAAGTAATGTTCCTTTGATGTTTTTCAATTACAAAGACACCACATATATATAAAAGAGCGTTAGGAGAGTTTTTACAACCACAATTAGCCATATTGAAAAGTGAATGAAAAGTACATAGGTTAAGCACTGCAATTCGAGGTTATACTAACAAGAAAAAAACAAACATTTAATTTTATTGCTAACCTTATAACACTAAAATATATTGCCAACTTAATATTTTAAATTTTTTTTTTTATCTATTTAAAAAAATAATTTATATTTATTTAATATGTTAAAATGTGAGAAATTGTTGGGTGATACAACTTTTTTATTATTATTTTCTGAATTAGCACACCAAATAACGCAAGAATTAGCTAAAATTATTAAAAATGTTTTTTCATCGTTGGCCTGTGCTATTAGTTCCATACTTAAAACATTTCAATCAATCGCTGGTTTACTACAGGATTTAGTATCTATCAGTCTGTAGCACTTGCAACATTCAAACTATAAGTTTTAAAAAAAATCGAAAAAATCGTGATTTTTCAGGATTCACTTAAAAAATCATGATTTTTTTGAATAATTGAAAAAATCGTGATTGCTAACCTTATAACACTAAAATATATTGCCAACTTAATATTTTAAAAATTATAAAAAAAATTTAATCTATTTAAAAAAATAATTTATATTTATTTAATATGTTAAAATGTGAGAACTTGTTGGGTGATACAACTTTTTTATTATTATTTTCTGAATTAGCACACCAAATAACGCAGGAATTAGCTAAAATTATTAAAAATGTTTTTTCATCGTTGGCCTGTGCTATTAGTTCCATACTTAAAACATTTCGATCAATCGCTGGTTTACTACAGGATTTAGTATCTATCAGTCTATAGCACTTGCAACATTCAAACTATAAGTTTTAAAAAAAAATCGAAAAAATCGTGATTTTTCAGGATTCACTTAAAAAATCATGATTTTTTTGAATAATTGAAAAAATCGTGATTGCTAACCTTATAACACTAAAATATATTGCCAACTTAATATTTTAAAAATTATAAATTTTTTTTAATCTATTTAAAAAAATAATTTATATTTATTTAATATGTTAAAATGTGAGAACTTGTTGGGTGACACAACTTTTTTATTATAATTTTCTGAATTAGCACACCAAATAACGCAGGAATTAGCTAAAATTATTAAAAATGTTTTTTCATCGTTGGCCTGTGCTATTAGTTCCATACTTAAAACATTTCGATCAATCGCTGGTTTACTACAGGATTTAGTATCTATCAGTCTATAGCACTTGCAACATTCAAACTATAAGTTTTAAAAAAAATCGAAAAAATCGTGATTTTTCAGGATTCACTTAAAAAATCATGATTTTTTTGAATAATTGAAAAAATCGTGATTGCTAACCTTATAACACTAAAATATATTGCCAACTTAATATTTTAAAAATTATAAAAAAAATTTAATCTATTTTAAAAAATAATTTATATTTATTTAATGTTAAAATGTGAGAACTTGTTGGGTGATACAACTTTTTTATTATTATTTTCTGAATTAGCACACCAAATAACGCAGGAATTAGCTAAAATTATTAAAAATGTTTTTTCATCGTTGGCCTGTGCTATTAGTTCCATACTTAAAACATTTCGATCAATCGCTGGTTTACTACAGGATTTAGTATCTATCAGTCTATAGCACTTGCAACATTCAAACTATAAGTTTTCAAAAAAATCGAAAAAATCGTGATTTTTCAGGATTCATTTAAAAAATCATGATTTTTTTGAATAATTGAAAAAATCGGATTGCTAACCTTATAACACTAAAATATATTGCCAACTTAATATTTTAAAAATTATATTTTTTTTTATCTATTTAAAAAAATAATTTATATTTATTTAATATGTTAAAATGTGAGAACTTGTTGGGTGATACAACTTTTTTATTATTATTTTCTGAATTAGCACACCAAATAACGCAGGAATTAGCTAAAATTATTAAAAATGTTTTTTCATCGTTGGCCTGTGCTATTAGTTCCATACTTAAAACATTTCGATCAATCGCTGGTTTACTACAGGATTTAGTATCTATCAGTCTATAGCACTTGCAACATTCAAACTATAAGTTTTAAAAAAAATCGAAAAAATCGTGATTTTTCAGGATTCATTTAAAAAAACATGATTTTTTTGAATAATTGAAAAAATCGTGATTTTTTCCAACCCTGATAGGTTTTTAAATCGCCGCCATACTAAAAATTTTTTTTTTTTTATTATTCATAATATCATTAGTAAGTTTTGGAAAATAATTCTCCAGTCTTTACATTACTGAAGAAGTGATATGAAATTACATTTGCAACGTTTTAACGTTTAACCCATTTACAGGACAATACAAGTTCAAATTAAGTAAGTATATATAGAAAATAAAACAACTCAGTCTAAGTTTGAGAACATAACAAACAAAAAGAATAAAAAAGAATTAAATTCAATTCAAAAACAAAAGGTATATAAGTAAAAATATATGATCTAAGTGTACTTTAGCTGATCTCACTATTTCAGCATTAGAAGAAAAGTGAATATCACAATAGTTTGATATTTTATTAAAATGTTAACACATTGCATAAATTTGCACTTTGAACAATATATTGGTTCTAGCTATTGGAAGCCTAAAAGTCTCTGTATGTCTTGTATTAAAAGTTGGTACATTGAAGTTTATTTGTTCAAGTATTTCAGTACTATTGACCTTGTGTAATAGTTTGTGCAAAAAAAAACAATGGATGTGCTTTTTTTCTTGATTCAAGGCTGGAGAATTGTAACCCATCACATAACAAATTATATTCAATTCCTCTATCTGGATAAACTCCATTAATATTGAATGATAGCCACTTAAGAAATTTGCGCTGTACTTTTTCAACAAGGTTAATATGAATACTGTAATATGGAGACCAAATTATAGATGCATACTCTAATTTTTATGAAAATTTAGGACCTATATAATTCATTTATAGAAATGAAATTTACTGTATTTCATTTCTTTTAATAAATTATATAGGTCGTAATTTTTCATAAAACATTGCCAATGTAATTTCACATCACTTCTTCATTAATGTAAAGACTAGAGAATTATTTTCCAAAACTTACCCATGATAATATGAATATTTTGAAAAAAAAATTGTTTTTTAGTATGGCGGCCATTTAAAGACATATCAGTACGGCATTGCTTCTATTCATCAAAAAGGACCATGGGGGTCATAAAAACGGACCGCTATACTTGTGCCTATGATACATGGTTAGGTTAGGAAAAATTTGACATTTTTGAATCATTATGGCAAGTACGTACTTAGCGCCACCGAAACAGTATGGCATGGTTATAATCAGTGATGGGACATTTTTTTTCTATGATTGGGTGAAAAAAATTGTTTGAGCTCATTCCCCAAAAGCATCGTTTTTTTTAACACATTCAAAAAATTACGGGCTGCCATACTTGCTCTGCCCTGTTATTTATAACACTGGCTTACTTCTCAAAAAGTTTTAGCTTTGAGCTAATCATACGTGTTTTTATTTTGCTGGCTCTTGGTCTATCAGAAAAGAGCAATGTATATGTGCAATGCAAAACCAAGAGAACATTACGAACCTCTGTTCATTCAGTACAAAATACTAACTAGCTTATTCATTTTCGTCAATATGTATTATTCATACAATCAATTTAAATACAATCACTCCTGAATCTGGTTATATCGCAAAAACTAATAAAATTATTCCACTTTCAATACCTAAGTCGTCCCTGACAAAATTGTCAGTTAAATACGAGAGTAAAAAAATGTATAATCATTTACCTAGGAATATTACTAAAGATCAATTTTTATTGTGAGCAGAAGTACTACTAGTTGTTTAGTATTTTATTTTTTTTGTACTCAAGATCTAACAAATTGTACCCAAACTTTCTGTAATTTTAAATTGTATTTGCGTTTTTGACGTTTCAAAAATGCTTTGTCTGAGGTTTTTAAATCTTCGACAATAAAGAATAATTTGATTGATTGATAATACACACTCAGAAAACTGTGTCTTTTTGAGATACCTTCAAATATACTTTGATGTATTTTGAAGTTGCTGGGAAAATTTAGAGATTCTTATAGAAACCTTATACCTTTTAGAAATTCACCTGCGATGAAACATCACTCTTAACACTAAAAAAAAAAGATTAAATGAGAGCATAAACAATAAACACATGGTTTGTCTAAATTATATTACAACAGATTAATGAGGATTTGGGCTCTTAGTAATGAAAACGGCTGATTTTTAAGACTTCTTTTACCAATAAACTTTTAAATATCAAAAAACGAAAATACACGTAAATTATACAGTTCTACATTTGAGAATTCAAGGATGCCCTAATCCAAAAAAACACATGGTACAGTTTAATTCTTATAAGATAGTTCTTCAAAAATATCGTAATACATTTTTGGAGACCCATCGGCTTATTGGGTAATGAGCAAACTTCAACACAAAGAACGAGAACCCACAAGGGCCAATCTACAATTGTACAGATGGTTCCAAAACAGAAGACAGAGTTGGGGCTGGAGTACAGCCAGAATTTAAACTTACTGTAAACCTGGGCCAATACACCACAATTTTCCAGGCAGAAGTCCATGCAATCAAACTCTGCCTGCAAGAAATTCTGCACAGAAACAATCAATCATGTCGAACAGCTAAGCAGTACTGAAAGCTTTGGCATCAAGCCTGATAGAATCCACATTAGTATGGAATTGCTAAAAGCCCTTCAAAGTGTGGGCAGCAACAACAGATAAACTCTGCTATGGGTCCCCGGACATAAAGGCTTTGAAGGAAATGAGAAAGCCAGCATTCTGGCAAAAGAAGGCACTATGAAGGAGTTCATAGGACCAGAGTCCTTCTTCGGAATATCAAAGAGCATAACCAGATTGGACCGAGCGAAAAAAAACGGGATTTCTGGAATGAAGCAGTGGGATAAGTCCAATCGGAGGCATTTATACCAAACCCTTCGAGAAGAACAGCAGCTGTTAAAACTGAATAAAGAAAAACCTGAGGATTATAACAGGACTACTGACAAATCACTGTAGACTGCAAAATCAACTTAAAAAAATCAGACTTGCGGAAAGCGCAGAGTGTCGCTTTTGCCAAGATGAGGAAGAAACAGCAGAGCACATCTTGCGCAGATGCAAAGTTCTAGAACGAACACGATTCTACCGTTTGGATTTGGAGCCAAAAGACCTGGAAAAGGTATCAACGAGTGTCATCATCGACTTCATCAGAAGCACGGGACCTGAGGGTGAACTCTAATTTAATTAGGACCGAGCCACAATAGATAGAGGTCACAGAGAAAGGGCCAGTTATTGCCCCACTCCAAAACACATATTAAAATATTTTCCATGTTTTTAGCGACTAAAAAACAGCAAAGGGCGTTTATTACAACTCACGAAATTATTGATATTAAAACTGGTTTTTTTTATTTACTGAATTGGGTATTTACTGAATCTTGAATCACAAGTTTCCTGATTTTGATTGCCTTCTATCAATTCTGTAAATCAGATTTCAAGAATAATAAATTCATCATTATGGAAAATTAGTTAATTATTTGAAATAGGCAGAATGCATTTTGAAGATTATCACGGATTATAATGACTTCTTGAAAGGTACTCACCATTACAGAAAAAAAAATATAAAGGCTCTCAACTGAGAGCTTTTTTCAAGCCCTATGTAAAAATTGTATGATAACAAGCATCAACTGTGATTACTTTGCCACAAAATAAAGTATGATCCAATTTGTAGGTTTAATCCCTCAAAATGTGATGAAACATTTCGATTGCTCAAATCAGATGGAAGAGCTGCATCCATTTACCATTTTTATTAATAATAATAATAAAAAATAATTTACCATATTCATCCACTTCGTCAGCCCAATTGATGTTTGATTTTCGGATAGGTTGAACGGGTATGGTTCCGCTACCTTCTTGTAAAAAATCGGTTAACGCCAAGGTTTTCCCCTTCGGTTTCTTCGCTTTTTTGCCTGTAATCGCAAAGAAGATTAATGACGGAAAATAAATGCCAACACGAGGGCAGATTGAGGTTCGATTTCACATAAAATTTCAATTAATGAATTTCTAGGAAGAAATCAGCACCGAAGTCAAATAAGAGGCTTTGAATGAAGGAAAACGCGAATAAAATTGTTTAAATCTACTAAATATCAACAATAATGAACCAACCTGAAGCCATATTTAAACAGAAGATGTAAATGGCAGATATCAAAATTGCGACGTGTAGTGATGAATATCCGGTGGATAAGGCCTACCAACTACCAACCACAGAATGTGAAATTGTGGCGGGACAAATAAGGCCTCATTTGCACGGCATGTTGAAATGCCCAAATTTGAAAGCTTCTCAGATGAGGCCGTCACAACAGATTAGGATTCTTGCTCAAGCCTCGTGCGATCTGTTGGGCAAAAGCTCTCTTTTTCAATAGAGACTCTAGCGTTACTCGTGGTTGTTATTGGAATACTCATGGTGACAAATGATCCAGCATATTCTGTTTGTGATTTTCTACACAACTCTGAGGGCATTCAATAGATCTGGTCGACAAAGGTCGCAGTAAAGTGGCCTTAGTCCATAAGCCCCGTACAAATCTAATCTAATCTACACATCCCTGATTATTAAAATAGGGAACACGCGTGTGGCCCTTTTATAAAATATTTTGATTTGCCCATGAAGTTTATTACCTATAAAGTCCAGCAACAAATTCAAAAATTTAAAAAATGTTTTTCATAATTCGAAATTGATAACGCTAATTTTCTCATAACGTTCAAAAACGTACTCCTAGCGCCTCTGATGGCCGTATGCATCGTTACTTCACAAAGTTCAAACTTTTAGCGCTAGTTGTTTCGAACTGTCAACTATAATATCATATGTCTTCGTTTATATGTTTTGTACTAATATGCAGGGTTACTATATATATATATATATATATATATATATATATATATATATATACTGACAGGGCTACGGCATAAAACAGCTTCAGGAGAGTTCGGGTGACCAGACGAAAGGTGAGGAAAGAGTGCCACTGCTGCCAACATATACTAATTATTTAGGTTTTTATTGTATTCATCCTTGTTCATCTTGAATGTTCATCCTTGTTACTCTTCGAAATATGAAAATAAGTTCTATAACGTTGGCGATTTTGGCACACATCAGACGTCATCAAAATGGAGGTTTCGCTAACCCTGTCAGTATTATATATATAATAACCCTGCTAATATGATAGTATTTTGAATTGTAACTGAAAAATCACATTAAAATTGAGGTTCAATTCATGTTTGGGTTGTAAACAATAGTATTATCAACCCCAATTGGCGCTAGTGCTTGGGGGAAGTTATTCAAGTGAAGGTCAGAGTTTGAATTAAGAAGCACCTTCAGATTGAAAAACTTCGAAAACATTTTGGGATTTGAGAAATTATTTTAACAAAATATAATTTTTGAGGACCGAACTGATTCAAAGAAAAAATTAAACAAAATCATGCGTGTTCCCTATTGTTGGCAACTTGTGCGAAACTCCCCTACAGATAACATTAGTGAGGTTAAGCGGGAATTTTGAATTAAGGTTTTTGACACCGTTTCATATCAAATCTCTTATCTCGTTTCATTCCTTCATTAGAAAGGTACAGACCAAAGAGAGTGAACATTATCTGAGTAGGAGAGTCTATTTCCCATAAGACATTGGAAAGAGATGAAAGATCATTTGTGAGTCATAGTGACGTATATGAACATGTCATGGCCATCTTTCATCTCTTTCTATTAGTGACCATTGTCTTATGGGGAATCGACTCCACTACTCAGATAAAGTTTACTCTCTTTGAGTCTAGTCCCCATAAGACAATGGTGACACTGATAGAAAGAGACGAAAGATAATTTGTGAGTCATAGTGTCGTATATGGATATGTCATGGCCACCATTCTCTCTGGACAGTGGCGGACTAGTGCACTCCTCACTCTGGTATCTGCGAGTTACAGGTTACAGTTTTGTTCCGTTGGTTTGAGTTTTGGCTAGATTTTAATTTAATGCTTTATTTCAAGTCATATTGTTTAATTCGATTAGTAATAAGCTATTCACGTTGACATATCTGCTCTTGAATGTATATTGGACCACTCTCTATACTTTCAACTGTCAATATTGAGCTTGAAGCTATATTGTTTTGGGACTTGTCATAAATGTTCTTTGTACATAACATGGTCAAATAAACTATTCTACTCTTATGTTACGTGGGCCACCTGTACTCATGTCCATGTACGTCACTACGACGCGTTAATGCTACAAGATTCTGATTGGCTAGAGCTTGTTAGTACCTCCTACTGAGATAACATATACTCTCTCTGGATTATACACAGATAAGAAGCTCCGCCCATTTCCTCTGATGATTTATTTGGAATTAGGACAGTACTGCCAACATAAGTGGTAAGAATAAATATCTGGAAAATCAGAATAAGAATTTTTTTTTCAACTTTTTTTTTACAGTCTTAGAAACGAATCTGCCTTCAGAAATTGAAGGGGGGTTGCATAATCGAGCTGTGAAAATAAAAGGATTTCTTATGGCAAATAAAGTGAAATATTTACAAATATTTCATATTACTTGATTTGTTGAAAATATAAACAGGATGTTCATAAAATCAGATGTGGAATCATCTGCGACGGAAAGATAAACTTTAGTCACTATCTTCCATCGTCAAGAAAACCTCTTGTGGGGTATTCATGTTGAAAAGTGAAACATTCTCAATTGAATATTGATAGAAAGATTTTTCTGTGAATTGAAATCCACGATTAAAATGAAGTTATTTTTGTGAATGTCAACAGAAACATTTCAGCTAAAGTCGCTGGAATTGAACTACATCTGATAGATATTCTGAAAAGGCCCCAACTCAAAAGAAAAAATCTGAATTTGCATTTTCATTCAGATAGTTATTTGATTTTCTATTCCAGTCTTAATTAAGAACTCATAAAGATGAATGAGGCAAAGAAGAATGTTTTCCAAAAGAGAGTACTCACCAGAAATCAATGTTACGAATGATTTCTGGTGAGTACTCTCTTTTGGAAAACATTCTTCTTTGCCTCATTCATCTTTATGAGTTCTTAATTAAGACTGGAATAGAAAATCAAATAACTATCTGAATGAAAATGCAAATTCAGATTTTTTCTTTCCTTTTCAGAATATCTTTATGATTCTTACTTGAAGTGATTTTGTTAATTCAAAATATTTAACCGGTTTGGGGAAGTATTTTTTTTGACATTCACAAAAAATACTTCATTTTAATCGTGGTTTTTTCAATTCACAGAAAAATCTTTCTATCAATATTCAATTGAGAATGTTTCCATTTTCATTTCATATTACCTTTATATTTTATAACTTTGCAGATGAGTGAAATTGAAAGTATTTAGAAATGCAAAGTTACAATGAAAGTAATGAACCATTATTATGATTAGAGTTTGATGCTTTCATAACTGGGCGTTTTGAAATTTCATTTTTAAATTAGGACAAGGAAATTATTCCATCAAAGACATGAAAAAGAACAATTTATTTAAAGCTAGTTTATTTTATAATACAAACTATATAAACAATAAATCTTAGGAATTTTATACATGTTTACAAATCTCGCTAATACAACAAATAACTGTCAATGGTTTTTCCAAATTACTCGGATATCTCAAAACAAATACATGCACAGAAAGCATTGCAGTTTCTTCACAAATAAATAACAGAATACCTCTACGGTACAGGAACAAATTTCATTATTCATACAGAATCGCTCTGTATATACCCGATTGTGTCAACTTTATGCTCCATGCTAGCAAACACAAAAATCGTAACAGGAGCAAACAAAGAAAATAACCAACCAAAGTCGACCAGTACACATGTATAAAATTCAGCACACTATCTGACTGAAAATAAAATTTAGTTATTTAGTTAAACGGGGGGCGATAACAAGAACTGAAGTTTCTCCATTTTCCAACTGGTCATGTTACAGGCAGAGACATGGCGACATTTTCACTAACAGTAGTTCAACTAGACCGGTACCACAACAAAATTCAAGGGTAGGGTAGCTTAAAATCAAACCCCCTCCAACCCCCTCCAATTTAAATATAATAAACTGCTTGTGCTGTACTGTAGTATATCCTTTGTCGTTGGGTACACCATTTCTTATTATTGGGGGTGCACGGATGTAGCCCAACCTTTCACCACTAGCCAGGTCGGATGAAATGTCCGATCATTTTTGCGTTTTTTGCAGATATTTATGAAAATGAGAACTTTTCAGAAAACATGAATCAGTACTTTTTTGTAGATTTAAATATTATCTATAAAAAGTCTCTTACTAATTTTCCGGAAAAATGAATATATCCAGAGATATGAAGAGAAATGAAATGGGTGACGTTCCATTTCTAGCTCTCTACCACATGATTTTTGTCACTTTTCTGGAAAATGACAGCATATCCTTATTGTTTTGTTTATATCTTCAGAAATACTCACTTTTCGTAAAAATGACACGATATATTTTTGGTAGTGTCGATATCCAAAAAACCTTGCTTGTTTTTTTTGGCATGTCTACTACGGACAATATGCCAGTATCGCCACAACACCAATCCCCCTTCGGTGGGCAAACTGGATGTCTCAATCTAAGTGATACCACGAATGCCCAAACTTTGGGATGCATGTTGAACGACTGTACAATAACTCACATTAACTTGACTTCCTGACCACGTGGTCGACCTCTGTCTCCCTGAATTTTCCAAGGTGATTGCAAAAAACGCAAAACATCCGGAAGCGACGTAATTTTCAAGAAATACCAGCCAACCAGGACCAAATCAAATGAAGATGACGAGAATCCTTCGGTTGCCGCTTCCGGCACCCTCAAAACCACTCGGAATGGCAGCCACCAAACATAACATTCGAAAGAACGTAAACCTAGTTGAAACACTATCTGAAAATATAATTACTAGTCCAACAGAAGGAAATTCTCAACACTGTATTCAGCAAACTGCCTGAACGAACGTATTTTTCCTAGTTAATATAAAAAACTCCAACGTCTTAATGCTCGCCTGCTAAAAACGAGAATCCCAGTACTTCTCATCGCACTGCACCGTTCCGAAACGAGAAAAATCAGTTCCTTTAAAACAATTTAAAAGTCCCTGTTTCCTCCCGACTCTCTGCTTTCACTATCGGCACTTGTCTCGATCGAATTTTGTTAAAACTGAAAACCTCCCATCGGCACCGATTGATCCGAACTGAACTGATACTGTTGGTGATCGGTGTCTATCGAAGGGGCCACGTTGGCATCCTCCTCTTCCGTGCCGAAAAAGTGTTCTATTATATCGAAAGCTTTCTGGTAGATTTCCATGTTCTCGTGAGACTGAAGGAATTCTATCTTGTCTAGGCCTGCAAAACGATATTCATCAAGCTTATAAATAATAATAATAATAATAATATTTCTTTATTGCTGAATTAACCTTATACATACATGTATACATAAAGATAAAAAAGCAATGACGTCAAAAGTATAGCACATTTCAGAAGATATGGTTCATATAGTCATCTATATTGTACGGTTCTAGATCTGAGAGCAATTTTTAATTTTTGTTTTGAACAGATTCTGGTTTTCTATTGATTTAATAGTATTCGTAGCTTATTAAATATTCTTATACACATATAAGATGGATTTTTTTCAGTCAAACAAAGTGATGTTTAGGGTAGTTTATGTTAATGGATCTGGTTTCATATCTGGTGTTTAATTCTTTGATCATTCCAAATTTGCTCTTGTTTCTTTGTAAGAACATCAGGCACTCTTATAGATAAAGAGCATATACAGTGAAAATTCTTTTCTCTCTGAAAAGTCCTCTGCATGACTGTCTAAAATCCTCTTATATATGATTGAGACCTTTTTTTGGATAATAAAAATGTTCTCTACAGTTGAGCCTATTCCCCAAAATATTAGTCCATATGCATGACAGATTCAAAATTGGCATGGTATAGCGTTCTTAATGTTGGTTCATTTAAGTATTTTGCAGTTATTCTAATTGCATAGCAAACCTTATTTAGCTTACTAGCAACATATTCATATGTTGTTTCACAGTCCAGAAAGCGGTCTAGTACGAGGCCTAACAACTTAGTATGATGATTTACTTCCAAGTTTTGATCTTCCAATATAATAAATTATGGCTTGTTTTTCCTACTGTGACTTGGACTAAAAATCACCATGTTTGTTTTATCCTCATTTAGAATGAGTTTATTTTGTTGAAACCAGTTTTGCCTTTTGTAGGTGTTTGTTGCTTCAATTGAGAGATTTTGTTCATCTTCCTCCCACAGCCAAATTTGTATCATCCAAAATATGGTTATGTTCCCATTTCCATTTAAATTTTCTGTTATATAACACAAATCATTTATAAAATTAGGAATAGAATTGGTCCTGCAATACTTCCTTGAGGTACTCCTGTATTATTATATAATATGTCTGATTTTTTCAATGATTCCTTCCCTGGTTATTTTAATACCTGTGTCCTATTTGAAGATATGATTTAAACCACTCACCAGCATTTCCTCATTACACCATATATTTCCATTTTTTTCAATAAAATGTTCCTATCCAGGCAGTCATATGCTTTTGACAAATCAAAAACATACCTAATGCTAGTTTATGTCTTCTATAAAGTTTAAAAGTTCTTTGGTGAATTGGCAGATGGCGGTTAGTGTAGATCTCCCTTTCAAATAAGCGTGTTGGGAATGGTTCAGTATTTCACATTCATTCATGAACAATATCAACCTTGAGCACATTGGAAGTTCAAAAATTTTTGAAAAACTGGGTAGAAGACTAATTGGTCGATAATTTTTCCATTAACTCTTCATTTCCCTTTTAAAAGGGGTTTGATTACAGCTAGTTTCAGTTGATCAGGAAATATTCCATGTTTGAAAGAATTGTTTATTATATAAGATATCACATTGCTGATTGATGGTATGCATAGTTTGACTATATTTGTCGGGATCTCATCATCACCACTACTATATTTATTTTTCAATGTTTTTGATATTTCTATTATTTCTTGCGGATTTGTGGGTTTCAGGAATAGAGATCTATTATTATAATGTATATAACTATGATCTGAAGTTGCCTCTGGGAGATGCTTCACCATATTAGGGATAATTTTAGTTAGAAACTCGTTGAAGTCATTTGCCGTGTTTTTTCCACCTTTGATTTGACATTCCTCATTTATTTTTAGATTTCCATTAATTTCTTTACAAATCGTCCACATAGTTTTGTTTTTATTATCCGAGTTATTAATTCTTTTTTCTATGTTTTGTGTTCTTTTTTTTATAAGAAGTTTATCATATTCCTTTTTGGTTTGTTTATATTCATTACTAATATTTGGATATGTTCTACTTAAAACGAGCAATGTGTCAAGTTTGTTTTTTAACTCTATAACATCTGCATCTTTTTGTACAAACCGTTTGTTCCTGGTCGACATAATTTTTACATGATCGTTATCATCAACTTCCACTCACCGTAGCATTCCTCGATCAGCACAGCGTAAGGATTCATCCCATTCTGCAGCTTGGCGTCCTGCTCGCCCAGCCGGAGAATGTTCTCCAAGCCGTTGAGTGCCACCTGCACGATCTTCGAATCCATCACGGTGAGCAGATCGCACAACGGGCCGATACAGTTCTGACCGACGAGGTAACGTATTTGGTCGGGCGTACCTCCGCTGGTAGCGTTAGTGATGGCCCAGGCAGCCTCTTTGCGGGTCTTGAACTCGGCCTTGCTCAGGATCTCGATCAGGACCGGGAAGATGTTCGCTTCGATCACAGCCTGAAAAAAAAAATCGCAAAAAGTTCAGACTGGATTTTAATTTTTTTTAATGTTTTGTTGAAAACAAGATATTCCGAAAATATTCAATGAGCAAAATTAAGACTGAAGAAATGATCAGTAAACACCAAAACTCTCAAATGGCACTGAAAATTCAGGACTGCTACAAGAATCAGTTTTGGGCCCGATTTTTCTTCTAGAGTATGTTTCAATTACTTCAATGAAGACGGTTATATCAAGAAAACTTACTGTCTGTGCTTATATTGTATGTAGCACAAATAACCAAATAGAAACATTGAAACCGATTCTGGAATACCACAAGGATCTGGTTGGGGTCCAATAATTTTTTAGTGAATGTTGATGATTATAAATCTAAATAACACAGTACATCAAAATGGTCAAATAAAAGATACAGAACTATTGGCTATAATGCATCTCAACATTCAAGGCATGGCTCCAAGAAAAATAAACCAACTGGAAGTTCTACTAGACCAACAATCACCAGACATTATACGCTTCTCGGAACACTGGCTTACCTCAGCGAAAATAGAAAAACTAAAATTATCCAAATACAGAGTGATAAATAGTTATTGTAGAAAACTGTATGAACATGGTGGTGTGTGTATTCTTTCAAACGAAAATCATCATCTCAAACCTTACACTTACAACAAAAGTATAGAGAAAGTTTTGAAGCAACAATAGCTGTTCTAGAAATCCCAAATAAAAAAACAAACTGTATATTATCACAGTGTACAGAACACCAAATAGTGACATCGATATATTTTTTGAAGAAATTTATGATCTGATGTGCAAAATATTCACATCACAATTTTACATCCTATGTGGTGATATTAATATAGACTCTTTAACGGACAACTCTGAATCGAGAAAAATTAAGAACATATTCTATGAATTTGACATGAAAAATATTATAACTGAGCCTACACGTATTAATAGAAGTATAGATGCAGTTTACACAAATCTCCACCCTATCGATTGTCATGTTGAATTTACACATCTTTCAGATCATAAATTTCAAATTTGTACATTTGCATTACCAACAACACATAATTATGATGTAGAAACTATCTATAAACGTAACTACACAGATGATAACTTGATAACTTTCAGAGAACTGTTGATGAATGAAAAATGGGAGGATGTGTATACAGCAGGTGATGTGAATGAAGGATATAATGCTTTTCATACAACCCTTCTGTACCACTACAACAATGCTTTTCCACTGAAGAACATGAAAACAACTAAAGGTAATAGGGATTGGTATGTGATATGTGTAAAATAGCGAAGTATTCAGCAAACGAGATAATAAAAAACAAATATAAACAACTCAAATATATTTATGAAGAATTGGTAAAAAAAACTAAAGCAGAATATAACAACAAAAGAATATTGAATGAAAATAATATAAGCAAGGAGAGCTGGAAAATTATTAACGAAACAAGGAATAATGTAAACACTAATAACAAAATTGAGCTCACTATCAATAATAATCATATCACAGACAAATATAGTATTGGCAACCACTTCAATGATTTTTTCATGGGAATTGAAAAAACAGATCCAATAACAAATAATCTGAAGTTATCCCCCTTCTCAAATACTACACTATTCTTGTACCCAACAACTTATATAGAAGTACAGGATATCATTACGAAAACAACAAAACCCCATCACCCGGAATAGATGAAATCCATGGTAAGGCCCTAAGAATTGTCCTGTGACGTAATATGCTATCCACTATCTCACATAATAGATAAATCATTTGTTGATGGAACATACCGAAGCACTGAAAATATCAAAATCTATACCTATATAAGAAAAAGGGAACCAAAATGAAGTGGCCAACTATAGAAATGTATGTTTACAATCACAGGTTGCGAAAATTATCGATTTCGGCTACTATCTGAGACTGGTAAATTTTGTTGAATATCATAAACTTATTCCGAGCTGCCAACATGGCTTCAGACAAAAAGATCGACTTCAACTGCAATAAGCGAATCTCGAAGACATATATATGCACCTCAATAATAAACAATTTCCTGTTGTTCTGTTTTTCGACATAAGCAGAGCAATCGACACAGTGAACCATAATCTATTGCTGGAAAAACTGTACCGAATTGGAATCAGAGGAGTTGCAAATGATTGGGTGGCATCATACCTAAAAACAGATCTCAGATAGTGGTTATTGACTCGGTGAAATCGAAACCTGCTTCTGTTTCAATGGGGGTTCCCCAAGGTTCAACTTTGGCTCCACTTTTTTTTATAATATTATAATTCAGTAGAACATCGGTAAAACCCTATCAAAAAGCCAAATTCAGCGAGATGAATTCGCCAGATGGTGTGAAAATAGTGGGTTAGTTATTAACATCAGTAAAACAGTCTTCATGGTTTTCCAACAAAAAAACATTTCTTATGAATACTGACCCCTAATAAAAGTTAATCACAAATCCATAGAGCAAGTGAATCTGTTCAAGTACCTAGGCCTAACTATAGATCAGAAATTAACATGGGAGGTACACATAGAAAACCTTGTCTCAAAAATGAGCTGTCTGTGTTTTGTAATAAAGCAATTGCGTGGAACAGTTTCACTACATGTTCTTAAGCTGACCTACTATGGACTTGTACAATCCATTCTATCTTATGGACTACCTTTCTGGGGAAACTCAGCCCATACAATAAAAGTTTTTAAACAACAAAAAAAAGTTATAAGATGTCTAGCTGGACTACATTATAAAGAATCATGTAAGAGTACATTCATTGAGTTAGCCATAATGACCTTACCCAGCCTGTACATCTACATAATCACCATGAATATTAAAAAAAATGAAACACACTATACCAAAAATATTTTGATACACAACTACTATACCAGAAGAGGTAATGAACTACGGTTACCCTATTCCCGTCTGGCTCTGGGACAAGACTCTGCGAGTTATCAAGGTATCATCTGTTACAACCATGCACTCAAACTATTTGGATACACATGTAGCTTGAGAAGCTTCAAATTAGCTCTATATAATCATCTCATACAAAATGCTTTTTACTCTGTTGAGGAATTTCTACTATCCCAATAATTTCTTAATATACCCATTTCCTGGAGTATTTTATCTGATCAATTTTATATTTTTTATCTATATTTGGTATTATCAATAATCAAATTTTAAATATATTTTAAATTGTTTGTGTGTTCTGACTAGTCTGATAAAATTTTATAAATGTATGTACTACAGTTGTAGAATTTTCAATGATGAATAAATTTCTTTCTTTCTTTCTTTAACAAATATGGATACATTTTCGACTCACCTGTATCTGTTGACGATTGCCGGCCGTAATATTACTGATAGTCCAACAGGCCTCTTTCCTGACAGACTCCTTGGACGACGAAAGCAGATGATGGAGACAAGGCAAAGCGGAACAGTTCAGAACGACTTGTGTCTGCACGTCGTCCCCCGTCACAATGTTGCCCACAGCCCTGAGCGCAGCAGACACGACATTGGGCGGCTGCGCCATCAAGAGTTCCACTAATCTTCTGCACACACCGGCGTCCACGACAGCCTGCAGATAAAAAAAAGCTTGGGAACCAATTGGCATTGCTTTTCATATCCGTATTCCACAGAAAGTTGCGAGACATGCTGCCATTAATAAACTGAATAGATAAAATAAAATTCAAGAAATAATGCATCAGTGTTTCTACAATTATCTGAGGAGTTCTTCAAGGATCCATCTTAGGACCACCATTGTTTCTGATTTATAGATATTCAATTAAAACCATAGTTTCTCAAAAGTTGGAATAATTTCCTTCACTTCGACATCCTTCATTGAAAGCATAAAATAATAATGCAAATTGGAATTAGAAGAATAGTGCTTTCAAAATTATATGTGATGTTCCTCAAGGATCCATCCTGGGACCACAGTTGTTTCTGATCTATGGAAATTCAATTAAAACCATAGTTTTCTTAAAGTTGGAATAATTTCCTTTATTTCGACATCCTGCATTAAAAGCATAAAAGAATTGGAAATTGGAATTCGAAGAATAGTGGTTTTAAAATTATCTGTGATGTTCCTCAAGGATCCATCCTGGGACCACCGTTGTTTCTGATCTATGGAAATTCAATTAAAACAATAGTTTTCCTAGAGTTGGAATAATTTTCTTTATTTCGACATCCTGCATTAAAAGCATAATAATGTAAATTGGAATTCGAAGAATAGTGCTTTTGAAAATTATGTGATGTTCCTCAAGGATCCATCATGGGACCACAGTTGTTTCTGATCCATGGAAATTCAATTAAAACCATAGTTTTCCTAAAGTTGAAATAATTTCCTTTAATAATGCAAATTGGAGTTTGAAGAATAGTGCTTTCAATAATATATGAGATGTTCCTCAAGGATCCATCCTGGGACCACAGTTGTTTCTGATACAAAATTAATTAAACCACGGTTTTCCTAAAGTTACAACAGAGATTCTCTCAGTTTCAACCTTACCATTAATAAGAAATGAATATGATAAGTGTAATTTCTACAGTAGCGATAGTTCTAGGCGCGGAAAACTAAACTCACCTGTATCTTTTCATTCGGACCGTCCGACAAATAGCTGAGAGACCAGCACGTGTCCGACAAAACGTCGGGATCGTTGTGGAAGAGGAGTCTGGCGAGTATCGGCAGACACGGCGAAACCTTCACAAAGTCCGGAGGTGGGTTTTTACCCCTGCAGAGATTCGAAAGCGCCCACACAGCGTTTCTGCTCATTGTCAAACGAGTAGATTTGCTAAGTAATCTGAAATAAGATGCCCAAACCCATGTTTCAATAATTTGGCTAATAGAAATTTTGTTGAGTGAAATGAAGACAACATAGAAATACAACAACAAAAATGTTAAGTTCACACTGTATTTTTGCCATGTGGTTGTGAAATAAACATTTTACAAGTATATTGTTTTTCTGGGAACTTCCAACCCTTTCTAATGTTCATGGAAACAAGAAAAAAGTTCAAAATTTGGCGATTTGATCCTTCTTTATTGAAATTTCCTGTTATCAGTACTACGAGTATTTTAATCTTAGTCATATTGTTGGAATGCAACTGTCTGCTATATGAACACTGAACAAAATAGTTTTGTTATATGTGGTAACTTTGAAAATCCCAATGAATGAAAAACATTCAGATTAGAATAGAATAGATTTTATTGGTCCATTCAAGAGAACTTTGACAAGTTATAGGACAAGTCACGAAAAAACTCATATAAGTAAAAAGATACAAATTTGTCACTTTAACAAAGTCAAAGCATAATATATACAAACAAATACATATACTTATACTAATATAACACATATATATATATATATATATATATATATATATATACACATACATACACACATATTGCACATTTAAAAACATTCAAAAATTCAGACAGAACAAAACGACTCTATTTAAAATAATTAGTGAACTCATCATTGGTGAACTCATCATTGGTGAAATTACAGGCAAATCATTAATATAAAGCACAAATAAAACCGGACCCAGAACAGAGCCCTGGGGTACTCCAATTTCATTGGGCATATTGGGCATTTCTATTACAAACAAATATATTCAATCAAAACTCTCATCAGTTGTAAATTTTGGTTGGGAAACTGAATTTTGATCCATTTTCTGTATGATTTTCTTGTACCCAGCTTTAATAATCATTCTCAATTACCCATAACATTGACTGAAATGATATTTTGTTGAATATTTTTCCAAACATCCAATTTTTTCTTCTTATTTAAGACAAGGTTAGTTGGTTGGCAATTATTTCACTTTTTTTATCATTGCATTATGTTTCTGATTTATAGATTTTCAATTAGTTTTTCTAAAGTTGGAATAATTTCTTTTATTTCAACATTATACATTGATAGCATAAAAGTTTAATAATGCAAATTGGAATTCGAGGAATAGTGTTTATAAAATTATCTGTGATGTTCCTCAAGGATCCATCCTGGGGCCACAGTTTTTTCTGATCTATGGAAATTCAATTGAAACCGCAGTTTTCCTATAGTTCTCTAGGGTCGGGTCGGAGATCATGATTTCTTTCAAAACTTACAGGGAAGAGACCTTGTAATAACGATGCTCTATTAGGAATAAAAAGCAAAAAATAAAATAAATAATAAAAAACCTTTTTAAAGACAAACTTTAAGCCGTGTACTAAAAGTATAAAATAAGTTTAAGTCCTCGCTGACAATGATTTAATTATTTTTTGTTGAATTATTTGGTTTCAAAAAGCTTGTCGCGCGAATTGTACTAAATTTAATACTTTGGCAATCAATCACTGCCCAATCAAATCAATTGGTACCTACTTTTTTCAACACTTCGAGCGACAAGCTTTCTGAAACCAAATAATTCATCAAAAAATAATTAAATCATTGTCAGCGATGACTTAAACTTATTTTATACAATACACGGCCTAAATAAAAGCTTGTCAAAAAGGTTTAAAGGTTTTATATTAGTAATTTTTCATCATATATTGCATTATTTACAGTATGGTGTGGAAATTGTTGAAAAAAATGACAATCAGAGAAACACCTGATCATTGTTTCCAATGAAGCACTTCCTCTGAAGATTCAGCAAATTTATGACTATATTTTCGGCATTTTTTCATATGAAATCCTAATCCAATAAAAATTGCGTAGTTGTCAAAACATCTTTATATTTTGAAATACAAAATTTAGGGACTTGAAACATCACTCATCACTTGTACAGTTTTTGTAGCAACATCATAAAATCATTATTAAACGCCAAGGAAATATGGATATTTTTTAAGAAACCCAGCCCAAAATCGGCTTTTTTTTCCTCAAATTTAATAGCCTTAACATGTTGAATTAGATGCTTTAACAAAATTAATCAAAATAAAACAGATCCCATATAACTATGTTTCACGAAATATCATTATTTATTTGAAGATTTCAAAGGTGTTTTAACCCCACAAATGATAAAATAACCAAAAATCTATCAGTAGTTTCAAGGCCATTCTTATATTGGGTGTTTTACAAAAAGTTGAAACTTAAAGGAAAACTATATGATACATTAACATTATACACTATTAACAAAAATTATTTCAAATGCTTAAGACACTCTTGAAAATTGTAATACCTCAAGCATTATAAAGGAGACAATAAAAAATATGCACAACGTTTCTGTGGTGGACAAAATATGCCGAAATTATCTATAAATAAATTACTCACTGTAACAGGGGCACCAATATTCCAGAATCTAATACATAGTCACGACATTCCGGGGAATCTCCTGCTATATTACCAAGAGCCCAAACAGCTTGTTCCTATACATGAAAAAAAAATTACAGGATCTGTGTGCATCATATTTTCTGAAAAGTAATACCTGAACGTCTTCGTAGGTGCTAGCTAAAAGTGCTATGAATATTGGCACAGCTCCGGCATCAATAACCATCCTAGTCTGTTGGGAAGTTCCCGATGCTATGTTCGTCAAAGCCCAAGCCGCTTCGAACTATGATTCAAAAGGTACAGAAAAAAAAACCACAAAATTCCATAATTTGAACAAAATTTATCTCACCTGTAGTGTACAGTTCACGGTATTTTGTAAGAATTCCACGAATCGTGGTACTATCCCCGTCTGTATCACTTCATCGATAGGCGGGTTCGGCTCTCGGCTCAATAATTTCCTAAATTTCTGCGTGGCCGCCAACTGCAGCTCGGCATCAGCACTATACAAATCCTCTACCATGTCTTTTGTTACCCCCGGGGTGACAGGAGAGGAGATATCTCCTTCAGACTGTAAAAGACAATTCGTTGATTCATTTCCATTGTATTCCATCAATTACTTTATTGTCCAAAGAAAATTATTTCTCGTTGACAAAGTCTTGAGGTAAAAATTACATGAATGTAAAAAATAATATAACATTCTGCGTGGTATTTGCTAGGAAAGTAGTTGTTTTTCGCCTGTGGTCTACCAATTGTGTTTAAATTTATATTGAATCCTTGGTGTACTTTATTTCCTTATTTTATCTCCCTTCACTTGGCTTTTTCTTTCTATATATATAAATATATGCCAGTCGGGCAACCTAAGCCACTCCTACTGAGAAGGAATCTTTCATTTAGAATCCTATCGAGGTAGGAGAAATGTATGGAGTGTTTCTTTCTGTCACTAGGTGCCGCCGGTTAAAAGATATCTTTTCCGACGCACCTAAAGATGTTGTAACCTCGATGGTGATTTAATTTGTGTTGTGTTCGCTTCGGCCAGAGCTCTCCGGATCTCTGGCTGGTGACTACTCCGTACTGATGAGGGCTAAAAAGCCTGAAACCGGCATGCGGATTGTTAGGCGGACACGACATAAATTAAACATAATCGAGCTTATCAGAAAGAAACATTTGCGAACAATAACCATTTATATGGAATGTTTACATGGATTGTCAGGTGAATATCATTCAACGTTCTGCGTGGTATTTGCTAGGAAAGTAGTTGTTTTTCGCCTGTGGTCTACCAATTGTGTTTCAATTTATATTGAATCCTTGGTGGAGACGACTTTATGTACTTTATTTTCTTAATAATATAATAATTAAGAATGAGTACAATATAAAATTAGGTGGTACTAATAATAAAAAATAGTACCGAGTATACAAGGTGAAGGGATTATGAGATCCATAGTGGTTACAATTTCCAGTATACCCAGTGAACAACTACAAAGTATTCTTCAATGCCCTTTCTCAGTAAGTATTTTTTAACCTTATTTCTAAAAATATTGAGACTGGGAGTATCCCTTATTGTTTTAGGGAAATAATATAAAGCTTTCTCCCATTGTAGAATATCGAGTTGAGTTAGTCTTAAGGAGGGAATGGGTAATCGGATATATTTTGTATAACTTGTGTTATAGTGTTTTTGGTTGAAATTTAAGTTATGTTTATGGATGACAGACCGTCTCAAGAATGAAAAGACTTGGCAATCTTAGACTCCTTTGTTGAACAAATAGAGGTTTGCATGACGTGGTCTTTGTCGATTTACAAATACCTGATTGCCATTTTTTGGAGAATTGAAGTTCCTTTGGTTACATGTTCCCCAGAAGGGAAGGGCATATCTTAGGTGAGATTCACAAAGTGAGTAATAAACATTCTTTGCTAATTTCGTACCCAGTTCATTAGACAAATACAAATACAAATACTTTATTCGTCACTGGAGACCTTTGTACAAATAATAAATATAAATCCCCAACCTGCACAAAAGTTCATTAGACTAGTCAATTAATCACTTATAAAAAAATATAAAAACAGTAGAGCTAAAATTTATAAAGTACATTTACAAAAATATTTGCGATGGACAGTTAAAACCAGATAAAACCAATCAATTAAAGATTAATAAAAAAATTTAAAAACAGTAGAGCTAAAATTTATAAAGTACATTTACAAAAATATTTGCGATACAGTTAAAACCAGTTATATACACCTGTTCAAGGATAGCTACAATAAATCATGCTTCTAAATATTCATTTATAGTATAGAATGCCTTACTCAACAGATATTCAGATAAAGCTGATTTAGCTTTGTTAATATTCGTGAGATTGCCAAAGAGACTGATGAATTTGTTAAGAAATTTTATTTGTTGATATGTATGGGAGGCTTGACTGACTGTGAGTCTGGAGAAGGACTGATGGAATTGATTACAGTTTCTTGTATCATGATTATGCAGATCACTATTTCTTTCAAAGTCACTGTAATTATGCATCATATTCGAAACCAATAAATATATGTATAGTGACGGTAGTGTCATAATTTGCAATTCAATAAATAAAGGTTTGCATGACCTTCGGGGTGTACTCCTTCATACATCTTATTATTTTTTTTGCATAATGAATGCCTTGTTAAAATGAGCTGATGCTCCCCAGAAAATAAGCCCATAGGACAGTACAGATTGCACCAATCCATAGTAAGCCATTTTCAAAACATTTAGAGATACTGTATTTTTCAATTGTCTGATAAGATAGCATACTGAACTCAGTTTTCCTGCTACATTGTCAATATGTTTTTCCCAAGTCATTTTATTGTCAAGAGTGATTCCTAAAAATTTTATTGAATTTACTTCCTGTATTGGCTGATCATTCATCCATACAAGCAGGTTGTCATTTTGTGAAGCGTTTTTTGTTAAGAAAGATATAAATACAGTTTTATCAATATTAACTAATAGCCCATTGTTCACACAGTATTGATGGAATTCTTCGGTACTTAGATTAGCTTTTATTTCTGAGTTTATGCTCTTACCATTTATACCAAAATTAGTATCATCCGCGTATGCCACTGTCAAATCAGGGCTTTCACAGACATCTTTTATATCATTAACAAAAAGTATAAATAGCAAAGGACCCAGAATTGATCCCTGTGGTAGTCTTACAGCAAAACACCCAGAGGCAATTTTTTTACATGTTCTTCAAACTTGAGTTGGAGGACTATGTACAGTCCTAGGAATTTGGAATATGTTTTTTTTTCTATAATATTTTGATGTACTTTGACGTTGTATAGCTCACATTTGAGGTTTATCAATGATGTTTTTGACTCATTAAGTGATGTGTGATAGATTGCCATTTATGAATTTCTCTAGTTCCTTCGGATCCTTGCTGGTCCAGCATACAGTGGTGTTATCTGTGAATAGTGTAATGTTACACTTCACTTTTAAATGGGCTAAATCATTTATAAATAGAAGAGTATAGGTCCCGGTACAGACCCCTAAGGTACCCCGGATGGTACTGGAGATCTCTCAGAAGTCCTATCTGAGATTCTAACTTTGTTCTCAACTTGAGAGGTAGGATTTAATCTAGAAGTAGTTCGTGGTTGACAGAATCAAATGCTTTTGACAGATCACAGAGTACTGCTGCTGATACCTCTCCCTCATTTATAGATGCATAGAAGATTCAAGTAAGTTCAACATTGCATCGGCTGTAGTCTCTTGGGCTGGATCCCGAACTGTTTTTCAGAGATTATACTATATTTATTTAGAAATTCCAATATCCTTTTCTTTACTAGTGTTTCTAATATTTTAGAGTGGGAAAGAGTAAGATCGGTCTGTAGTTTCAAGGATCATTTTCAGTTCCGCCTTTAAATACTGGTATCAGAATGGAAGTCTTCAGACAGATAAGGAAAATTCCTGATTCAGTTTATAATTTCCAATAATTTTGTGAGTGCATTGTCTGGGAGATTTTTGAATGTCTCTATTGAAAGGCTGTCTATTCCAGTGGCGTGTTATTCTTCATTTCTTGAATTGTATCTTTTTATTCATAGATGACTCTGACAGTTGGAGGAAAAATGTTTCAGAATTGGTTGGTTCAGTAGAAATTTGGAAGGTCAGTTTGGGATTTGCATTTGAGAGATAGGTTCTGACCTTGAGATTGTCAGGACTAATGCTGGTTTAATCTTCTTTTCTCTCTTATTAGTAGATTCAGTCATTCTCTTATTGAAGGATTTTAGCTTGTCTAATCACATTTCTATAAATGCTTCTATTTTTATTAAAATATAGATTTGTGGTAAATTTCCGGATATAGTGTAATGATCTTAGGTTTTTCCCTGAAATTTTAATACTGTTCGATATCCATGGTTTCTTATTTTTTTGTTTTATCCTTCTTAAGGAAAATGCAGTTTCAAAATTCGATGATATTAATATTTGGAACTGATCAGTGTAGGAAATGGAATTCCAGTTTGTGTCTTTGCAATATTTAGTTTACATTTTCTTTCAGTATTTTTTACATAGAGAATGAAAGTGCTATACCTAGTTCGTGATATGATAGTCCAGAGTTCTCAACTGTGCGAAGTACTTGGTCTTCAGCAAAGTTTGAACAGACATAGTCAATAGTGCTACGTAAGAGTTGTGAAATTCTATAAGATATTTTACATGCATGTTTAGATTAAAGGATGTTAATAGTTGTATAAGCGATTGTGCGGAATGCGAAGTAGTATCGCTAAAATTCATGTTGAAATCATCAGTTAGAATGATGTGAGTTCAGGGGTAGCAAAGATCTATATTCTACCAGACCGGTGAGAGGCTACAACAGCCAGCAAATCACCATATGCACAGACAGCCAAGCTGCAATCAAGGTCCTCACATCGTACAAAGTCAGTTTGCTACTGGTGGCTGAATGCATGGATGATCTGCAAAGGCTATCCATCGCCAACAAGCTAGCTGTGGGTCCCCGGACATACCGGAGTTCCCGGAAACGAACAGGCCGACCATTTGGCTAGACAAGGTGCAAAAAGCTCAACGATTGGACCAGAACCAATACTAGGAGTTTCTAGATCATGGAGCGTCTTAACCATGAAGGAAATCTTTGAAGTAAAATTCCAGGATGCATCGAAGAGGCTCCTGGCATGAGATAAAGTTCCCTCAGACTTCAGGAACTTAGCTCCCAGGAAAATGATACACTTCGCAAGGAGTCTCGGAATCCCAGGCCTCGAATAGATAAAGGGTAATGTACAAAAGACCTTGTAGGTCGAGGTACGGAGAGGCTGAAGAGCCATATCGACCCCCCTACAATCTCTCTAATAGCATGTCGAACTAACTGAAAACTATTCCCAAGTTTGCATTGTGGGGTACTTACTTGTAGGGGATCATCTTCGGGTAGGAGCTGGTTTACGTTAACGTTGCGTCTCTTGTTCAGCTGCTGATCTCGCTTTGCCTTTCGAAGTTGTACACCTTCTTCTTCCCTGCGTCTTCGCAGCTCTACACTGTCTAGTGCAGTGTTCTTGTATCTGTGCTTGTGTCCTGAGCCAGACATCTGGAATTCGTTCAATAAATAGTTAGAATCGGGGATTTCTGCGAGCTTGTATTTCATGTGAAGAATTTTTCAAGATCCCGATTCGCGATAGGATGATTATTTGTCATACACTGTCAAAATGTGCAATTCGAGATACCTATGAGCTAATACAGCAAATATCGGAGAAATGATTCATAGGAAATGCGAAATAAGACATTATTAGTACTCACATTTATCGTATTATTTTAGAATGTGTATTCAATATGTTTTATAGCACCATTTACCTTGCGTTCAAGGAAAAATTATGATCAGAAACGAAAAATTCTAGACTAATGACACATTCGGAACATCGTTTTGCAGTCCACTCTTTTTAATAGCCTAAAAATAAAATTCCCTAAATATTTTGCACGAAAGTTTTTCATTGTAGTTTGAACTCCCACACACAGGGGTCCCTGAATTAAAGCACAGGTATGACCAATGGGCGGAGCGATGTGTACCATGCTCTGTATGACTTTGTCAAGTGTGCTTTGGTAACCGATTTCATGACTTTGGTACACTGAATCAAATTCGAAGAAAATAAATATTATGCTTATGAAATGAGATATGTAAACAAATTAGAATAGGGGAGTTCCGCACAAATTGCAAACTTGAAAAAACCTTTAGAGATTCTGCCTCTCCTATGGCCTTTGGTTATATTTGGTTCCACACAAGTTGCCAACTTGAAAGAACCTAGGACTCCTTGTCATAAAACGTTTTTACAAATGAGTGAAATAAAATGTATTCAGTAAAACGTAATATAGGGTTGTCACTTACTTTTTTTTTAAATTGGTAACTTATGTGGAACTCACCTATTTCAGAATACCTTATCACAGAATACCCTATCACAGAATACCTTAACTACACAGAAACGATAACAACGTCGGTAATCTTATATTTTGGGGTCAAATGATCGAATCATTGGTGAGTGTTCTGTGACCCTATAAAGTAAAAAAAATATTGAAATTTGTTCGTTTGCCATGGTAACGTTTTGAAATAATTGCATTTGATTGGTACAAAATGAAGAAATGAAATTTTCAATGCGAAAATCAGAAAAAAATGCGGTTGTTAGCATCAATTGAACTCTGGTTACACCAACTAGTAGAAAAAGAAGAAAGCACTCCAACCGTGAGAGAAATAAGAGGTCTGGTAAATATTTCACTGTATCGAGTGACGGGAAGAAGAACGAATAGATGGCGTTGGAGGAACATTTTGAAGAAGTCAAAAAAAATCCAACCTCACAAATAATGTAGAAAATTTATGTTGAATTTTGAGCATACAGTTGACTTCTGTGCAAGTGCAACTCAAAACAAATGCAAATCATAGATGTCACCCTTTCTTAATTGTTGACAGAACCGTGACATTTGTGACAGGTGCTGTCATCTCGTGTTGTGAATCTAATACAAGCAGACGTCCCAGGAATTTGTATACACCATTCTCCGTCAGTTTTGAAGGCCCCATATTTCCTGGATTAATTGATCAACTAATTATAATACGTCTTGGAAAGTGTTTTCGGGTGTTGACTGTTCGACGAATTATCGCAAATGTGTTCGCATATCCGACGATAAACTGTTCAACTATGTTACGTGCTGATTAAGTTCAACCTGAAAGGGACAGTGTCTACTTATGCAATATTTAAGGAAAATTTGGTGAGTACATGCTGTTGTGAAGGTTATTCGAGCTGCTGATTTACATATAGCATCACAGTCGTATTGCTAGCTTTCTCTCTATCGAGTAGCTATTTTTCAGTCCCATTCCGTTCGGTTTGCTCAATATCTCTCCTATCGGTCGTCCCATCACTGGTTTGTTTATTTATAAACAATCGGGAGTCGTCATTAAACCAATCCGAAAACCGTAAATGACGGCGAAAAATCAAAACCAGCAGCCTTTTTCAATGCGGTTTAGAATGAGCTGGATATTCTTCAAATCGGGGTCAGGCCAAGGGCTTAGCTATAATTCACTTTTATTGACATACAAATCAGTAGATATGGTTCGGTACAAGGACGTCAATTAAGTTATTAAGATATCAAATTATCCTTTGACATTGCCAGCCAACCTAATGTCTGAAGTTTCAAATTTCATGAATATCAGAAGCTTGGTTGGAAAGTTTCTCAACTCCTTGATTGTCTATCAACCTTCAAGGGGAAACTTACACGAATTAGATAATGGGAACCTTAGCTTTCAGAGTGGCACCCAAAATGAAAACATTGACTACTTATGTAGTTAGAGCACTGTGAAAATCGAAAAGGGTAATTTTTCTCTTATTTTTCACAATAAAAACAGTTTAAATCACATTTTGTCACTATATTTATATTATGTTCCTTTCTCACAATTTTGAATCATCATAAAAGGTTATTTTTCTGGGCGTTTTAAAACGGTCTCATTTAACCTCCAAAATCAAGCAATCTCTAGTTTCACAGATTTAGGAGGCCATGGATAAGACATAAAAAAGACAGATTTTATCGAATTTTCACAGATTTAGAAGGTCATGGATAAAACATAAAAAGACAGGTTTTCTGGAGCTTTCACAGATTTTTGAGGCCATGGATATCACGAATATAACTTTTTTCGACCGGTTAAAATCTCGAGAAGGAAACATTCAAAGGTGAAAACAATAATAGTGATGACAAATGTGATTAAAATAAGTACACAAAAAATCAATATTGACAATTCGAAATTCGAAAGCAGATTCGTGAAAGCAAGAAAACATAAGTGAGTACCCCAAAATTTCTTGAAATACGAGGTGCGAAAGTATCTAACACCAAATGTACCCTTTTCAAAACGTTCTATCTGTGAAAATGAATAATAAAAATATATTACTTCTTATTCTTTTCACCCTTTTGTGTATACAGATCTGGAATAAAATTATCGGCATATAGTTCCAGTCGATCAGTACCAAATATGAGAGATAGGTATAGGCAATGGATAATCAACTGGACCACTGTAGAATGTGAGGTCCAGTTGAATACTTGATTATCCGTCGCGAATATATCTGTTAAATTTTGTATTGGTCGACTGGAACAATATGCCCATAATTTTATTCCAGATCTGTATAACTCACGGGTGTGGAAGTTGGCTACATCCACAAGTACACTGAGAAAAATAAAATTTCGATTATTTTCTTTTCTCTCTTTCCGTTTTTCCATTTAGATTTTTATACATTTAGGTGCGTGAATACACTGATATTTCCAGTGGTAAAAATTTGATCGACTGATGAATAAGTTCGATTTGAGCCTGTGGAATGGAGGAAAAGTTATTTTAAAAAAATCACAGAGGCCACAATGGCTCTGTACACCTTTCTGCTTGTAATATGTTATTTTTATAGGTATTTTCTTTATCACTGATACCTCGTTAGGATTTGCCAGGCCGTCGAAATATTCGCTAATTTCCTCGAATGTTTTCGCTTTCAACTGATCTAAGATTTGTTTATTTTTGAACTATATTTAGTAAAAAAACTGGTTCTTTATTGCACTAGTGCAATAACATGTTGTTAAGCATTCTTGGTGGCATACATTTATGAAAAAAAATCCCGATCCACGCGTTTTTTTATGGAAATAGAATAATTTCAAAGAAATTCATGAGAGGGGTAGTGGAGGGTTAATTTTTGCCCGACAAAATCGAGTGACAGATACATCTTGACGAGCATTCTTCGTAGCATATACTTATGAAAAAAAACGATTCACGCGTTTTTTATGGAAATAGAATAATTTCAAAGAAATTCATGATAGGGGTAGTGGAGGGTTAATTTTTGCCCGACAAAATCGAGTGACATATACATCTTGTTAATCATTCTTGGTAGCATACATTTATAAAAAAAAATCCCGATCCACGCGTTTTTTTATGGAAATAGAATAATTTCAAAGAAATTCGTGATAGCGGTAGTAGAGGGTTAATTTTTCCCCGACAAAATCGAGTGACATATATATCTTGTCATCTCGTTTTTTTATGGAAATAGAATAATTTCATCAGTGTGAAAGCAGCCAGGAATCAGCTTTGAGCTCATTCCCCAAGAGCATCGTTTTTTTTGACACATTCAAAAAATTGCACAGCGCACACCGACCCCTACTGGCCGCCATACTTGCGCTGTCCTGTTATTTATAACACTGGCTTACTTCTCAAAATGTTTTAGCTTTGAGCTAATCATACGTGTTTTTTTTGCTGGCTGTTGGTCTAATATTACAAGCAGAAAGGTGTACAAAGCCATAATCGAGATTTTATTTTTCTCAGTGAACTTCACACCCGTTATATCTCGTCTTTTTTTTTGGGAAATATAAAAACTGAGTTGTGACATTCTGTACAGATTAGTAGGTACCTATATATCATCAAAATTCCTAACCACCTTGACAACTAACTAATTATAGGTAATTATTACCTGTAGACGAGATTTCTGATTGTTTGACCTATCAGCAAATTAACGTGATTTTGATTATCCATGGCTCCTTTTGACGCTTTTGAATAATCTTGAAAAAATCCGACTACCCAATCAATATCTAGTGAAATACCCATGATAAAAAATAATTGTATAAAAATTTCTTCTGGATGTTATATTACTGATTCACACCTAACAATGCATTTTTTCTCAATTCTCAAGGTGATCAAGGCCAAGAACCAGAACCTACTCGTGGTAGATTCCTACTTTACCTACATGCTATATACAGTGCTCGTCTAAAGTCCGTTCCCCCCTACTAATTTTTGAACAACCTGGTATATCGCAACGAAATTTGGAGGACTTGAATAGGAGATAGAAAGCTACTTTCTCTTGAAAAAATCACAGCTAAAAGTTTTAAAATGGCGGCTGAGCGCCATCTTCAATAATTTTTTTAAATAGAACATCGAAATCTGCCCATAATTCTCAACAGTTTTCCCTAATACACTTTACTCAATTGTTTCCGAAATATTAACGTTTGAAAAGTGACATTTCGGTCATTTCAAACCCAACCAAAAACACTAATGTTGCTTTCAATCAAGTTTGCATTGGAAAAAATCGTTGTCGCGGTAACATCTTGTTTACTGTCAAACTGAACTGCTAACTGTCAAATAGTCCGTTGAGCGCCTAAATCCTTTTATGAAAAGTGTGATCATGGCTCGTAGTTTAGACGATAAATTTGAAGCAGTTTTGATATTTGGAGAAGCTGGAAGAAATTATCATCTAGCAGTCCGTATGTTTAATG
The DNA here is from genome assembly GCA_018342105.1 of Gonioctena quinquepunctata. NCBI lineage: Eukaryota > Metazoa > Arthropoda > Insecta > Coleoptera > Chrysomelidae > Gonioctena > Gonioctena quinquepunctata. The sequence goes on from JAFIRS010001576.1 coordinate 114,456, forward strand.
ATAGATTTCCCGAGAATCCTATTTCGAGGTCATATTTGTGCCAACTTTTAAATAAGCTCCAAGCAACTGGTACGCTGAAAGATGCTCCAAGATCAGGAAGACCGCCTCTTTCAGAAGAAAAAAGGTAGAAATTGTTGCTGAAATTGTAATCAATCCGACTCAGTCGACGTCTGCAGTTGCTGAATCCTGTAGAATAAGTTCAAAAAGTGTCCAAAGAGTCCAAAAAAAAAAAGTTTCATCCCTATAAAATGAAAACTGATGCCTCACGGAGGATGATCCAGACCGGAGGGTTGAATTTTGTGAGTGGTTAACAAGAACAATTGAAGGAGAACGGGGCTTCCTAAAACGTGTATGTTTCGCAGACGAATGCACGTTTTTTCTTAATGGAAAAGTCAACAAACAGAATGTACGATACTGGAGCGATAATCCGCATATTTTTAGAGAGGGACATACCCAGTTTCCTAAGAAGGTGAATGTTTGAGCGGGGATTTTGGGCAATCGCGTTGTTGGACCGATTTTCATCAGAGGCAATCTTACAGGAGTTCTTTACAGAAATCTTTTAGAAACTGAAATTGAACCTTGAATAAGACAAATTGTATTAAACAATCAGGAAGAGTTTGAAAATCGTGAAATCATATTTCAGCAGAATGGGGCACCTCCCCATTTCGATCGCATGGCTAGATAGTTCCTCGATACAAACTTTCCTGGGCGATGGATAGGTCGCAGGGGAAGTACAGAATGGCCACCAAGATCTCCGGATCTTACGCCTCTAGATTTTTTCCTTTGGGGGTACCTGAAGTCAAAAATTTACGCTACTGAATGCCAAACAATAGAAGAGTTGGAATGAAGAATAATAGATACGTGTGAAGAAATAGATGAACAGACTTTCATCAACGTGAGAGAAGCTATTTATAATAGGGCACTTTATTGTCAAGATTTAGGAGGAGGCCACATTGAACACTTGATGAAATAATTGTTGGGGTTAAATAAAAGTGTTATTCAAAAATAAATTATAATTTTTAAGCCAACTAATTTGTTTTGATTGTGAATTTACAGAACACATTCGTAGGCTTCGAGATTTTCCGGTAAGCGGTACTGTTTTCCTTAAAAACTTCACGCCTCTTATTACTGGAAGTGACCAAAATCCATACTTCATTTTAAACCGGAATGTCACTTTTCAAACGTTAATATTTCGAAAACAATTGAATTTAGGAGTACTAAAGTGTATTAGAGAAAACTGTTGAGAATTATGAGCAGATTTCGAAAATGGAATAACATACGGGGTGTTCTATTTAAAAAAATTATTGAAGATGGCGCTCAGCCGCCATTTGTAAACTTTTTGCTGTGATTTTCATGAAAAAGTAGGTTTTCATCCCCTATTTAAGCCCTCCAAATTTCGTTGCGATATACTAGGTGGTTCAATAATTAGTAGGGGGGGAACGGACTTTAGACGAGCACTGTATATAGGTGTATTGGGTATCTAAAAACAAATGAGATGGGAAAGCATAATTCTTCTGTAGGTTAATTTACTGATGTTTGTGAAGAACCAAAAGTTGGGGAGGTGGTCGCAGAAATGATATACGATTAGTTCATCCCTATAAAGTTAGCAAAGCCACATGTTTTAAAATCGACCATTTCCCCCTCATTATGTTTGAGCCAATCAAATGAGAGAACCAATCAGGTCGATTTTATAGTGATAAATGTCTTCTCGCTGTTTTATACTGATAAAACCACATCAGTGTGAAAGCAGCCACGAGTTTCAGCCATGAATCTGTCGCGGCGATACGAAGTGTCCTCGGCCGCCAGCGGTCCCTAAAATGTGTTGGAATTTCGTGGCCAGAGCCATTAATTTACTATTTGATGGGAAAGTTTTCGTGGATGGGGATTTTTTTGTATAAACCTGTGCTACTTAAAGTGCTTTACAAGATCTATATATCGAAATATTTTGTCGCACAGAAATTTGGCCCTTACAACGAATTAAATTAATTTTCAAAAAAATTCCAAAACTCCTTCAAAGTTTTCGTGGATGGGGGATTTTTTTGCATAAACCTGTTCTACTTAAAGTGCTTTCAAGATCTATATATCGAAATATTTTGTCGCACAGAAATTTGGCCCCCACAACGAATTAAATTAATTTGAAAAAATCCGAAACTCTTTCCAAGTTTTCTTGGATAGGGATTTTTTGCATAAACGTGTGCTACTTAAAGTGCTTTACAAGACCTATATTTCGAAATATTTTGTCGCACAAAAATTTGGCCCCACAACGAATTTTTTGAAAATTAATTTAATTCGTTGTGGGTGCCAAATTTTTGTGCGACATTCAAAATATCTTGACTGAGTATATAAAATCCATCCAAAGAAATTGCAACCAATGGTCCAGTACGGTGGCCTGCCCGCTCACTCACTTCCCAACAAGATGGTGCACCCCCTCATACTACCAGAGAAGTTCTTAATTACTTAATAGAGCATTTTAATAATCAAGTTATTGCAACCAATGGTCCAGTACGGTGGCCTGCCCGCTCACCAGATCTCACTGTGCTCGATTTCTTTATTTGGGGATATGTTAAAGAAAGGGTTTACTATGCAACAGCCCCAACCACTCTTGAAATCTTAGAAGAAAAAATTCTACGGGCATTTAGAAGTATAACTTCTCAAATGTTACGAAACGTGTTGAGAGAAACAATTGAACGAGCTGAAATGTGTTTTGAATAAGGAGGAATGCACTTTGAAAATTTACCAAAGTGAAAGTAAATACATTTTTATACATGGCACACTTGACAAAAGTACCTAAATAAATTATTATCCAGTATTTTCCTTAGAAATATTTAATTTATGTTCTTATTTTTAATCCAATCGCAAATAAATTAGTATCGTTAGATTCGTCAAAAAATCCTTTTTTCGGAAAATGCTTGTAAAAAAATGGTCGCCATTTGAAAAATAATAGTTAGTTACGAAAATGAATTTTGCCAACTTGTCTTATTCCTATCTATCATACTAGTCACTAAAACTTTGCGATTGTAATTTTCTGACATCACCTGAGGTCCTCAGATTAGTTTACGTCATGGCCACCTAGATGCAATATTAAAAGTGACTCTAAAAACATTAAGTAGGCGTAAAAACTTTTTAAAATGTCACATTCTGATCCAGAATTGTCTCAGAAATCCAAAAACGTTACAATATACAGGGTGTTCCATTTGAAAATTCAAAACCGGAGCCATTTCCGGTGAAACCGCAAAGATTAATTTTAATTACATTAGAGTCAAATGAGACTACAGTTTTTCGTAACCGGTTACGTAAATAACTATCAATGTGGAAAAATTAAGATTAGCTTCACTTGATTCAATCGATTTTTGAAAGATGCACTGTCACATTTTCGAAATTTATCAAATTTTTCGAAACTCTTCTAACTTGTTCGCCACTGGTCTACAATTTCACCATTTTCTGTAGACCAAATTCTACGGGTAAGAATAATCTGACAGGAAGTGGTATTACCTTTTTATTTTGAAACAATTATCGAGTTTATCTTTATCTAGATGTCGGTATTTTTTTGTTATCTCATTTGGTCGACCAAGCAATATTTGTATATTTTTTCTTTCAACATAGTTTTCTTGATAAAATTACAACGCTTTCATTTTTTCAGAGTACAAGAATGACAAGGAGGAACACCATCTCTCGTAAGTAATTTTTTTGCCACTTTTTTATATACATTTATTCCATCCTCGTCATATAAATCGTTACTGCTTGTCCTTATACCGGGTGACACAGGATATCGGGCCACCCCTGTAACTTCTGCATTCGTGAACGGATTTTTCTGAAATCTGATACAGTTATATAAGCAACCATTTCGGATTTGATCACATTACAATCCAATATGGCGGACTTCCGGTTTTTCTGGAAATGCCAGTAACTTTGTTTTTTCATATGGAACACCCTGTATATTTTTACATATTCAAGTTCAACAGGCCAAAACAAGTCCAAACCTTATGTCAAATGTCAAATTGAAATTAAAATTGTTTTTTTATTTTACCTCGTGGATAAATGAGACTTGGTCGAAGCTATTCACAATGAGTCGCAAATAACAGAAAAACTTAATATTTTCTGAAAAATTATTTTTTGTGTCACTCACTGATTAATCAATTCAGTCACATCACATTTTGATCAAAAATTCTTTTTTTTTTCAAATGGAACCCCTATGGGCCACCTACCTGTCTCTCTAGAACATACATTAAGGAAAAAAATGATATATCATTTTTGTATTTCGGTGCAGTAACAAATTGTATGAAAACAAAAATCTACAACTAGTTCATGAGTTTCCTTGAAGTTCGAATAATTTTTCAACCTAGTAAGCTGTGGAAAACAACATTTCTGAATCTTGTCAACCAATTGTGTAAGTTATACTTATAAGCACGATAATGGTGTTTTTTTTAAAATTCTTCTAGCGTTTTCTCGACTTACATTGCATTGGTATTCCAATTCCCGCGTTTGGATCAAAATCAACATAAGCAAAACGTTCATTTCTGCCTCCTCACTTACGATCATCTTCTCCATTGTTGGGTTCTTTTCTGTGTGGGTATCGTTCAGCGTATAACTGACAAGCGGCGACACAAACTAATTCTCGGAAGTTAACTAATTTTCGAGAGTTGAGATGAAAGATGACAGCGAAACACAATTAGTTGACAAGATTCAGAAATGTTGTTTTCCACAGCTTACTAAGTTGAAAAATTATTCGAACTGCAAGGAATCGCATGAACTAGTTGTAGATTTTTGAATGTATACAATTTGTTACTGCACCGAAATACAAAAATGATATGTAATTTTTTTCCTTAATCAATGTTCTAGAGAGACAGGTAGGTAACCCATAGGGGTTTCATTTGAAAAAAAATTAATTGTTGAGCAAAATGTGATGTGACTGAATTGATTCATCAATAAAAGACACAAAAAATAATTTTTCAGAAAAAATTAAGTTTTTCTGTTATTTGTGAATAGCTCGTTGTGAATAACTTCGACCAAGTCTCATTTATCCACGAGGTAAAATAAATTGTTTGAAAAAAAATTACATTTGACATAAGGTTTGGACTTGTTTTGACCTGTTGAACTTGAATATGTAAAAATATACAGGGTGTTCTATTTGAAAAAACAAAGTTGCTGGCATTTACAGAAAAACCGGAAGTCCGCCATATTGGATTGTAATGTGATCAAATCCGAAATGGTTGCTTATATAACTGTACCAAATTTCAGAAAAATCCGTTCACGAATGCAGAAGTTACAGGGGTGGCCGGATATCCTGTGTGACCCGGTATATCCCTAGTAGGAGAACTTCAATGACAGATTTAAAATCTGCTTGACTTACAAGTACCTATGGCCTGATAAAAATAATCAATTATATTTTTTTGCCTCTACGTATTTCCATTTTTATATTTTGGATAATGTTCTACATTCTGCGTCTTATGTTTAAATTTTCAGTTCGGAAAAAAAATAGTTCTCAACACACTCGCCCATCGTTCATATCCTGTGATATCTTTTGGTTACGCGGTCGAGATGCTTGCAACACTAAACTAGTGAAACAAATACGAACCTGTACCGGAAAAGGATGACAGCGGTTTTTATCGGTTAATTTTTTTGTCGTTCATTCATTTACTGACATCATCGTAATCAACCACTTTTTCATCCAATTGAGAACAAAAAAAACACCCGTTTCATAACATCCCCTTTATTTTTACACCGTCTGATTTACTTGATTACTATTTCATGTAGTTCTATGTTGTTTAGGAAAATATATTGTATACATTTTTGGTATTGATTTATTTATTCGCTTTTACACTAAGGTTTACAACATTAAAAAGTATTACCCAACTAGGATAGTAGATATAGCTATACGGGTACGGCGCCACTTTTTCACTTTTCTAAAAAATTACCCAGAATCTGGGGAAATTTCCTCTGACCCCGATGGAAACTCCCACAAGAGCCTGTGTATTAGAGAGAGAGGGAGATAGTGATTTTCCCCGATTTTTCCCCAGATCTGGGGAAATTTTCAAAAAGTGCCAAGGTCCAACGTGGTAATTTTGCGACCACAAATCAGATTCTTGGAGAACACCCATTTTACGTGCTCGAGGTCTATATTACCCTGGATTTTTCCTATATCTACTGTATTTTCAGGATCAACCTGATGAATTTCTACCTTTCGATATGACTTTTTACCTTATTCCACATAGAAGATTGGACTTTTTCCCCAGATCTAGGGAAAAAGTTGATCATCCATGAAAAATCCATCAGGTTAACCCTAAAAATCCACCTGAAACGACTAATCTGAACACAACCTACGTGCAAAAATTCCCTAGATCTGGGGAAAAAGTCCAATCTTCTATGTGGAATAAGGTAAAAAGTCATATCAAAAGGTAGAAATTCATCAGGTTGACCCTTAAAATACAGTAGATATAGGAAAAATCCAGGGTAATATAGACCTCGAGCACGTAAAATGGGTGTTCCCCAAGGATCTGATTTGTGGTCGCAAAATTAACACGTTGGACCTTGGCACTTTTTGAAAATTTCCCCAGATCTGGGGAAAAATCGGGGAAAATCACTATCTCCCTCTCTCTCTAATACACAGGCTCTTATGGGAGTTTCCATCGGGGTCAGAGGAAATTTCCCCAGATTCTGGGTACTTTTTTAGAAAAGTGAAAAAGTGGCGCCGTACCCGTATAGCTATATCTACTTAGGATAACGTGTGAAAACATTCATTTTGTCAACATATTAATAAATCAAAGGCGAATTTGTGTAACTCTACTCAGATATCTTCGATCTCTGTTCTAACCCTTATGTATGTACACCTTTCCGTGTCCAGTGTTGTTTGTCTATTAAAATAAATGCCACGATGGGCCCCTTGGCGAGAATAAACCTTGTGATCCTTGTTTTTCCTGGCGATTTCTTCCTTCAATTTTCTGAATGGTTTTGTGTTAGATTTTAGGGACTTAGGGGGATAGACTTTCGCTTACGATAAGGCAATGATGAATATAAATGGATACACGATAGTGACTGGCTGTATGGACCAGTCCGAATGCCAAAAAAAGATATAAATAAAAATAAAGTACAAAATGAATTTAAACTATTAAAACCTCGTTAAAAATATACGAGACTAGATAAAACAAAATTGGAATGAAAATTATTACGAATTTAAGAATTCAGGTACACTATAAAAACAGTTTTTTGTACAACTGCCATTAAAAATGTCGATTTTAGTTAAGTATGTGAATAAACAATATTTTCAACACTAGTATTAAAAGTAAAATGATGGTAGATACTCATTAATAAAAATCTGTTCAATAGAAACACTTTCATGAAATGTTTTAATAAGAATCAATTCAACTAGAGATTTAACTAGTACTTGTGTGCGGATCTGGTAATTTCAGAAATTCGGCAATGGTGGTAGGCATCTTCCCAAAAGAATTTATTCCAACTGGTTGGACAGTGCATTTGTTGTTAGAATGAATATGATTTTGGTGTGAGTGTGCTTTTGTGTTAGTTTGTGGGGTGTAGGCCAGTAGATATAGACAATCAATTAACATTAATTCCAAAAGTTTTCAAACTTCAATGGTATGTTAGTGCATTAATGAAATCAAACTATAAAATTTTGCAGAAGTCTGTGATGAATGCAACATTGTTTTAATTGCAAAAAACGTTTTCATGCTTTATTATTGCACTGAAAATTGCAAAAGTTCTGCAAACTAGGCATACCTATAGTAATGCTGTTTTACAACATGCATTGAGTTGGCAACCTTGTAAAAGTTAGGGAACCTAGTTTTTTGTCATTAGTTTAAGTTTTTCATTGTAATTTGTTTAAAAAAATTACAAAAGTTCTGCAAATTGGATAAGTGAACGGAAAAAAGTTTAAAATATTCACGTACATTTTGCAACCATTTCTGAAAAACGCATTGAAACAAGCATTGAAATAATTACAAACGTTTTTTATTGTGGTTGCAAATAAAGAGAATAACGGTCTCAGTGGATATGCAACCTCATTCGAAAAACGGAACCTATTAATCCACCAATATATTTTTTTTTGTATTTTACAACTTCTGAAATAATTGCAAAAGTTCTGCAAATTGCAATTAAGATTTCGACTGATATTTTACGTGACGCAAGAGAAATTGTGAAACAGCAGTGTGTCAGTGAGAATGATTTGAAAATGTTTTGTTTGTCATATTTAAATTTGCCAATTCTGTAGACTTTTTGGTCCATTTACTAATTTCATGCACTCCAATTGGCATATTTTTGTACCAGCCAAGGGTTTTTTGTTTTCTCCAGTTAGGATTTACTGTCAGAAATAACCTATCTGTTTTAATATTGATGTTTTCGCTTCTTTTTATCATTAGTTTATCTAGAAGTCTCACTGGACAACGACTTACTTCATTATGGTTGGGTACAAGCCATTTATTATTAGCACACGTTTTGCTCCTCCCTGTGTGGTTTTGGTAAAAATAGGATTATATTGTATTCTACCAGTTGGAGTGACATCAATTCCTGTTTCCTTTTGAAAATAAGGAGTCAAGCATGACGCTCCTTCATTTGCTCTCCACGCAAGTTCTACAGAAGCAATTAAGAATTTTTTTATTTGTAAGGTAAACACACCAGTTATTGACAGTGCTCCAGTAATTGACATTTGTTGATATTTTTTTCAAAAATAAGGCCAGTGAAGTGAAGCAATTTCCATAGATAATCTGTAAGATTGGAACATCTGGTAACCTGGTAGCTATTGGGCGGGAAATTGGGTGCTTCCATAGTTTGTTTATACGTGATGAAAGTTCAACGTGTCTGATTTTCGAAATGATTTTAAGTACATTGTTAAGGTAGGTCCATTCAAATTTTGTTTTTTTCATTTTCGGTGTGCATGTTTATCGAATTTCAACTATTTGTTAGTATTCAGTAGACTGTAAAGTTGATTTTGTGTATAATATTCAATCACAATAAATCACCTGACCCCACTTTTTCTTTCTGGAATGTCAATGACTGGATCAAGGAATGCATATGTGTACCAGTCATTGACATTGGGTGTCAATGACTGGTACATTGGTAAATATTGAAAGGTGAATGCCAAAAAGCACAAGAAGACATACATAAGCTCTCCTAGAAATATGGGCTCGAACAAATTTCTGGTTCCAGTCTTTGACACGGGGTGTCAATTACTGGAACATCAATTGTTACAGATTGGGCCAAGGAAGAAGTATAGTCAGGATCAGATGAATGCAGCTTTAGAAGCTGTAGCAAGAGGAATACCTGTAGCTACAGCTGCGAAAATTCACTCTGTTCCTAGAGTAACACTGATGTATAAATCGTCAGGTAGGCTACCTACGGAGTGTAGAATGGGGCCGAGTACCGTTCTTACCACCAACTAAGTGGACCTTTTAGAGAAGTGGATCCTTTCACTGGCTAAGGTACACCACCCAGTCAATAAGGAGCAGCTACTGGACAGTGTGAGTCTGATAGTTCAGGAATCCAAAAGACCAAACCCATTTGCCAACTCTCGTCCTGGTCGAAAATGGTACGATTCCTTCATGAAACGTCATCCAAATCTGAGTGAGAGGGTCGCCCAAAATTTAACGCCCGCTCGCGAAAACGTTTCTGAACCGCAACTTCGACAATGGTTTCGAGAAATAAAGGAATATTTAATATCCAAAAACTGATTTGCGATAACAAACGATTCCACACGAGTTTTTAATTCTGATGAGAGCTTTTTTTCTTCAGCCAAAGGGCGACAAAGTGCTGACAAAAAAAGGTAATGAAAGTGTGCATAATGCAGGAACAAATGACGAAAAAGAGAATCTTACCGTTTTGGTAACTGCTAATGCGGCTGGAGAATTAGGTCCTCCTATGATTATTTTCAAATATGAAAGGATTCCGGGTCATATAGCCCTTAGTGTTGATAAAAGTTGGGGCATAGGACGGTCCGAAAGTGGTTGGATGTGTGGCTCCAAATTCTATGAATATATATTTGAAGCCTAGCTCTTTCAAAATGTGTTTCGATTTTTATTGTAATTGTTTTTCTTTGTAAGAAGTTCATTTCCAATTACAGATTTGAATAAATGTTCTTTTTTTGCGTGTCAATTATTGGTGTGTCAATAACTGGTACATAGAAAAAATCTGCGTGTCAATAACTGGTGCATCAAACATATATTTTTGTAAAATTTTTACAAATAAAAAATATGTTTTATTCAATGAATCTATTTTGGTAAGTGATTATCAAGTACAAACTACAGGAAAAAAAATATAAACTAAATCTGAGGTCATAATTGTGACCCATGGAATTGTTTTAATGCAACTTATTTCCTAAAAGTGTCAATAACTGGTGCGTTTACCTTAATCCTTCCGGTGTTTTTTCATCCCACGCTTCTATCATTGCTATGTACTCGGTATCTTTAAATGCTGATGCACTAACCTTTCTCTTGTCCGGTAACATTTGAAGTTCCATTCTTTTTGAATTTCTTGCGTTTCGTGCGGCTAAAAATAGGGGACTAGAGAATGGATCAATTACTCTATTAAACTCCTTCATATATTTTTTTTTGTATTTGTTTTGCCGTTACGCTCCACATCGTTTTAACCACATTTTCTTAATAATTTTCTCCATTACCTTTTCGCATATTGAAAGCCCAATCTTTCAAAATGGATGCTATCATTTCAGTGGAAATTGATTCATTTAGTACATAGGTTCTTTCACTACAAAACGTAAGACATTTCCATACGTCCTTTTTTGTTTTCATTATATTGTGAGGCTCAGTATTTTGTATACTTTCGTCTATTGCATTTAATGATAAATCTCCGAATCGATTCATTTTCGAACAATTATTGATAAACGTCGAAATTTGACGGTCCTGTTAGTTTGTGTATTGTTGTATATTGATGTCGATGTGATTACTACGGAAATGAAATTATTGTAAACTTTTCGATTGGTGGAGCTACTCTATGTATAATCAGGTATTATCGAAATTATACAAGGTAACTTAACTAAATTGAACGTTCTGATTGGTTAAAAATTACACGAAAAAAATAATCAATTTTTTTGGTTTTGCGATCGTGTTTGCGACTTCTCTGTAATGGATGATGAAATCCCGGGACAATCTAGGTCTAACAGAAGGCTTACAGACTACGAAAAAACGAAACCTTTATCATTAGCTGAACAAGAAGAATTACTAAATTTGTATGAAAGTGATGAATAACCGTTTTTGGGGAGTGAAAGTTAGCATGAGCCGGACGAAACTAGTTTCGACACTGAATCATCAAAAATCTTCTGTCACAAACGGAAAAGAAACCCTCTGGAAAATCGAAATACAAACCTAAAGACCAGACTAACCATATGCCTGAAAAATATCATCTGGTGTTGAGAAAGCTGTGCAGGGTGTGCTATAAAAACAAAATCCGTAAGAATACCCCATTTTTTTGTACTGGTTTTCCCGACCAACCAGGACTTTGTCTTGGAAATTGTTTTCGAATGTATCAGACAAAAAATAATGTTCCTTAGGTTTCTTGTTTGCCATAATCTTTGTTTGTTGATTTTTTCTTTTATGTATGTATTCGGTCTACTTTTCCTGAGCTTAATTTGCAAATATTTTGTTCCTGAGTTTAGATTTCTATTGTTCGTTGAGTTTTGTTTGTTTAGTATATTGAACACATTGTATTTTTTAATAAATAAATGTGTAAGCATGCATTTTGTGTTTATTTTTTATCGCAAAGGTATTTTTATGGTTGAATAGGCTAGCGACCGTTGGATATGATTTTTATATAGTTTGTTGGCGGAATATTGAAGAAAACCAATTTCTGAATTTTCGACGTTTCTAATCTTTATTTTTTCATCTTCAGGACTCTGAAGTATATGCCTGAAGTATTTTCATGGTCTGACTCAAGTGTTGGGTCATTGGCCTCTTATTGTGGAAACAGATCCAGAGGCCGGTGACTCGACCCCTGGGTTATAGTAGTTTCAGGTATAATGACTCTCGGAGAAAAACTTTAATAATCAACACTACACTAGGGACTACTTAAAAAAAAAAAATGCCGGTCATTCGACAAATCCCCAAATCTGATACCTGCAGTCAACGTGTTGAAAGTGTTTTTATTTTGCGCTCGTTTCGTAGCATTTACCACTCACAAAATAAAATGCCACTTTCAACACTTGTACCATAAATAACTATTTCTACGACAACCTCGATAAATGTTCATTTTATAACCGTAACTTCAATCATAAACAAGCACATTTTGTACAGAATTTCATTTTTGCATCGGTTACTAGGCAAGTTGCTAAGCAAAAAATGCGAAATGGAATATTTCGTGTTAGGTCTAGGTTCACTCTAAAATCACGACGACTACGGCTTGTCAAATTATGACGTCCAGCGACAAATTGATGAAATGTCAGCAGATCGTTTCTGTCAAAGTTTTAGTAGGTAACGTAATTTCATAGTTGTTTTCTATAAAAACTATTAATTAAAATGGAAACTGATAGTGATGTTGACTTAGATTTGACACCTCCGAACATAATAGGAGCAGCGAAGGTAACAACACTGAATTTATTACCGGAAACGTCGAAGAGTATGTATCAACGCGCTTATAACCTTTTTTTGGAATGGAAGGTAGATCAAAAGACAAAATCGTTTTCCGAGAACGTTTTAATGGCTTATTTTGGCGACTTGGCCAAAAAATTTAAAAGTTCCACTTTGTGGTCACACTTCTCAATGCTGAGAACGACTCTTAGTATCTATAATGATATAGATATTGCCAAATATTTGAAACTGAAAGTATTCCTCAAGCGGCAGTCTAACGGCTACAAACCCAAAAAGTCGAAGATCTTTACAGCAAATGACATCGATAATTTCATTGAACAGGCTCCAGATGAAATATATTTGGCAACAAAAGTAAGTTTAATATTTCCATTTGATGAAAAATATGTTTAAGTAAACTAATTTACATTGTAGGTTGCATTAGTTATGGGAGTAATGGGTGCATGTAGAAGACATGAATTACATCAAATGAAAATTACTCATTTCAATGATCTTGGTTCAGCTGTTTTAGTAATAATACCAGACAGTAAAACCAAAATAGTACGAAATTTTACTGTAACTGGCAAATTGTACGAAATTTATAAAAAATACGCAAATCAATCAATCAATCAATATTTATTTCCATTTTTTCGACATAGTTTACATGTATTGGAATTGTCATTTAGTTAGTACAATTACATTAGTATATCTAAATAAAAAATTAGTATACCTAAATAAAAAATTACATTAGCATATCTAAATAAAAAATTACACTTAAAAACAAGAATGTATATATATAAAAAAATACATGCATAGTATATATAGAAACCAACAATAGACTAATAAAAATATCAAAAAAGAAACACTTTCGTCAAACATAATTATCACAAAGTCTAATTATCACAAAGTCTAGTTTTGTATAAAATCACCTATACTATAAAAACATTCTTTCAATAAAAAAATTCTTCAACTCATGTTTGAATGAAGAAAATATGTTAATACCCTTCAGTTCTTCCGGAAGATTGTTAAATATTTTGAGTCCAATATGATCAGGAGCACATGAATTTATTTTTTTTCGAGCTAAATTAACATGGAAATGGTGCTTGTTCCTTGTTTCATAACCATGAATATCAGAATTTCGTATAAAAGTTCCCTTATTTTTGAAAACATGGACACAGGTTTCGAAAATGAAGAGGCATGGAAGTGTCAAGATACAAAATGTTTTGAAAAATGTTCTACACGATTCTCTGTCAGAGATTCTTGCGATACATCTCAAGATTCGTTTTTGTCCAATAAAGATATCTTTCGTACCTGGTGCATTGCCCCACAGGCAAATGCCATATCTGAGTCTTGATTCAACTTCAGCGTAGTAAACATTCAACATCTGTTTCACTTCTAGTACAGTTCGTAAATTGATGAATAGATATCTTAAAGAATTTAGTTTGGAACATAATTGTTGGCAATGGGATTTCCAGGAGAGGTTTTCATCTTCGCCCTCAAAATGCTAATGGTCTATGGTTTTTCATTAATTATTAAAAAGGAAAGTGTACCATTCAGAGAATAGGTCTGAATAAGTTTGGAGCTATGGGAAAAGACATTGCCAAGTATTTAAAATTGCCAAGTATTTAAAATTGCCAAATTACGAATTATATACTGGGCACTGCTTTCGCCGATCCTCCGCAACAATTCTTGTTGATGCAATTTATATTTTAATTCTGATAGAAAGCCCATTAGCGGCGAATTCGGAGTAATGAAATATCATCAGTTTATTTCTTTCAAAGTTTTTGCAATGTTTGCATGTATTAAACGTGAACGATATGTTGTCATAGAAAAAGTATAGTATGCAACTCGCAACAAAATGGGCATCATTTTGTGCTCATTGCATAATATACTATTTTATTATAATGTTCCTGATTTGCGGTTCAAAATATGGCCAATAGGGCCCGTTTGCACGAAAAATAATTTTCCGGTGCGCCGCTGGTCTCGGTCGCGTTCGGAAATCGAGCCTATCGTCCCCGGCTAGCTAGCAGGCGAACGGTGTTCTCCTTTCCCATCGAGGTGGCCCAAATGTCGACAGATCTGAAAATTATTGTTGGGCAAACCGAACTAACGATCAAGGAGAACGAACGTACCGACCCAATCTCTTTGTCTCTGCTCGAAAGTGATACTCGTGCTCTCGGCTCTCAATGAGGTCGACATTATTTTTTCCTCCTCGCCCGTAGCCCCAGATTTTCCGCATTTCGAAATTGCGTTGGGTTGACATATCTTGATGTATGGAATATTTTTGTTTTTATATACATTTTTTTACTCGCACCAACATTTATTGAAAAATTTGAACAACTAGGAATATGCAGGGTGTTTCCTCCTAATAACATGCTAATATTTAAGGAGGTTATTCTTGGATGCATTTTGAGAAAAATACTTCATATGAACATATGTTCTAAAGGTCTTAACTTTTTAATTACAGGGTGCTAAAGTTTAAAAAAAAAGTAAAAAGATGAGATCTCGTGGACAAAGCAATAATAAATAAGTGTAGTAACAAACACGGAAAAGTCAGGTGAATCAACACAGGAATATCAAAAAAGCATTCTATGTTGAAAAAAAAAAGATAAAAATACAAAGAAATATAAATATATACACACAAACATACAGTGCTTCTCAAAAGTCCCCTCCCCCCCTCTTATTTTTGGAACGATTATACATAAACAAGTGAAATTTGGAAACTGAATATTAAAGGTTGTAAACTTCCCTACTAGTGATGATAGATGACGAAATCGTCAAAGATGACGTCACAAGGCCATTGTGATCAATAATTTTAAATGGAACCCTACGGCAAGCGACACCTCTTTTAAAAGGTATCAAAAAAACCTATTCAATGATACTAATTTTGTTTGTGTTTATGGCAGTTTTGGCAACTCGCTTTTAAAAAACGCAAAGCTGTGATGAATTAAATCAGTTAATACTAAAATTCCAAATTCAAGCTCCGCCTCTGGATAGTTGTCAAATAAGCTGACGTTTTGTTAGTCTCCCTAATTCGACGTTTTGTAATAGTCCAAGTTTTTGTACATTTAATAATTTGTGTATTGTTGATCGAACGTTTAACTGTTTTAGCAGCTTTTGGTACCTTTAATATTTTTGTACATTTTAATAATTTGTTAAACTGTTGTGAGCCGAACGTTTAAGTGCTTCAAGAAGCGAAATGGTACGTGCTTTAGGTGATACAGTAGCAGCGATCCTAATTCTTGGTGAAACTGGGCAAAATATTCATGCAGCAGAACGCATTTTTAATGAGAGGTTTCCCGATCGCCCCGTTTCGAGGACTTATGAAGGGAGCTTCTTCGTAAGTTTGAAACAACGGGTAGTATTAATGATGCGAAACGATCTGGCAGACCACAAATTTCTGATGAGAAAAAATTTTATATACTGACAGAAGTAATAGTTAATCCTGCTTCTTCAACAACTCACGTTGCATCTACCTGTGAAGTCAGTCGAATTACAGTACACAGGGTGTTGAAAAATAAAACAAATTTCATCCATACAAATTAAAAATGCCAACAGCCAGACTATGTCAAAACAATTTGTTTTAGTGACGAAAGTACTTTCTATCTAAATGGAAATGTAAATACACAGAATGTGAGGTATTGGAGTGACGCAAATCCTCACCTGTTTCGTGAAACACATACCCAATTTCCCCAGAAGGTGAATGTTTGGGCAGGTATCCTGGGAAACCACATCGTTGAGCCTCTTTTTTTAAATACTAATTTAACTGGTGAGGTTTATCTGGAGCTGTTGCAAAACGCAATAGAACCGTTAATCCTTGAAATTTTGGAAGATAATCCAGATGAATTCGGCAATTTGGAAATAACATTCCAACAGGATGGTGCTCCTCCACACTATTACGGTGCAGTAAGACGGTATTTGGACGAGGAGTATCGTGGTAGATGGATTGGACGACGAGGTTCAACGGAATGGCCAGCTCGATCAGCGGACCTCACACCTTTGGATTTTTTTCTGTGGGGGTACCTTAAATCGAAGGTTTACGCCACTGAACCTGACAATATTGACGTTTTAAAACAACGTATTGTTGCAGAATGTGAGGCTGTTTCCGCAGACACATTTGCAAAAGTACGAGAAGAGTTTAAAAATAGGATATTTCACTGTCAGGAAGTAAATGGAGGTCACTTCGAGCAATTTCTTCAAGTAGATACTGATTATTAAATCTGTAATTAATATCATACTGAATGGAATTTAAATTTTAATGTTTACTAATGAGACATCAAAACTGCCATAAACACAAACAAAATTAGTATCATTGAATAGGTTTTTTCGATACCTTTTAAAAGAGGTGTCGCTTGCCGTAGGGTTCCATTTAAAATTATTGGTCACAATGTGACGTTATCTTCTTTGACGATTTCGTCATCTATCATCACTAGTAGGGAAGTTTACAACCTTCAATATTCAGTTTCCAAATTTCACTTGTTTATGTATAATTGTTCCAAAAATAAGAGGGGGGGAGGGGACTGTTGAGAAGCACTGTATACTTACTCCTTTAAAAATAGTTGTCATTGGGACATGGCAAAAATGCAGTTTTTAATTTTTCGAAAATGTATTAATATAAATGCCATCAGATAAAATTTTGTATGTAATACGAATCATAAACAATCATTATGGCACACGTCGTGTTATCGGCCTCTCCCAATAACATTCACGACTTGTACCATAATGATCGTCTTTATGATCCTTATAACATAAATAACTAATTTGTCTTGGTTTCGTTAATATTTATTATATTAACCCATTTTTTATGGTACTTTATCCGACAATTAATTTCTTGAGTGAAAAAATTGAAAATAATAATTTATTACGGTATAACTGAAATGGTGCCAGAAACTTTTTTAACAAGTTCCTGTAGGATTTTTTCCGCAGATTTCGAATCTGAGCTCAGATTTCTGATAATTATTATACAGGGTGAGTTATTCTTTCAAGAACTTAACATGAAAAAAAAGAATATTCCGGTCCTGATATTGGTTTCGTTCAAAGGGCTACTTGTTAAGGCCTTTCAGTTTAATTCATGTACCAAATTTGAACCAAATCGGCTGATTCCTGTATTATTAATAAAGTAGGCTAGAAATCACTGAACTTGATCTAGAGTGCTTCTCCGAAGAAGGAGTCCTAGAGTGTTGTGGTATTGCAATGCAAAAAACTAGTACGGTATGCGTATGTATCTATGACCTCCATCAGGTAGTCTAAAATACTTTCTAAGCCACTTCATGGGGATGCTAACTCTGGTAAGTGAAAACTATAATACCATCATCATAGGTGGAGATTTTAACATTAATTTTACTGTTGCCAGTAGGGAACTGAACCTTTTTCGGGACCAATTAGAAATTTTCAATTTTAAATGTGTTATCGACGAGCCAACAAGGATAACTGCTAACTCAAGTACATGCTTGGATAATTTTATTATTAGGGACAGTACTGACTACGAAGTGGCAGTCAAAAACTACTATCTGTCTGATCACTTTACCCAAATCATTCGAATTCCAACTATTAAAAATGAAAAACTGGAAAAAAGCTCAGCAAGTTACGGTAGAGATTTTTCGGAGAACAATATCAATAACTTCAAACTCTATCTAGAAAATGAATTATGGGAAAATGTCTACAATGAAACCTGTCCAAACAAAGCTTACGACATGTTCCACAATTTAGTTCACCATTATTTTGAAGTATCGTTTCCGCTGAAACGTTTCCGCAAACAAATAAAGAATTTCAACCCATGCATAGTAACACCAGAAATTCGAGAATTAAAAAGCCTAGTATCTCTATACTCGGACTGTGCAAGAGTTGATGAAAGATACGTAGACATAAGTAGGCAAGTAACGCAAACGTACAGAGAAAAACTCAAAGACAGTTACAAACAGGGTATTGACTATAGAATAGCCAACTCTAAAAATAAATCAAAAACTATGTGGCAAACTCTTAATCAAATTCAGAAAAAAGTAAAGAATCCCGATAATATTATAATTAATGAAGGTGGTGAAAGAGTCCCTGAAATTGACATGGCTAACAACTTCAACAAATTTTTTTCTGATGCTGTCAAGCAAGAAGTTATTAATATGAGTTTTTTGGAAAATAACATAAAAATCTGCCAAAACTCCATTTTGCTGCACCCCATAACTGGGCATGACGTTCTACACCTTGCAAGAACTCTGAAGAATTCCAATGCATGTGGTCATGACGAAATCTCAAATAATATTTTGAAAAAATGTGTTTTTCAACTATGTGAAC
This sequence comes from Gonioctena quinquepunctata, assembly GCA_018342105.1. Classification (NCBI taxonomy): domain Eukaryota; kingdom Metazoa; phylum Arthropoda; class Insecta; order Coleoptera; family Chrysomelidae; genus Gonioctena; species Gonioctena quinquepunctata. Next base: position 133,262 of record JAFIRS010001576.1, read on the forward strand.
CCTTGACATACATCATGAATCTATCGCTGGAATGTGGAATTTTTCCTGAAAAATTAAAAGCTGCACTTGTTACTCCAATTTTAAAAAAAGGAGATTTTAATCTGTAAGAGAACTACAGAGGAATAAGTTTACTTCCAAGCTTTTCAAAATTTTTCGAATTGAATATCAAGAAGCAGTTGATATCTTTTTTTTCTGCTAATGAACTGCTTTCTTCAAACCAGCATGGCTTCTCGCAGAACAAAAGTACTGAAACTGCACTGTATGACTTCCATGAACACGTCATAAATGCTCTCGATGGCAAACTAAACATCTGTGGATTGTTCATAGACTTTTCCAGAGCTTTCGATAATGTAAATCACACCCTTCTACTAAAAAAAAATGGAACGATATGGCGTGAGAGGTACTGCCTTGAAACTGATGAAGTCATATCTACAGGGCAGGACCCAGAAAGTAGTGATTCGAAAAACAGTCAGTCAGTCAGTAACCATTGAGCAGGGCGTTCCTCAAGGCTCAATACTTGGCCCCTTATTTTTCCTCATATATGCCAATGACCTGATGAAATTTTGAATAGTCTCACGGGAATACATGTAGTTGCTTACGCGGATGACACCAATTTCCTCATAAAGGACAAGAATGCTATAGCTCTGGCAGAAAAAACTCAGGCATATATATGAGCGGGTAGTAACATGGGCAAATAAAAACCATTTGACACTAAATATCTCGAAAACAACATTAATGAAGTTCTCACTGAATAATGTTCATGAGAACTTCAGCATTTATGAGAACGAGGAGTTGCACATCGAATCTTGCTCAACAACAAAGATGCTAGGCCTCACGCTAGACTACAAACTCACCTGGACCCCTCAATAGAAACACTTTGCGATAAACTCCGTAGGAATTGCTACGCAATGAGGTTTATGTCAAACCACTGTAGTAAACAGGTATTGTTGAATCTGTACTATGGAACAGTACACTGCCATCTACGGTATGGAATACTCACCTGGGGCACAGGAGCATCTGCAGCGAGGGTTTTTATGTTATAAATCATGGCCCACATCGGATGGAGGCAATCATGCAGAAGCACTTTTAAAGAGCTACGAATACTATCTGTTGCGGGTATATATATATATATATATATATATATATATATATATTGTTACGTTATGAAAGACCAGTAATTTATTTTAATTGTTTTTACATATATTTTGAGATTCTATTTCTTTTATGAAGCCTATGTATAATATTGATAGATAAAAATATACAAATATATAATGCAATCATTTTCATACATTGTCAAGATGATTACAACCTATAATTGTTCAAAAGACAACAAAAAAGTCTAGATTTATAAAATCATCCTGAATAAAATGTGAACAACAAAATTATAAGCTTGAAACATACAGTATATGAAATTGTATCTAACTAAAAATGGCCAATGGGAGAACAACAAACTTCTTGATGACGATAGCCAATCAGGTAACAGTATGATCAGATGTAAGATTTGAAATTGTGAGAAAATAAGAACGGTAAAGTGTCAGAGACAATTATCATTAAATATTGTACATAGTTTGTAAGAAAAGAAAAATATTTTAGTTTATAAGTTTTGACAAATAACCCCAAAGAGTAATAATCTGACAACAAAGTGCGCGAATTTGAAAATTCAAATGATATGGAAAAAGGAGAAATGGTATCCAGGTGATAAAAAACAAAGCCACGAAGGAGATTGAAAAAATTTTTGAAAAGAACGCCACTTTCGTGTTTTACAAAAAGAAAAATTCAAGAACTTCATCAATATAAGGTAGTTTCTCTATTAGAACCAACCAACTCAACTTCAAGAGAATTTCAATAAAAATAAATAGCAGCAAACAAAATTACCTTTTATGTACTCCACATAAAACTATTTCAAAGCTGATTTCTGGATTTGTATGGTTTCCTTTTTGGTATTGGAGAGCCTGAGAGCAGTAGATTGAAGGAGGATTCAATTTCTTGGTGTGTATTGTAACAGCGACAGTTCCAGCGTCAGGTATAAACTTTTCTAGTGCACATCACAAACTGAATAACTTCACAAATAACTCGTATCATATCAGAAGAACTCTATTTCATTTTGAAATGAACTATTGAAGAATTTTTCAACCTTCAAAGTAAAAGTGAGTTGTGTATACTTTATTCATCACCGTTTCTCATGATTGTCTTTGAAAATTTGTAGAATGATCATAGCATAAGTTATCTATCGTAGGCCAGGTAAATATAAGTTTTCCTGAATAAAGGAAATAATTGTTTTTCGATACTTTTTCGTTTATTTTCCACAATGATCTGCAATCGTACTTATAAACATTGAATAGATTGAATTTGACATCAAGCAGTGGCTCTATTGCCTGAACCGGCTATCTGAGACGAAAGGTGTACCAACTGAGTTTAGTCGTGGTAAGAAAAGGAATAACAATTGGCAGCAACGTGACGAGAAAACAGCGACGTTAGCTAGCAATTATTATTACTTTGCAATATATTATACAGGGTGAAAATAATTATCAATCATACATATCATATCAATTTACTCCAAAGTGGGACAAAATAATCAACAATTTGTTTTTACAATTATTAATTTAACAATATATATATATATATATATATATATATATATATGAACTCTGCATGTATATGTGCAAGAACGGGCAGAACTTTGCTGCAACTCAGCATCAATACCAGACCCGCTCCAAAAATGTATTGATACCCCACATACACCGAACTACCATATACCAAAAAATCCATCTTTTCCTAGGACCAAAACTGTATAATAAGTTCGATGAATCGATAGAAAATTCGGCAAATGTCAATATTTTCAAATCCAGACTGAAAGATGCTCTCATAGAAGGAATTCCTCGAGGAGTTTTTAGGTTAAGTGTTTTCTCCTCCCTTTTGTGCCACTATCTGGTTACTAGAATTTTAAATTTCAACCTGACCATGAACTTTCAATTTTTACTGTGAATTCTAATTTTAACTGTTAAGTGTGTGTGCTATTATTTTATGGATTTGAAGTGTTTTGTTACCTTCTGACTAGCATCCTTAAATGTTTTTAACTTTTTAATTCAAATCCTACAAAATAAATAGGTAAATGTGTCTGAATTAATTAATTAGTATATACAGTGCTAGTCAAAAGTCCTCTCCCCCCCTCGTATCTTTTGAACGGGTATACTTATAATAATGAAATTTGGAGGGTGGAAATAAACGGATGTAGGCTTCTCAACTGGTCATAACAGGTGACGCAATAGTCATAAATGACGTCACAAGGCCACTGTGACCAATAATTTTAAATGGGACCCTATGGCAAGTGACAGCTCGTTTGAAGGGTATTGAAAATACCTATTCAGTCATACCAATTTTGTTTGGGTTTCGGCTGATTTTGATTGATAAATTGAAGAAATACGAAAATTATAGTTTCGCATTTAATTAATAAAGATTTAAGAACCAGTTCTTATAATAAGTACTCAAAATGTGCTCCATCTACTTCCTGGCAGTAATGCATCCTATTGCTAAACTCTTGTCGTACTCGTCCCAGTGTGTCAGCGGAAATTGCCCTACATTCTTCAACAATTCGTTGTTTCAGAATGGCAATACTGTCAGGTGCTGTAGCGTAAACCTTAGATTTCAAGTACCCCCATAGAAAAAAATCTAATGGTGTAAGGTCCGGTGACCGAGCTGGCCATTCGATCGAACCTCGTCGTCCAATCCATCTACCACGATATTCTTCATCTAGGTAACGTCTTACTGCACCGTAATAGTGTGCAGGAGCACCATCTTGTTGAAACGTTATTTCCAAGTTGTCGAATTCATCTGGATTATCTTCTAGAATTTCAAGAATTAACGCCTCAATATCATTTTGTAACATCTCCAGATACAATTCACCGGTTAAGTTAGCATTGAGAAAAAGAGGCCCAACTATGTGGTTTCCCAAAATACCTGCCCAAACATTTACTTTTCTGGAAATTGAGTATGTTTTTCACGAAAGATGTGAGGATTTGTGTCACTCTAATACCTCACATTTTGAGTGTTAACATTTCCATTGAGAAAGAAAGTACTTTCGTCACTAAAACAAATTGTCTGTATGTAGCCTGGTTGTTGGTTCATTTTATTGGACATAGTTTCACAGAATTCTAGGCTTCGGTCGGGGGTCATCATCTGAAAGTTGGTGCACCATTTTTAATTTGTATGGATGAAATTTGTTTTAGCCAACACCCTATGTACTGTCCTTTGACTGACTTCACAGATAGACGCAACTTGGGCTGTGGAAGAAGTAGGGTTTACTACCATTTCTCCAATTATGTCAATTTTTTGTCATCACTAATTGTTGGTCGACCAGATCGTTTGGCATCTTGAACACTACCTGATGCTTCAAACTTCCGAAGAAGCTCCCTCAAATAAACCCTCGATATAGGGCGATCGGGGTACCTCTCATTAAACAGTCGTTCCGCTGCATGGAAATTGTTTCTACATTCACCAATTATTAAGATAGCTGCTACTTTGTCGGCTACAGTACGTACCATTTTGCCTATGTAAACACTTAAACGTCTCGTTAAACAATAGCTTAGGTAAATTTTCAAGGTATAAACACTTTTGACAAGTAGAGAATTCAAAAACGTCAACCTTTTTGACAATTAACCAGAGGCGTACTTTAAAATCTTTATTAATTAAATGCGAAACTATAATTTTCGTATTTCTTCAATTTATCAATCAAAATCAGCCGAAACCCAAACAAAATTGGTATGACTGAATAGGTATTGTCAATACCTTTCAAATGAGCTGTCACTTGCCATAGGGTCCCATTTAAAATTATTGGTCACAGTGGCCTTGTGACGTCATTTATGACTATTGCGTCACCTGTTATGACCAGTTGAGAAGCCTACATCCGTTTATTTCCACCCTCCAAATTTCATTATTATAAGTATACCCGTTCAAAAGATACGAGGGGGGGAGGGGACTTTTGACTAGCACTGTATAAATAAGAAACATTTTGTATGTAGACAACTTCACGTGACGTTTTCCTTGTTACTGTACTGATGGAATTATCCGCTGTCATGTACTTTTTAACTAGTGAAATAAAAAGATTATTATTATTATAATATGGCGGATTGAATTTTTTGTCTAAATTCACAAATCACTATGTATGTCAGTAACGAAGCGGTTTTGGACATTTGTATGTGGCATTTCGCAATCATATTGGCATAGCCCCATGAGTTTTGTCGGTTTCATCTCCGGACACCCTGTACATTGATGCCTTATCTTCGTTTTTTTTTTAAGAACCGTTCGGCCTTCGCCCGTAAAAAGGGCGCGACGGCCCTGCCAGTACGAACGAGGACGATGAGAATTTCTCTGAGCAGACGACAAAGGGTGGCGGAGAGGCCCTATGCCGTCCTTTCCTCGCCCCTCGTCGACATCTGTTTTCGAATCGAGGTTGTTTTGTTGTAGTTGCCGATGCCGAGGCTGCGCGGCGCATGCGATCTCTTTCTGCTCGCGTATAAGGTCGTTCGCGTAGGTTGGCTAACGACGACGGCCTTCTGTATCACAAGCCGCGCTAGATGATTTGGCAACGTCGCACCGTAGGAGTACCTGTGAGGCTGATAACGACGGTGGAATAATTGATCAGTGTGAAAGCAGCCACGAGTTTCAGCAATGAATCTGTCGCGGCGATACGAAGTGTTCGCGGCCGCCAGCGGTCCCTAAAATGTTTTGGAATTTCATGGCCAGAGCCATTAATTTACTATTTGATGGGAAAGTTTTCGTGGATGGGGATTTTTTTGCATAAACCTGTGCTACTTAAAGTGCTTTACAAGATCTATATATCGAAAACTTTTGTCGCACAGAAATTTGGCCCTTACAACGAATTAAATTAATTTTCAAAAACATTCCAAAACTCCTTCAAAGTTTTCGTGGATGGGGATTTTTTTGCATAAACCTGTGCTACTTAAAGTGCTTTACAAGATCTATATATCGAAATATTTTGTCGCACAGAAATTTGGCCCTTACAACCAATTAAATTAATTTTCAAAAAATTCCAAAACTCCTTCAAAGTTTTCGTGGATGGGGATTTTTTTGCATAAACATGTGCTACTCAAAGTGCTTTACAAAACCTATATTTCGAAATATTTTGTCGCACAAAAATTTGGCCCCCACAACGAATTAAATTAATTTAAAAAAAAAACCAAAACTCCTTCAAAGTTATCATGGATGGGGATTTTTTCGCATAAAGATGGTTTGATCCAATTATTACATTTCTAATTAATTGAATTGATAGGAAGTATGGTTTTGTTTCCTGGTTTATCATCATGTAGTTCTAAAAATGTTTGTGGTATCTGCTCATTGCTCGTTGAAATGTCTGAAGACCTATTTATGGCGGTAGGGTTAGACAAAATATTTCGAAATATAGGTCTTGTGAAGCACTTTAAGTAGCTCATGTTTATGCAAAAAAATCCCCATCCACGAAAACTTTGAAGGAGTTTTGGATTTTTTTTGAAAATTAATTTAATTTGTTGTAGGGGCCAAATTTTTCTGCGACAAAATATTTTGAAATATAGGTCTTGCAGAGCACATTAAGTAGCACAGGTTTATGCAAAAAAAAATCGCTATCCACGAAAACTTTGAAGGAGTTTAGAATTTTTTTAAAATTAATTTAATTCGTTGAGGGTTAAATTTTGGTGCGACAAAATATTCGAAATATAGGTCTTGTAGAGCACTTCAAGTAGCACAGGTTCATGCAAAAAAATCGCATATCCACGAAAACTTTGAAGGAGTTTTGAATTTTGATTTTAAATTAATTTAATTCGTTGTGGGAGCCAAATTGTGCGACAAAATATTTAGAAATATAGGTCTTGTAGAGCACTTAAAGTAGCACAGGTTCATGCAAAAAAATCGCTATTCACGAAAACTTTAAGGAGTTTTGGATTTTATTTTAAATTAATTTAATTCGTTGAGGGCCAAATTTTGTGCGACAAAATATTTCGAAATATAGGTCTCTTAGAGCACTTCAAGTAGCACGGTTTATGCGAAAAATCCCTATCCACGAAAACTTTGAAGGAGTTTGAATTTTGAAAATTAATTTAATTCGTTGTGGGCCAAATTTTGTGCGACAAAATATTATGAAATATAGGTCTTGTAGAGCACTTAATGTAGCACAGGTTTATGCAAAAAATCGCTATCCACGAAAACTTTGAAGGAGTTTAAGAATTTTAAATTAATTTAATTCGTTGTGGGGGCCAAATTTTTGTGCGACAAAATATTATGAAATATAGGTCTTGTAGAGCACATTAAGTAGCACAGGTTTATGCAAAAAAAATCGCTATCCACGAAAACTTTGAAGGAGTTTTAGAATTTTTTTAAAATTAATTTAATTCGTTGAGGGGGTTAAATTTTGGTGCGACAAAATATTTCGAAATATAGGTCTTGTAGAGCACTTCAAGTAGCACAGGTTTATGCGAAAAAATCCATATCCACGAAAACTTTGAAGGAGTTTTGGAATTTTTTGAAAATTAATTTAATTCGTTGTAAGGGCCAAATTTTTGTGCGACAAAATATTTCGATATATAGATCTTGTAAAGCACTTTAAGTAGCACAGGTTTATGCAAAAAAATCCCCATCCACGAAAACTTTGAAGGAATTTTTGGAATGTTCTTGAAAATTAATTTAATTCGTTGTAAGGGCCAAATTTTTGTGCGACAAAAGTTTTCGATATATAGATCTTGTGAAGCATTTTGAGTAGCACAGGTTTATGCAAAAAAATCCCCATCCACGAAAACTTTCCCATCAAATAGTAAATTAATGGCTCTGGCCATGAAATTCCTACACATTTTAGGGACCGCTGGCGGCCGAGAACACTTCGTATCGCCGCGACAGATTCATTGCTGAAACTCGTGGCTGCTTTCACACTGATGAATAATTGTTGTTTGAAAATTGTTTTACTGAATTGTTAATAATCGTGATGATAGTACTGCCGTCATAAGCACAAAGGGCCTATCTCACATCAAGGACAATTTCCACAAAACAACATTTCGTATATTTCATTGCCGCAACTAGTAATTATTCGAATTGAGGTGCAAAAAAACATATATAACCTAATTTTTCGTATATTTTTCGAAAATATATTCAAAATAATGATATTTTGGATTTGTTCATTTCAAATCGCAGATAAGCCCTTACGCCTTAGTTATATGTCAATCTAACAGTTTAACAAATAAATACCTATGTGCACAATGATAAGAATCAATGATAGACTTTGTTAGTATAAAACATTTTTTTCTTTAAAAAACATCATCAAACATCGGAAAACATTTAGAAAAACAAAAGAAACAGAATAAGATCGGTAAACTTCTTCCAATCATCTTGAACAGGAAGGTTTTCCCAAAATGACATTCGGTTTTTTTGTATTATTTTTGATATATTTGCTATGAGGCTAGTTTTTTTTTCCAGTGTTGGTACCATTCACTTTGTTTTGGGGTTTTGGCATAGAGAACCCATTTTTTATTACAGAAGACTTCAAGAAATTGAGAGAAATTGCTGGTAAATTGAAATCAGTCTTATATTCCAAATTCTTATCTCCTCTGGATACCGTTATCTGAACAATATCTTTCACATATGGCCGTGGAACAGTTTTGTTAATTATTTATATAGAAGATAAGTCTTGCCATTCAAAAAAAATTTCCAGAGTCATTTCCAGCACAACAACACGCGAAGAGTTAGCATTCTGGACAGCATTCTTGAAATCTGCGAAATCGTAAACTTTCCCGTGTCTTTTTAGACTCATTTCTACTTGGTGATGAAATGAGTCTGCAGACATGTATGTGGGCCCAGGTTCGAAATAATTTTTTTCGATACGTTCCGTCGCAACTGCTTCACAATTGACAATAAAAACTAAAAATGAAAAAAAATCCCAATTTTTATTGTGTGCTGTACAATTATCCAACCACAGAATAATTTTTTTCTCGTCTCTATGGTGGAGAAAAAAACAATAGAATGTGCTTATCACATTTTCTTTCTTTCGTCCGGCAATGACATCGTGCCAAATAGCCGTCACGGGCTTGATTCCACCCTTCTGCTTCATACCTACTGGAACGAAACTTTCATTGTATGCGATAATCCTCTGTGAAAATATCACATTTTTGAACATGTCACATCTGGGCAGCATAATTACTTTTTCTAGATCAACTGAAAATACTATTTCTCTCTCAACAGGTTCCCTTCCAGCATATTCTTTGTATCTTGTTCTAGATTCATCAGCTTTCTTTATGTGTTCATCCCATTGTTGACAGATCGCACAGTCTGGTGCTAAATTGTCCTTTTTATGGTCCTCATTATGCAGAAGGAAATATTCGCATTCTTCACATTCCTCGTGTCCCAACTTGACGAAAGAAATATTTTCCGATAGAGATTAAGACCCAATGAAAGATGGAAATTGCTGTTTGAAACTGTCGAACATTTTTCTTACTGATAAATCGCAAAAAACTCGTTGTAACAGCATCTTTTTCCAATTGAATCAGTGGATGTAGCGATTTTGGAACAATATGTTCAGTAAAACGAGTTGCTCTGGGAGATCAGTATTATTTCTCTGTTCAGATAAATCAGCGAAATGAGGTATGCTGGATATCAGAACTGTTTCAAGATTTGTAATAATTTGTGGCTCCGATGAGCTGCTACCATTATTATAATCATTCAGTTCAACTGCATTGCATTCAGGAAAGTCCAATGTTAACCAGTTTGCCTCAGCTTCTGAGGCGTCAGATTTTGATGTAGAAATTCAAGTAGCCAAATTTTGCAGCAGGATTTTTAGAATCGCCTCGGGCCATTGCGGCAATAATTTTTCCTCTTGATGAATTAATTTTTATCCACCTATAATATGAAAAATAAAGATATGATAGAAAAGTTGACCCATTCGTGAAATTTATGTTCGACATTCGACATTCATTGAGCCTATTATTATACTTACAGAGAACAAAAAATGGCCAGTGATGTTGGAACTTTCGAAAATATTTTTTAATATCCTAGATATACGGAAATGCTTATTTTTATGAAAAAAGCATTCATTTCATATTTTTCGGTTTAATCGAAAGCAACCCCAACTGTCGATTAAAAAGGACACCCATTTTTTGCGCATGCAAGAACATATTTTCACGCATGAAAGAATATATATTCTACATCTTAAATCATTCTAGAGAAATCTTGAAATCAAGAAAATATTTTACTGATATACTTACCTCGTAGTGGAAACATTATCAATGTTAGGAGCGTTAAAAATTATTCGCTCTGAATATCGAATATCCGAAGTTACATATCATATTATTTAAATGTGATGATTAACTAACAGTAAAATGAATTATTCAAACTTACCTGGATCTTAAATTCAACGTATTATAACCTCTTTTCACAGCATGTACTTGATACTTGAGTAACTGTTTAACTAAAACTACTACTGAAAATGAATCTGCATGTTCATTCTTGTTTATGATAAATCAAATGTGTGGGTTACTAAGGACATAGGGGCGTAAATGTAGAATACTAGAATATAAAAGGCACATCTACATACTTCTCAATCAAATGAGCCTAATATGTCTTAGTTTTGAGAGATGAGCCGTTTTTCCCTACTAAATGACACATGAAGTTCATTTAAGCCCTTATTTAAAACCCTATTTTCTGTTTCTGAAGTATGTAGATAGTTCCAAAAACCACTAGCAATGTTAGAGGAGCATGTGGATGAAATATTAAGATCAATATCTCAAAATGGACGAATTTTGCACTTGGGCCCTTTGTGCTTATGACGGCAGAGTACTGAATGTAATGTGAAACGATTTTTCATGTCACGTCACAATTAGCAGATTCAGATTGAAAAAAAAATGTTTTAAACATGGATCTGCTAGGTTTATATGAAACCAAGCAGAACCACTTCCTCTATCTTATTATGAAAAATAACGAATACTCCATAATTTGTCGCTCATTTATTACCACAATAAGAAATATGCGAATTTGAAAAAAAAACAGTATTTTCAAAATTTGATTGTCTACTAAAGGCTATCGAACGTATAGGTTTATACCTATCAGTTCCATAACAAGCAAATAGCCATGATACAGTAAATTTACCTAATTTGTCGCTAATGTATCGCATATACAGGGTCTTTCCGAAATTGGAGCGATAAATGAAATATGGAGTGTTGTATAAGACTTAAAGACACAAAAAAAAGTTATTGGTGCAATCAAAAATTTACATAAATATTTTACTTATGCACTGGTTTGATTATTAAGTCCGCAGCGCTTCTCTGTCCGATAGTTATGTTAACATATGGTATTCCCGCAGTGTTGCCAGTTTATTTTCATTTCATAAACACTAGTTATACAGGGTGTCCCTGGACTTCCTCTTTTCATCTCGGGAATGTATAGATGGGGTCGAAATATCACCAGTACTTCATGTAACTTTTGTTCCTAAAAGCCTTCGTTACCAAGTTGCGGGCCCCTCAAAGTTACAAAATGAAAAATGTTTTTCTTTGATAACTTTCAAAGTGAATATTCAAAATCATCTAAATTTTGGTGATTGACTGAACAAATGAATTCCTTCGATGAGTTTTCATGCAGGAGTCAGTTGTTTTGCTACAAAGTCAGGAACGGACTACCCCCGATGGTCCACACCCCAAAACTTTGAAATGACAGATAATGTTCTAATAGTTTTCAACAAAATAAGGTTACGTAGACAATTTTCTGAATAAAAGTACTCGTGTGGAAAATCGATCGTAGTAACGATTTTTTATAAAAATGCATTTTTGTTCGACGACATCCAACCTGAGATGTCTACCATTATTCGGAAAGATTAATTTGTAATGAAAATAGAAATAATAGGTACAATGTTCATAACGAATTTTTATCAAGCAAACACGTTTACCTTACAAAACTCATGGTGTAAATAATCAATCGCAAGCCTCAAGTGCAAACAGAAATGCAAAATCCGCTACAAAAACTGCTCGATATGACCCCCGTCTCTCTCTCAATACATTTTATTAGTCGGCGCAAACACCCTCTCTGCACTTGAAATAGCATGCCAGGGTCGTTTCGTATGGCTTCACAATGTAATGTAATTCTATTCAACAAGGCATCTCTGGTGTGAATAGGTGTAGCATAAACGAGGCTTTTTAGATGCCCCCACAGAAAGAAATCCAATGGATTTAAATCCGGAGACCGCGGTGGCCATGAATATGGCCCACCTCTACCAATCCATCTATTGGGGAAAATCTGGTTCAGATGGTCCCGCACAATCAAACTAAAATGAGGAGGAGTGCCATCATGCCTAAACCACATATCTCTTCGGGTTTGCAATGGCACATGTTCCAAAAGTCCATTCAAATTGTTCTGAATGAACTCCAAATAACGTTCTCCATTCAATCGGTCATGTAGAACGAATGGTCCTATGAGATGGTTTCCTATGATACCAGCCCAAACATTCACGTTGAATTTCCGTTGGTGTTTGGTTTGCAATATCCCATGGGAATTTTCTTCGGCCCATATGTGGGGATTATGAGAGTTGATTACTCCATCTCTACTGAAACCTGCTTCATCAGTGAATAAAACTCGAGTAATAAAAGTCATATCCTCTCTTTGCTTATCCAGGAACCAATTGGCATATTCCAGTCGCGCTGGAAAATCTTCAGGTGTCATGGCATGTATCTTCTGGATGTGATATGGGTGGAGCAGTTGTTCCCTAATTATTCTATGAATAGTAAACTTGGATGTATGGAACTGTTCTGATAGGTTTCTGATGCTCATTGAAGGATCATCAGCGACAGCTTCCAAAATATTTTCCTCCAATACAACCCTAGGAGCGCCCTCACCACCTCGTTTCGGCAAAACTGAACCTACAATAATATCGAAATAAAACAACTGGCTCCAATTAATTGTCCATTAGACATACCAGTCTCCCTCAAGCTGCGATTGACACTCTCGAACGTTTCTCTTGCCGGTAACGTTCGATTGGGAAAATGCTCGGCATACAGACGACGGGCTTCTGCAGCATTATCAAATGCTCGTCCATACATTACATGCATATCTGGATATTCGTTGAATGTAAACTGTTCGGCCATATCAAAACACTTTAAACTGTCCTATTAGAATATTGACAATACAATGACAACGCACCACTCAACAAAACAAAATCGCATTCCAGTTGTAATTTTTTATCCACACTAATTTTATTGCTTTCTACAAGGTGTTTTTGTCAACATCTGTGGAAGAAATGGAACATACATTTATTCACCGGATATTTTTCACCTATTCATGTGCAGCCGTTTTTGTAGTTTATTCGTTTGCTTTTTATTAGTTATGTCTTCCGATGTGCGTTTTTTTCAGCTAAATGTATCTTCGGGTTAAAGATTTTCTCCCATGAAATTATACTTATCAGTGAAACTCCTCAACATTTAAGCTGTGAATACGAGTTTGCAACATCCAAATGTTGAGTTTTATGAGATTCAGATAACACAACACGAAACGTGCTTATTCCACGCGTACATACAAAATATGGACTGAATTCGATATTTCATAGTGGAGTAGCTTGTTAGTTCAAAAACACCACGAATCTACATAACTTGATATTTCATTTGAAAAAATATCTACATTATGAATGAAACTTTCAACTAGGTACTGTACTTTTTGTTTACGACTTTATTTTAGCATATTTTGTATTATCCCTGTTATAAATGTTGTTGAATTAACGTTAGCATCAGTATTTCTACTGTGAAAGTTTTTCATTTCAAATAATGGTGGACGATCGGGTTTGATGTCGTCGAGTAAAACTGCATTTTTATTGTGAATCGTTGCTCCGATCGACTTTCCACACGGGTACTTTTATTCAGAAAATTGTCTACGTAACCTTATTTTGTTGAAAACTATTAGAACATTATCTGTCATTTCAAAGTTTTGGGGTGTGGACCATCGGGGGTAGTCCGTTCCTGACTTTGTAGCAAAACAACTGACTCCTGCATGAAAGCTCATCGAAGGAATTCATTTGTTTAGTCAATCACCAAAATTTAGATGATTTTGAATATTCACTTTGAAAGTTATCAAAGAAAAACATTTTTCATTTTGTAACTTTGAGGGCCCGTAACTTGGTAACGAAGGCTTTAGGAACAAAAGTTATATGAAATACTGGTGATATTTTGACCCCATCTATACATTACCGAGAGGAAAAGAGGAAGTCCAGGGACACTCTGTATTTGGCTTAAAATTAAAACGGAAGAAAGACACTGAATTAAAATGGGACCATTTCATTTCATAATGAAGCCTAACAAAAAGTTATTGATAATATGCGATAATAAATAATGTATGTTAACCATTTACTCTATGGATGCATATCGTTGAATTCACTTAATCCTCTTCACTTCCTTACATCGGGTTTTGCCACAGGTCTTGTTACAGGTTTTAAGATGGAGTTATAGCATAACAGGTTTTAAGATGGAGTTATAGCATAACAGGATATAACTACGGATCTTATTACGTATGATGGCACAGTCGGTTTCCAGGTAGTATTTTTGTCACGAAAAAATCTCTATTGACATGCCGCCTATTTACACAACCGCAGAGAAAGTACAATAGATTCGGCTATTCTTTGGCCCAAAATGGTGGTTTGTTCGAACATTTAATAAAATAATTCCGTACACAAAATATTTAATTTGGTTTATCTTTTCTTGTAAATATTTTTTTTCTCTCCATTCAAGAAATAATTGTTTTTCTGTTAGAAATAAGTTTTTTGTTTTTATTGTCTTACAGTTTGCTTTTGTTCATGTTTGAGAATTTTCTTTTGTTTTCGCGGCCACCACGTCACCAAAGATATTCTGATCTACCTGTCGTCCGACAGATTGAATTGAATCAGTAACAAAACCCGCTATAAGAAAGTGAAGAGTATTAAGTGAATACTCAACAATATGAATCCATAGACGATATGTCGATAGGAATATCAATTACCGTTGAAGAACATTTTTCGGACATTTTTACTATTTGTTAACTAACATACATTATTTATTATCGTATATTATCAATAACTTTTTATAACGCTATTATTATGAAATGAAATGGCCCAATTTTAATTCAGTGTCTTTCTTCCGTTTTAATTTTGAGCCAAATATGTTTATGAAAATTTTATATTGCTCCAATAAAAATATTCTTTAATTTTTTTTTGTGTCGTTAAGTCTCACACAACACTCCATATTTCATATATTGCTCCAATTTCGGAAATACCCTGTGTATGCGATATATCAGCGACAAATCAGGTGAATTTACTGTATCATGCCTATTTGCTTGTTATGGAACTAATATGTATAAACTATACGTTTGATTGCCTTTAGTAGACAATCAAATTTTGAAAACACTGTTTTTTTTTTCAAAAAAAAAAGATTAACGGCAAATTTTTTTTGTGGTAATAAAGAACCAATTATGGGTTTTTCTTATTTTTTAATTAGATAGATAGGAAGGTTAAATTTTTTGAAGTTGTAATCAATTAGCGATAAATTACCGACAAATTATGATAGTATTAGTATTTTCCAAAAGTAGATAGGTACGAAGTGGTTCTGCCAGCTTCATATAAACCTAGCAGAACCATGTTTTTAGTTTAAACGATGAGCGACAAATTTATAATTGTGGTAATAAATTAGCGACAAATTATGGCATAATTGGAAATTCAAAATTCGCAAATGTTTCTGCTAGGTTTATGGGGGTCATTATGGGATGCCCGTCGCCTCTTATTTTAAGTGAAACAAAAAAGGCATGATAAATGGATATACATTTCTAAAAGTATGAATTTGGAAAGTTTCACTATATCTGGATCTTGCTTGTAGGCTACGACGGACCCAAAACCGCCTTTTCTGCGTCTTTCTTGTACTTTCTTCAAAAATAATTACGCACGCCGCTGCTGCAAGCAGAGCCTCTTTCTCGCCATGATTACCAAATTTATAATGCGGACGTAACCCGGTTTTTTAACATACAGTGCTTCTCAAAAAGTCCTCTCCCCCCCTCTTATTTTTGGAACGATTATACATAAACAAGTGAAATTTGGAAACTGAATATTAAAGGTTGTAAACTTCCCTACTAGTGATGATAGATGACGAAATCGTCAAAGATGACGTCACAAGGCCATTGTGACCAATAATTTTAAATGGAACCCTACGGCAAGCGACACCTCTTTTAAAAGGTATCGAAAAAACCTATTCAATGATACTAATTTTGTTTGTGTTTATGGCAGTTTTGGCAACTCGCTTTTAAAAAACGCAAAGCTGTGATGAATTAAATCAGTTAATACTAAAATTCCAAATTCAAGCTCCGCCTCTGGATAGTTGTCAAATAAGCTGACGTTTTTGTTAGTCTCCCTAATTCGACGTTTTTGTAATTGTCCAAGTTTTTGTACATTTAATAATTTGTGTATTGTTGATCGAACTTTTAACTGTTTTAGCAGCTTTTGGTACTTTTAATATTTTTGTACATTTTAATAATTTGTTAAACTATTGTGAGCCGAACGTTTAAGTGCTTCAAGAAGCGAAATGGTACGTGCTTTAGGTGATAAAGTAGCAGCGATCCTAATTTTGCTGAAACTAGATAAAATATTCATGCAGCAGAACGCATTTTTAATGAGAGGTTTTCCGATCGCCCGTTTCGAGGACTTATTTAAGGGAGCTTCTTCGTGAGTTTGAAACAACGGGTAGTATTAATGATGCGAAACGATCTGGCAGACCACAAATTTCTGATGAGAAAAAAATTTATATACTGGCAGAAGTAATAGTTAATCCTACTTCTTCAACAACTCACGTTGCATCTACCTGTGAAGTCAGTCGAAGTACAGTACACAGGGTGTTGAAAAAAAACAAATTTCATCCATACAAATTAAAAATGGTTATCAACTCTCAGACGACTAGAATTTTGTGAAAATATGGAAACTAAAATTAACCAACAGCCACAATTTGTTTTAGTGACGAAAGTACTTTCTATCTAAATGGAAATGTAAATACACAGAATGTGAGGTATTGGAGTGACGCAAATCCTCACCTGTTTCGTGAAACACATACCCAAGTTCCCTAGAAAGGTGAATGTTTGGGCAGGTATCCTGGGAAACCACATCGTTGGGCCTCTTTTTTTAAATACTAATTTAACTGGTGAGGTTTATCTGGAGCTGTTGCAAAACGCAATAGAACCGTTAATCCTTGAAATTTTGGAAGATAATCCAGATGAATTCGGCAATTTGTAAATAACATTCCAACAGGATGGTGCTTCTCCACACTATTACGGTGCAGTTAGACGTTATTTGGATGAGGAGTATCGTGGTAGATGGATTGGACGACGAGGTTCAACGGAATGGCCAGCTCGATCACCGGACCTCACACCTTTGGATTTTTTTCTGTGTGGGTACCTTAAATCGAAGGTTTACGCCACTGAACCTGACAATATTGACGTTTTAAAACAACGTATTGTTGCAGAATGTGAGGCTGTTTCCGCAGACACATTTGCAAAAGTACGAGAAGAGTTTAAAAATAGGATATTTCACTGTCAGGAAGTAAATGGAGGTCACTTCGAACAATTTCTTTAAGTAGATACTGATTCTTAAATCTGTAATTGATATCATACCGAATGGAATTTAAATTTTAATGTTTACTAATGAGCCATTAAAACTGCCATAAACACAAACAAAATTAGTATCATTGAATAGGTTTTTTCGATACCTTTTAAAAGAGGTGTCGCTTGCCGTAGGGTTCCATTTAAAATTATTGGTCACAATGGCCTTGTGACGTCATCTTTGACGATTTCGTCGTCTAACATCACTAGTAGGGAAGTTTACAACCTTTAATATTCAGTTTCCAAATTTCACTTGTTAATGTATAATCGTTCCAAAAATAAGAGGGGGGGAGCGGACTTTTGAGAAGCACTGTATAGCATGTATTATGTTAAATAGCAATGTTAATAATAATAATAATATATTTACCAATAAAATGATATAAAATAGATATAAATAATAAAATGATATAATATAGAGACAATATCAGTACAGCAGGTAAATACAGGTAAACCACAAAGGGATGAATCCATGTGCGTGGGTATATAGATATCTTAACATACACATATATTACACATCCATGAGTATATACACCTATACAAATATATACTTACATTCATTCACACATACGTTGTACATATATAAAACAAATTTTAAAAAGAATTTGAACATAACATATAGGTATAAGCGGACCGAGGCAGCATATATCACATCAATATCAACTACCAGAAGGATCAAATGTTATTGTATTTATTTTTTTCATTAGTGAATTCATAAGTTATAGGTATTTTTCCTATCGATTGAGCTGTGAATTTCATTTCTAGGGACAGACTGAAGCCAAACAGTAAAAAAATTTTTGAATAGACCGTACGCATTAATTCGTGTCAGTTCGGTAAGAATTACAATATACAACATGTCATTAAATGTGGACCCTGCTTAACGAATACTGTCTAACCGAAGCTAGATTAACACCGTTGCCACATATCGTGTCGCGTCTTGTTATGAAGATGGTACTACTCAAATGATCGTTTTACAATAGGTTAAATCGACGAGGTTACTGAATTTTGCATGAGAAATGTAAAGGCACTTCTGGGAAAATCGGTTTAGACCTTTGCTTTTGACGAATATGATATTTTGCTCCTTCTCTTTAGTTTTCGATTTCAGGTAACGGCACGATTTCGGCGGCGTTGCCAGAGTGCTAGAGAATATCCAGAGAAAAGTGGAAATGTGCTTTTTTCCAGATACGCGAAAATACCTTCTATTGATCTGGAAATGCTGTTAGCATAACATTACAATAATCAGAATCAGAAATGCTTTATTGTCATAAAATATAAAATTTTGTTGACAAAGCTACTTAGAACTAAGATATAAATTGATACATACACATTTTTAAAACCAGCACACGGTATAAGTTAAAATGAGAATAAAAATTTGAAAATTTTCAAAATTCGACCATTTCACAAAAATAGACAATGAAGGACAATATAAAATGATACATACATATTGAAAACTCAGTAGAGGGTACACAATGAATCTAAATTCTCAGGAATTTACATTATAAGTTGTGAAGGTATCAAACAGGAATTCATCTGAATTGTAATAGACTCCCCAAAGATGGACTTTTTTGGCCTCTTAACGAAATTTTTCATTGCTTCTTAATTTCCTGATTAGAAGAGGAAGATGGTTGAATAATTTTTTTCCATTGTAAAGTATGGAGCATTTGATTTGTGAAGTTGTGGGGATCTGGAGAACATTTTCTACGGTAAAATAGCTATTTGTAGGAGAGGAAAGTGCCACTTTATCCTCCCGCAGGATATAGTTAACATCCAAGGGAGGAAAAGGCACTTTACTTCCGAGTAATACATATGATTTTTCCTCCTACCCACATATTAAACCTTTTTTTTTGAAAATTTATTTACGGCACAAATAACG
Source organism: Gonioctena quinquepunctata (assembly GCA_018342105.1). Classification (NCBI taxonomy): domain Eukaryota; kingdom Metazoa; phylum Arthropoda; class Insecta; order Coleoptera; family Chrysomelidae; genus Gonioctena; species Gonioctena quinquepunctata. The sequence continues at coordinate 152,745 of JAFIRS010001576.1, forward strand.
AATTTATCAATATATGCGATATAATTAAGTACACAAGTATTTTTTATTAAACGAATTTATCAATATATGCTATATAATTAAGTAAAGTCGCACCAGATATCTAAGAAGATCGTAAATCACCAACCACTTGAGTTATCAGCAGGCGATGGATTCTTCGCAGAGTTGTACCTGCCCTAGCCATTAAATTATGTTTTATAGGTAGGTATAATGATATTGGGTTAAGATAATTATTGAGAAAAATCGCTTCAATATAATTGAGAATTGTTTATTTATATATAATATATGATAATAATATATATATAATAATATATATATATATATATATATATATATATATATATATATATATATATATATATATATTATTATTATAATATAATTAATGTAAAATGTCAAACTTTATACTTAATAAAAAGTTCAGTTTCTCGATAAAGGTATTTATAAACAAAATTACTCACGAAGATCAGTTTCACTTTCACTGTCGTCATCCAAATTGATAATGAACTTTTCTTTGGAAATTTTTTCTATATCCATATATGACTTTTCCACCTTTTTGATATGGGAAACACAGTTGGCCCAGCTGCTATCAGGAATGTTTGCAGTTTCTGTTTGAATAAGAGCTACCACAGTTGAACTTAAGGTTGGAGAAGTATTATTTCTTCGAACTGCTGACTTAAGCTGATGCCATATATATTCAATTGAGTTAAACATACAGTGATAAGGAGGAAGTCTGAGCACCGTATGTCTCAAGCTTTCAGTCAATGAATCACAAAAATATTTCTTTTTTATCGAATAACTGCGTAAAACTTGTAGTAACTGTTTTTTGTGTACTTTTCCTCATAGTACATATCATTGTTCAACATGTATTCTTGTATAGTGGCTTTGGTGTCATTTGAACATGGTGCTTTATCTAGTCTTCGACTGTGGTAGCATTATCCATGATAATACTGTTGGGTGGAATATTTGGTATGAGTTTATTTTGGAACCAGTCTTCAAATAATTCGGCTGTAGTATCATCATGATAATCGACTAAAGAGTCCTTAATATTCTTTGCCGATAAAACCATTTTCGGTTCCTGCGTGAATTATCGTAATGCGTTTTCCTTTATTAGACGGCGCATTAGTTTGGCACAAGTCAGATGAGTCTATCCAACTTTTGTTTGGAATATCGTGTGTATCGAACCAAGTTTCATCCAAATATACTACTGTTCTACCATATTCTCTAAATTCGTTTATTGCCAATAAATATTCAAATCTCCATTTCTTAAGGCGCACAGATTCCATTAAGATTTTTGTGCTACTAGTGAGTTTTTGAAATTTAAATCCGTTTTGTAAAAGAGACTTCCTTAGAGTCTCTTTGCAACACTGGATACCAGTTTCATTCTTTTTAAGCCGTTGCATTAAAATATCTAATGTAGACACAATTTGCTCTTTATACAAGGCATATATTGTTCTTCGAATTATATCTACATCACAGCCATCTGGTTTCCTTGAACCGCCAGAGTCTTTTCGGTTCTTTCTTTTTAAAATAGGGTTACTTACTATTTGAAACACTGTGGAATACGGTGTTTTAGTTAAAGAAGCACTTTCTTGCACAGCTTGATCCTTGGACATTCCACGTTCCAGAAGGGAAGTATAAACATTTAATATAATTTGTTTCCCATGAGGGTGTAACATTTGTCGACTAGTGGTACTACGACCACTAGTTGAAGTACTAGCTTCAGGATGAGCCCATGGACGCCACATTTTTCACGACACAAAAATCGAATAGACACTTTAAAATAGACACAACTGACACAACGGAATATTAGGTAGGTAATGACTAAATGTTGTTTAACTTTTCCCCTTTTATTTCTGAAATTGGAAAGTGGTAGTTTAAATTTCAACATCCTGTATCTCAGAAATAAAGCGGTTGCGGACCTATGTTCATATGAAGAATTTTTCTTAAAATCATCCATGTTAGTACTGCCCTTCAGGATCAGCATTCAATTATGAAACACCCTGTATACCATCATCCGTCTTGGTACGTAAATAATGTATTTGTACGCATAATACAACATATCAACATTCAACGATCTCATGTCACAGATAATGATTCCCAAACCTTGAATTACTGTTTTTGTGCAAAAACTAGCAAGGATAACTCTCTTTTCAACTTGTAATAGTATAAATGGAGTGGTCAGATGAGAAATATCCAGACTGGGGGCATTATAGGAAACGTGGCAACGGCGCCGATCCGCGGAAGGCGTATCTCAATAACACGCCCGACCATCTCCGACGCAAACCGAGCGCACGACTTCTCTTTTCGAATGGGGCGAATCAGAATTTAGTTCGCAGTTCGCATCAAACAACGCTGTTTGTTTGATCGCGTACAGTATCGTTCCTGAAGCAGTACAAAGAGAGTTTTTTTGAATTTCTTAATTAGATCCACTACGAAATCGATCGCGAACGTATCGGCGATGTTGGTGACAATTCGAAGTGCGTTTTGGTGATGTGTTGCGAGTGAGTTCCACAGTTTTTTGTTTTGAATTGATCGTTACTTGGATAGCCGTAATTTTGGATTATCTACTGAAAATGGCCTTAGCCAGGTAAGAATGTTTATCGGGGTTATTTTTGTGGAATTTCGTTTGTTATCGAAGCAACCTGGCTTCCATGGTCTTCCTCCGAGCGTCCGATAGGGACATTGTCATCTCTTGAGGCCGATGGACTCCAAGACTGTCCAAGGTCTCGGTCATTGTCCTGAAGTGGACTATGAATGCATTATTTGCTCCATTCTTCCATGTTTCATCTAGCACGGGTTCACCGAAAGTTCATGCCGGGACAATTTGACGTTTCCACGTCTTTTTTCTTCTCTAGCTAGGTGCACGTGTTGCATACAACACTTGATAATGATGTTCATGGTCGTCGAGGGCAAGGGGGGAGGCGTCATTGCGTTTGGGAGCATTCATTGAAGTTTTGAAAAGGTTGGGAGATGAAATAAAATTCGACGTTTTCCTTGGGGTGATTGGATGATGAAGCGATTTATTGACGCGTCGCGGTTGACAATCAGCTGATGCTCGGATCGGTTTGTTTATATTTTGCAGTGACGAGAGGTGTTTGAGTTTGAGCTGAATATCCAATGAATGATTCATGATTTTAATTTCAATCTTTTAAGTTTCTGTTGACAGGAAAATTAATCTAATAAGAACTTTCTGTACATTACTTGTTTTTATCTTTTCTCGACATGTTTTTGGGGAACCTTTCACAGTCTGAAAATGAAAATATAATCAGGAAAATCTATACAAGTGTAGAAAGGGCAAACTAATTAGTTCACCCCATGGACCTTATAACTGATGGACTGGCCGTCACGTGACTTTAACACACAGTTCCTGGCGGACTATATATGAGAGAGAGAGAGATGTTGTGAAGGATAGAAATACGACAAGGCAGAAGATACAAATTGGCTATGGCATTACATTGGAAAAACCTATTTCTTGTTATTTTTTCAAGGGAAATATTGACTACTTTGAATGAGATGAGTTTTTAAAAAGTTCAAGGAATCATAGTGAGGAATTTTATGCGACATATTTTCATGATATCTTTCAGAAACAAAAGAATTCCATTGAGCCTCCATCTGAATGAATTTTTTTTTTTTTTTTATGTTCTGGTTCCCACGATAAGGGATATCCTGTAATGTTCAGAGAACATCGTGGGAACCAAGGGAAAGAAGGTAGGAGTTGGTGTTCTTCTTAAATTTCTGGAGGTTGTATGCCTCGGGGAACACCTCCCTAGGCAATGAGTTCCAAAGCCTCGCTGTTCGTTGGATGAACGAGTCTTTGGAAAGTGATGTTCTGCAGGTCTCCAAAGTGACCACGAAGGGGTGTGATGACTGAACTTGACGGGGTAGTCTCGAAGAGACTGCCAAAGCAGGAACGATTGTTGATATTTCAGAAGAGCATCGCCCATGAAAATGTCTATAAAATAGAGACAAATCGCCAACTTTTCTACGGTGTTCCAGACAAGTGAGCGAGTTTGTAAGCGAGGCATCACCGACGAGACGAATTGCCCTTTTTTGGACAGAATCCAATAGCCTCAGGATATGTTTAGGTGCCGCGCTCCAAATATGGGAACAGTATTCCAGGACAGGTCGGATCTGTGCCTTATAGATCATAAGCAGCTGAGTGGGGTGAAATAGCTCTTGGCACGAAACAAAAAACAAGTTTTGGGATGCACTTTTGGCAATGGACCTCACGTGATTTTCCCAGGAAAGGTTATTGCTGATAGTAATACCAAGCATCGATATGGATGACTTCAGTGGTATGGTTACTCCTGACAAAGTTATGTTAGGCACAGTGAGATCGGCTTTTCTAGAGAAAAGACATGCTTGTGTTTTGTTTGCATTGAATTCTACCAAGTTATTAGATCCCCACTCGAGAATTGTTGCTAAGTCCATATTTATATTATTAACATTTCTTCCTCGTTCATTTCTGGTTTCACGGGCTGATATAGGGGCCCTGGAAGAGAAAGCGGTATGGAGGGTACTATCATCGGCAAAGCTGTGTACTGGACATGAAGTTGCTTTCAACAGGTCGTTGATGTGAAGTAGAAATAGTGTTGGTGCGAGAATAGATCCTTGCGGAACACCAGCATTTATGAGTAGAGTGTCAGATGAAACTCCATCGACCACTACATGGAGAGACCTGTTTGAGATAAAACTAGCTAGCAGAGAACAGCTGAGGGGGCAAGCCATAAGACGGAAGCTTGGCGAGGAGTCCCTGGTGCCAAACTCGATCGAACGCCTTGGAGATATCTAATGCCACAGCTAAAGTTTCTCCATACTTTTCAATAGATAGCTGCCATAAATGTGAGACGTAAGCGAGCAGGTCACCAGTTGATCTCTGATGGCGGAAGCCATATTGCCTATCGTTGACAATTCCTGAGTCTTCCAGATATTTCATGAGCTCGATGTTGATGGCTTTTTCCATGACCTTTGAAATAATAGATAGCAGTGCGATAGGTCTGTAGTTGCTAGGTAGGGCCTTTTTGCCTTTTTTAGGGACTGGCTGTACTCTTGCAATTTTCCAATTGGACGGAAATACCCCCAAATTGTAAGAGTGGTTGAACAACTTGCAAAGAACAGGTGTTAGTTCGGGGGCACATTTCTTGAGAACAATCGGCGGGATTCCGTCAGATCCACAGGCTTTATTGGTGTTGAGACCCAGCAAAATCTTTCTGATAGTACGTTGGCGAAAGGTGATCTCGGGCATGTGACTGTCAATAAGTGTAATGTTCGGGGGTTGTTTTCCCGATGAATCCAGAGTGGAATTTCCAGCAAATAGGTGCGCAAAGATATTGGCTTTTTCCTGGGCAGTCGTTGCTAGTGTTCCATCTTCTTTGGTTAGAGGAGGAAATGAGCTGGAAGTGAAGTTTCTTCCCACAGCTTTGGCGAAAGACCAAATGATTTTTATATCTCTTCCAAAGTTATCAGAAAGTTCAGGAATGAAAAAAATTATTGATAATTAAATTTATATTCGATATCATGAAGTTAGAAGTGCAATTGAACTAAATTGGGAGCTGCGGCGATTTCAAAATTTGTTATCATTAATGCCTACAGAAAAAACGTTTATGTATTCTATAAAATTTCGTGTCTGTAAAAAAAATTACCTTATTAATTTTGGGAAATACCTAGGAAAATAGTACGTGTTATTGGTAATGAAAGTGATATTTTTTCTATCGAGCGTGACGGAGGTAGACGGACAATCCGTAGGGAAGTCTATTCCAGCCTCGCCCTATAAAAGAATATCTTCACTCCGGCGGAGTAAAAGTATGCCGTTAGTCCAACAGAGTAAAAAATCCATGTATATTTAAAACGTTTGAAGAAAACATTCTTTGATTCAAAAACATATATATATATATCTGCGTTTGTTCTCGGAAAAAAAGGAAAATTTTGGGAATCAAATAAATCACATTATACTTTTATAAATACTATTAACCAACATTAGTTTGAGCAATTGCTCGGGAAAAACATCAAATTCTACCCCCGAATCAAACAAAATCCTACCAACCCAACTATGATACTAATAATAAATCTATCAACTTCAGCTACAATATAAATAGAGGCACAAAAATAAAACTAAGTTATATAAACAAGAGAAGTCACCAGTTTTTGCGTCACTGAGAAATTAAATTAAAATTTTCTCATAAGTTCGGAAACCTGTGAAAATGTGTTGAAAAATCCACAAATCACTACCTACACTCCATGCTTACTCAACTATGAAATTTCACATCCAGCCCTTTTTTGTATCTAACTACACAATTGTAGGCTGCACACGAAGAAGGCATATATATTTAAGAATGTTTATTACTTGTCAAACAGTTCAGAAATACTGGATAAATTTATAAGAAAACTTTCAAAACACCACACGAAAACACATATAAACAATATACGAAACCAATGTTATGCCTGAACTCATTCTGTCCTCTTTTTCACAGGTTCTGATATCAATGGTCTCTTTCTCACAACCAGTCCATATTATTATAATGTCTATGGTTCACCCCGATAAGTTATTGCGTTCACCAAATTATATTTCCTATAGAAAAATGATTCAATTAGTCAATAACTTGCCGTTTTTTGAATTTGCCTATCAAAAAATTCAAAAGATACTTCTCTATATAGTTTTTGCTTGACGTTTCGGGAACTATATCTGCCCCCGTTCTCAAAATCTTCTAAATCTCCTTTAATTGTTTTAATAATTTGGATTTTTTCTCGCAGAGTCTTTTTCGCTTTTTTAACTGACGGATGTCAATTGAGATCTGCCAAAAAAGTTTGAGAGTGACGTATTGCTCATTTGATATATGGGGTGTTGTTCAGATCAGTTTATTAGCATTCTACCATATCTCACTTCCTCTCTGAGCAGAGGTAACCATGTATGATCCATTTCAACAGAATTTGTTGAAAAGCAGATGTTATTGGAAAGAACAATACAGGCCGTTTCTTTCAATTTTCTCCTCTCTTGATGTGGTTCTTTCATCAAGATTTTTGTCCTATTCCATTCAATCGTATGATCGCCATTGGATGTGAGGATATGTTCTGCAATTTTTGATCCGGTTATTTGTCGATTTGTGATGTAACTCTGATGTTCGCTTTGGCGCACTTCCAATGGTTTTGACGTTTCACCTATATAACTATCACCACACGAACAAGGTATGTTGTAAACACAGTTTTTGGTACTTTTTTCTGCGTTTTTTTGTTTTGTTTGTGTTAGTATAGATCTCAGTGTGTTTGTTGTTCTAAATGATGTTCTCACATCATACCTATGTCCAATTCGTTTGATCTTCTCAGATAATCCGGGGACATAAGGTATTATGTTGGTTGTGAAATGTGTAGGTGGTAGGAGTTATAGTTATAGCTCTTTTTATTTCCGAATTGTCAGATTTTCACGCACCATTTTCTCGCACAAATCACAATCTCTCTTTCTGCTTTATCTTTTATTCAGCCTAAACTACTACTTGGTACAATTTTGCATAAAATAGGGCCGCTTCTTTCGAGAAAATCCTCCAACAGTTACAAACAACCTAACCTCTCACATCTGACAGTAAACTTTACCTTTGGCATGTCGGTCATAACAAATAAATCGCCGCCAACTTTTCAAACATGAACAGCAAATTTCCACTTCAATTAAAGGCGTAATAAATTGTTATTGAATACCGAATTATTTTCAGTTGATTTTGCAGAAACAACAGTGTCAGTTTTGTATATGTATGATTTTTTTTAATTTTCTAATCTTCCACGATGATAGTTTGAAAGAACAAATTGCTAGTCAGTGCCGATTAGTTGATTAGGTATAACTTCTTGCACTTCAAAATGTTTTTAGATGCAAGAAATATACAGGGTGTTGTGTAATAAGTGATCGATATTTTACAGGACGGATATTTGTAAGGTGAAAAGTTCATATAACAGACTTGACCATGGCATTCTACTTAACAAACTAGTAGCTTCTGGATTATCCCCCTCCTTAATTGCACTCTTTCAGTCCTATCTACGGGATCGAAAGCAATATGTCCAGCTCAATGGTTTTAAGTCTGCCGAATACAGTGCCTCTTCCGGTGTTCCACAAGGGTCAAATCTGGGACCGCTGCTCTTCAATATCTTCATTAATGATATTGCAGATGTTGCAAATGTATATTTCCTTTTGTATGCTGATGATCTAAAACTAAACTGCCTTGTGGAGAACATAGGGGATTGCGAGCAAATTCAAGACGGGTTGTAGAATGGTGCTATCGAAATAACTTGTCACTAAATCCGGTAAATATCTAGTTACATCACACATGCACTCTGAATATGGGAATATCGTGTTTTTGCCTCCTGAACACGAATCCGGAAGAAAAATGCGGCAATCTCATACCGTTCTCGAGTTACAGCACTTTTTTAAAATGAAATTAACCTCATTTTCAAGCACCGTTTTCTCGCACAAAAATCACTCAAAATCTCCTTCTTTTAACAGCATAAACAATACACCCTAAATCACTTATTTTCGGCACAACTTTGCACAAAATATCGTCGTTTTTATCGAAAAAATGATCCTTCTTACACAGTTGCAAATGAACAATTTTCGTTCTGAACGTCTTCTGTCAAAGGAACGAAAATTGTTCATTTGCAACTGTGTAAAAACGACGATATTTTGTGCAAAGTTGTGCCGAAAATAAGTGATTTAGAGTGTATTGTTATGCTGGTTAAAAGAAGTAGGATTTTGAGTGATTTTTGTGCGAGAAAACGGTGCTTGAAAATGAGGTTAGTTTTTTTTAAAGTGCTGTAACTCGGAAACGGTATGAGACCGCCGCATTTTTCTTCCGGATTCCTGTTCAGGAGGCAAAAACACGTAAGAAAAGTATTTTCCCCATATTCAGTGCATGTGTGATGTAACTAGATATTTACCCTAAATCCGGATAAATGTAAAGTTATGTCCTACAGTTTGAAAACGAATATCCTAATCTTTGATTACTCAATAGAAAACGTTGCCCTTGAGAGACCAGAAACATTAACTGATCTTGGGTTTGACACTGCACTATCATTTAATAAGCATATTGATAATGTATCCTCCTCCTGTCGTATGTACGGATTAATTGCACGTAACAGTAGCGATTTTAAAGAAACCTCGACCTTAAAAACTCTATTCTATTCTTTCATAAGATCAAAGTTAGAATATGCTTCAGTTGTGTGGAGTCCCTTTTATCAAAATCATATAGATCGAATAGAAGCAATTCAAAGACGATTTCTAAAACTGCTAAGCCTAAAAACTGAGGGCATTTATCCACCAATAGGCACAACTCACTCTGAATTACTACATAAGCATAACTTTTTCAGTCTCGAAAGAAGGCGTGAGTATTATAGTGTAGTAGTAACCTAAAAAAATTATTAAAAGTATTGTTGACTGCCCAACATTATTGAAAAAGTTTAATATTTGCATTCCCAGAATCTCTTTCAGACACCCGAGTACTTTTTATATAAATACATCTCGCACAAATGTTCTGGAAAATTCTCCATACCATGTGTAAAGTGACAAATTCTATTAGCGATGATCTAGATGTATTTAGTTGCAAGTTGTCAGATATAAAATCCCACTTTCTACAATAATCATTTTGTTACCTCTTATGAAATATAAAATGTGTATGTGCTTAATATTCATATAAAAATCTGTGATGTATTCATTATATTATGTTAATTCCTGCTCTGTAATTGGGCTTTGTCTTGTAGAGTATTGTATTACAAAAAATAAATAAATATAAGCATGGGTCCGCAAGGTCTTCATTTTTGATATACAAAAGAGACAAAGACCTGTAGGCCCCCTACAATTTAGTGCCAAACTAAGATCAAATTTGAATTTGTCATTTTAAAAAAATCCCCAAATACAATTTTCGTCCAAGTATCGACATTATTTTACAAATTATTTCCGAAAAACTGAAAATAAAAATAAATGTTCAACACCTTGTATATCAAAAATGAAGGCCTTGCTCATATGAACTTTTCATCTTATAAATAACTGAGGAATCGTCTTGTAAAATATCGGACACTTATTACATAACACCCTTTATATTTTTTCAGAATGTGTCTTGAAATTTCCGAGTATTAAAGAATATTCTTTGAGAATAGTTGATAATCCTGCAATTCTGAGATTGACCTATCAGTAAAATTAAAGCTTTCCTTGTGTATACAGAAAAGTAAGTAGGTACTCGATGAATTTCTGTAATATGCTGGAATGTTCTGAGGAATTATCTTTGTCTGCATTACCTTTATCTACCTCTTCATTTTGTGGAAGCCATATTGTGTACCTGCTCCTGGATTTCGTTGGAAGGGTATAGTCCGGTTGTACCTGCATCAACGATGAATATCGAGGTATAAATTTCTAACGCAGGTAGGTAATCTGAGAGAATGTTGGGATTAATCCTATTCGAAAGCATTTACTGAAATTGGTGAGTTTCGTGATTGTAAACGACTTCATTTCGGAAAGTATTCGGAGAAATTGATCTAGCAAACATGAAACATAAGGAAATTACGCGACAACATGTACATACGAAAACGACATACACGACTTCTTTATCAACAAAGCGGAAGATATATATCACAGTATAGTGCAATCCCAATCACATGTAACTTCTCCATTGCCAGGAAATTTTAATTGTTTCCCAAGCTTTAAATTTAGGGAAATAACCTTTAATGAAACTAGGAATATAATAAATAAAATGAAAAATAAAACCAGTGCTGACTATTATGATATAAATATCTTTTTAATAAAAATAATCACAAATATCATAATCTCACCCTTAACAAAGCTGATAAACGATGCCATAAAATCCGGAACTTTTCCTGATTGCCTTAAAATTACAAAAGCCGGTAAAATATTTGAAGCTGCTCTGAAATCGCAGTTAGTAGAACACTTTGAGGTACATAACATCATTCCAGATTACCAATATGGTTTCCGAAACGGAAAATCGACCACAGACGCTGTAATGCAGCTGGTAGATAAGATCGGAGGATTTCAGAAACGTGTCCACACAGGAACAGTGTTCTACGATCTTCAGGCGGCATTTGATTGCGTGTCACATGAAATCCTGCTTAAAAAATTGGAGTGATTCAAATTTGAGGAAAACTCAATTAACCTTGTTAGATCATATCGGAACACAGACAGTACGTTTTTTTGAATAATATGACATCTAATACCAAAGAAATGAAAAACGGAGGTTACCAAGGTTCGGTTTTGGGACCAATTCTATACTTGATTTATGTGATTGATTTCAAGACTGATGATGACTCTGAGATTACGCAATTTGCTGACGACACATCCTTAACGCTCCAAAATACAAACTACGAGGCTTTAGTTAATGAAATGAAAGTAGCAGAATCGAATGCTGATAAATGATTGACAAATAATAGATTAAAACTGAATACAAATAAAACGCAACATTACTTTTTTACACACAAACAACTGCCTATAGATCGAAATGAATCGATCAAATTTCTTGGGTTTCAAATGGATCCAAAGCTCTCTTGGGAAAAACATGTAGATTTTATTTGCAAAAAATTGGCAAAGAGCATTTATGTGATAAGAAGTTTAATGGGCATTTCATCTATTGAAACCATTCACTTTTTATGTCCCATATCTCTTATGGTCTAGTACTTTGGCTGCACTCGCCTCAAAAACGATTTTCATTTACCTAATTTTAAAAATTAATTTTTAAAATAAAATTTTGCATAAATTATGTAAAAAAAAAACTTATATCTAAATCAAAACATTTTCATTTACATAACACCAGACAATCACAACAAATTAAAATTGAATTCACAAGACTAAATCACTGCCGTTTTTCGAAAAATTATTATGGTCCTATTTCATTTAATAAACTACCAGAAGATATAAAAAACTTAAATACAGCTTCGTTTACAAATTACATGAGGAATATCTGCTTGGAAAACGCTTTTTATAGTATCGACGAATTCTTATCATTTGACTTCAACACCAACTAATATATTTCAAAGTTACAATCTACGTAGACACAAAAAAAAACAAAAAAAAATTATAGTTATGTATATTCTAGTAAAACTGTAATATTTATTTTGTAATTGTTTATTTAGTGTTTTTATGGTATTTATATATTCTTGACAAAACCTTATAATACTATTGTATTTTTTATGGTGAATAAAGGATATTCTATACTGATTATAGATAGTAGGTATGTACCTATGTATCATACTTATACTGATGGCACTTCTATAGAGCAGCCATGTTCAACCCTTTTGTGGTCCGCGAAATTCAATTTCCCATAGCAGCGGCCGCCAAACCAAACGTCACTTCCAAATTTGACATTTCTAAAATACGACAATGACAATGATTAATTTTTAAATCAACAACAAATACATATATGAGCTGTTGAAATTGGCAGTTCGGTCAGTGTTTTGAAGAAAACCAAAGATTTAAAATAGTCGACGTTTCGAAACTTTTATTGCTTTCATCTTCAGGACTCTGAAGTAAAAATAAACATAAAACACATTAACAGAATCATACATGTTAAAATTGAGTCATTTAAAAGGTTTCAGAATAAATATAAAATCGTAGGGCAAGGGTAAAAGCTAAAGAAGCCAGGAGGGAGCAATGTAATGAAGGTACATAAAACGTTAAGTTATAATAAAGGAACATAAACCCATCAACGAGATATGAACACAATGATGAATGAAATCCTAATTACAGTGTAATGATACTTACTTAATTAGGATTCTATGGTTGTTTGTGTCCTTTCACTTTTTATAAGCGAAATTGTTTTCACTTTCGTGGGTTTTGAAATCCTAACCTCACTTTTTCACTCTGGCGAACCAATACGGTCGAAATTCTTATACTCTGCGGTTATTAAGGGTCACAATGACCTGCAGTTTTCCAATGGCCAGATATCGTTTTAGAAACACAATTTTTTACCCTTTTTAGGCATTTAGATCACTTTCAGCACACTGTTTTATTGTTTTTAAGTTAACGAAGGGGTTTATAATTAACTTTTTCAACACTTTGGGGTTTATACGGCAACTATTGAATTTCACGAAATCTGCGTAGCACATTGAAGCTCTACCAACTACAGAATGACAATTGAATTATTCATTGCCTTATTTGAAAAACTGATGCTTTCTAACATGCTAAAAAAGGTATATTTGAACTCAAATATCAAATCACTGTATGTAGTGAGTTCAAAATTCCTTATTCCATCAATTTTGCATTTCCCATTTCCCTATATAGCAATTGAATGGGTTGACGTTTAATTCTGACAGGACCACGTTTAGTTGTCACACAGACTTGTATATAATAGAAGAGAGAGAGAGAGAGAGAGAGAGAGAGAGAAGAGAGAGAGAGAAGAGAGAGAGAGAGAGAGAGAGAGAGAGAGAGAGAGAGAAAGAGAGAAGAGAGAGAGAAAGAGAGAGAGAGAGAAAGAGAGAGAGAGAGAGAGAGAAAGAGAGAGAAAGAGAGAAAGAGAGAGAGAAAGAGAGAGAGAGAGAGAGAGAGAGAGAAAAGAGAGAGAGAAGAGAGAGAGAGAGAGAGAGAGAAAGAGAGAAGAGAGAGAGAAAGAGAGAGAGAAAGAGAGAGAGAGAGATAAAGTCGCTTGAGGGGGCATAACGCTTTATTCTTACGTTACATTTTCTATCAGTCAACACCTACCGAAAGCGGCGTAAAGGAACTTCGTTCCAAAAAAAACTCTGGTCCCAGCAGAACGATTTTTTCTCCCTCATACCGCGGCTTAACGTGTTGAAGAATAAATAAAATGCCCATTGAAAATCTCAGTCCGGTCCTGCGTTCGGACCCGATCCGTACCAATTATCGTCCGTCCTTGTCATGTGTATTATCTTACGTACTTAAACTTAATGGTACACGTGAATAATGATTATCATATCGCTTGCGATTCAAGTACCTACTTACCTGTTGAAGGAAATCGCTTGAGAAAAATGGAAATAGGTGCTCAAAAAGAGAGCCAATCAAAAAGTAGAAATATGAACTGGCCTATCAATAATTGATTGAAGTTCAGGAATATATTGTTTATTTGTGTATAATCACGGTATAACCCAACTCGCAAAAAATAACAAATATTTAATAAAAAATTATTTAAAATACTGTTATAGACACAACATGAATCCATAACGTTGAAGTAAATAAATAAAGTACTCAATAATAAACAATATAAATATTTAATTAAACACTGATATCTTTCAAAATCATTTAAATGAAAAGGGAAACATTCTCAATTGGATATTGATAGAAAGATTTTTCTATGATACCCCATGACAGGTTTTAATGTCAGAAAACACCAATTTCAAAGTGTCTCTCCAAAAGAAATGATTCTAACTTTTTCCATCTTTGCAAAGTGTGATTGCTTCTTGAAAATGTGTTTCCCATTTCTTCCGGTCTTCCTGATGATCGTGGAAGCGTGAAATAGATTTTCGTCGACAAAAATGTATTGAAGACCTAGTGAATGCGATGTCTCTCTTGCGTCAATGTTACGAATGATTTCTGGTAAGTACTCTTTTTTGGAAAACATTCTTCTTTGCCTCATTCATCCTCATGAGTTCTTAATTAAGACTGGAATAGAAAATCAAATAACTATCTGAATGAAAATGCAAATTTTCAATTTCAGATTTTTTCTTTTGAGTTAGGGCCTTTTCAGAATATCTATCAGATGTAGTTCAATGTCCAGCGTGGCTTTAGCCGGGGAAGTAGTTGTTTTCTGTTAGACATTCACAAAAAAAAACTTCATTTTTATCGTGGATTTTTCAATTCACAGAAAAATCTTTCTATCAATATCCAATTGAGAATGTTTCCCTTTTCAACATGAATACCCCACAAGAGGACCTATATGAAGTTAGCGAGACAACTCCGAAAAAGTTTATAACAGATTATTTCATAATTTGCCGTCTTTTTGTCGCTAATTAGTTGCGAGGAAAAAAAAATTGTCGCTCTTTTTTTTTTTAAATATGTGATGTTTCGCTAACTTCATATGAAGTTAGCGAAACAACTTCCGTAATTTCAATTTTTTCGCAGTTCCGAAGTATCCATAATTTGCCGCCTTTTTGTCGCTAATTAATTGCGGAGAAAAAAAAATTGTCGCTCTATTTATAAAAACTTCTTTTCTCAGTTCTAAGTATCCAGAATCTGCCGGTTTTTTGTCGCTAATTAGTTGCGGAGAGAAAAAACAATTTTCTGAAAATTTCTTCAATATTCTGTTTTTTTTTTTTTTTGACTTTTTTTTATTAAAAGGACAACTTCCGTCTTTTTTTATTATTTTAAACGGTCTTATTCAGCTTACAGTCTTGTTTATTTGTGTGGGTTGAATCTAGTAATTGAAATTGTATACCTTTCCTGTTGAGCTATTAATCTGAAATTTGGTACACACCTTTAGTTCTGATGACAATACAATTATGTATATTCAGTATCATTGTAAATCCAAGATGGCCGTCGCCACAAAATGGCGGATGACATATTTTGTTCAACTCCCTCAATATGGGTATCAAATGAAAGGACTGAACCAGCACAAAGATAGTACTTCGTGAAAAAATTTCAAATCGAAGATGGTCGCCACCACAAAATTTCTTTGTTTTTCAATCCCCTCAATATGGGTAACAAATGAAAAAAAAATGTCTCGAAACCATACTGAAACAGGGAGAAGAATTATTGTGTGGGGTATATGACGTATTCGAAATGGGAAAAGTGGTTCCTAGAAATTGATTATGTAGCAATTTTTTTAAAAATGTATTCAATAATTTATGTTTTGTCGAGCTTTACCCATTATAGATATGAGCATAACTTTTTCATACTTTTCAGTCACGATAGATATAAATATAAACATAGCATTGATGCCCGTTTTTGATTTCACACAGTGTCGACAATTGGTCCACATATATGTCGGCGATTGGTTATTCATATTTTTCAGGTGTCGAAAATTGGGGCATCTGATATGCGTTTTCATTTATTTAATTTGAATTATTTCACCATGTTATGATAAGTTTTTCTTGTCTGTTGAAATGGAAGTTACAAAGATTCAGAAACTGAATATCGCAACCACGTAAAAATTCCCCTTGAGTTCGAAAAGTATTCGTCATTTTCACGAATACCCTATTGTATGGATATTTATGGCCAACCTGATAATTAGTGAGAAATTTGAAACTTTGATTATGTTGAGTTTTGTTCATATTCTGGGAATTTTGGGGAAAAAGTTTTAGTTTCAAAATGTTATTGTAAATATTGCTCAAATTATCCAGTTCTGTATTTTTGTTTATACTGTTGGTATCATTCTTGATGGAAAACATTTCTTCAAATAACCATTTATGTAAGTTATTCTCTGTGCAAATACTTCAAAATGGTTGTAATCCAAAATGTGCTCACTGGAGATGACATTCTCAGCTAGTGCCAAAGTTAATTTCTTTGTATTGCTATCACTTTTATGGGACGTTAGGCGTCCAGACAAAGTTCTTAATGTTTGTCCAATATATGCTTTGTCACAAGTCTGACAGGTAATTTGGTAAACGACATTTGATTTTTCCATCCTTTTCCAAGGTTTCAATTGGTAAGTTTCAGAGGGGAGACTATTAGTAGTAGTAACGATGCGTTGGGCAATTTTGATATTCTCATTTTTGAAGACATTTATAAGCTTTAACGATTGAAAATATGGTAACAAACAGAAAAAATAAGTGATTGAAACACTTTTGGTTGGGAGGAAGAACTGAAAACAGATAGAAATTACGGAAGTTGTTTTGCTAACCTCATATGAAGTTAACCAAACATCGCAAATTTTTATTTAAAAAAAGAGCGACAATTTTTTTTTTCTCCGCAACTAATTAGCTACAAAAAGGCGGCATATTATGGATACTTCGGAACTGTGAAAAAATTGAAATTACGGAAGTTTTTCGCTAACTTCATATGAATTAGGAAACATCACATATTAAAAAAAAAAGCGATAAATTTTTTTTTGCAACTAATTACGACAAAAGGCGGCAAATTATGGAATAATCTGTTATCAACTTTTTCGGAGTTGTCTCGCTAACTTCATATAGGTCTCAAGAGGTTATCTTGACGATGGAAGATAGTGACTAAGTTTATCTTTCAGTCGCAGATGATTCACATCTGATTTTATGAACATCCTGTTCCTATTTTCAACAAATCCATTTAAATGAAGTTGCGAATATTTCAGTATTAAGTATATGGGTAATATACATAGAAGTTTTCAAATGTCAAAGTAGTCGCAAGTAGTTCTGAACAGTTGATATTGCTTGAGAGTAAGTAATTTTGCAGAAATATGTCGCCGAAACATCTTCTGTGGAAAGGTGATTGGATATTCATGTTCTCTTCTTATAAGCACACCTCAAAAAAAATCTTGAACTCTTTCAATTTTGTCGGGCGTAAGACTCAGTGGGGTGACCGGCTAATAGACACAGGTATTCGAGAATAGATCTAACAAACGAGCAATGAAATATTTTCAATATATTCTCAAGGATTTTTCCCACTGTGTAAGTAATGAGGAGAGACAGAGAATGATATTGTGTGATATAATTTTAGGATTTCATCCGTGATTTTTCGTTTGTTAATTTTTTTCCTCGAGATCCTAGCCGAAACAGAATCAATCGAAACCACATGCATTTATTCATCTGCCGTCTGTTTTGCCTCTGTACGCCGCTTGACCCAATTTCGTGATGTAGAAATGTTATCTAATTAAACCGTGTTATTTGGCGTATACTGAACCAGATCTTGGGCATTCAGAGTAGGTCAAGTAATAAAATTGCGCTCGCTTTTTTAAGATAACCCAGTAGCATCACAGACGAGTGAGTCTCTTGTCGATAGATTTGCCAAAATTTTACTGTCTGAGTCATTGACGATTTTATATTATATCCTACAGGCTGTTGCACGCATATTATTTATTAATATAAATATCTAAATTTGGCTACTTTATAGTGTATAAAACCTGAAAATACTTGAAAACGAGATACCTGGGAAAAATCAAGTCGACTTTGAATTCATTGACCATCAAGATTACTTCAACTAATTTGTAGTGTCAATGTATATTTGCAAAAAGTATTGTTACGAATCCGATACGCCACTAGCACTTGTTTATCCCCAAGATTAGCGAGATCGACTGGCAAAGCAAGAGGAGAAGAGGCGAAAAGAAAAATGAGAACAACATGCAGGAAAATTTTCGGAAAATTCTGGAAGAACAACCGAAAGCAATTTTCAAGCAGATTGCCAAAACGAGGGCAAATCGCAGAACTGAAGAAAAAGTTGACGCAGTACGAGAAGAAGCAAAGACATAAGTTACTGAACGATGTTTCGGACAGATATCCCATCTTCAAGGCATTCTGGAAAATGGACAACTCACACGAGTATGGGAAGTCAGCTGGGACCCAGTTCTTGAATTTGCAGGAAAATATTATCTAGAGAAAATGACGTCATTTTCTGTCAATACTGGATTTTGCTATTCTTGACACTTATTTAAGGTGTTGATTCCTTTCAAAATTGTACGAATACTTTCTCCCAGTTTTCACTAGGAGAAATATAATTCACTGGCGAGATTGATTGGCTTTGTTGTTGTTTCTTGAGATTTGATTGTTTTCGTTTGTTATTTTTGACAAAATCTGGAAAATGCAAGAAGGAACGTTCATTATCAATAACATGAACAACGGGAGAGATCAGCTTATGCAAGAACATAGACGGTTTGTATAAGAATTCATTCAGGTGTATAACAGAATTCATTCGGGTGAATTATTAGTAAATTTGCCTTTCAACATTATTTTCAATAATATATATCAAAAGATTTTTTTGTTTATCGCTCACAAAATTTCAGTACGAGAATTCTAACCAATAAACCCCCACATTCAAATTCATAATTTACAGGGGTAACAATATAACCTGTCGTTTTCTGAGAATGTGTTTGGTTAAAATATAAATTCTACCGAAATCATACTCGATATACGTCACTTATATAGTTCCTTTTGGAAAAACATTCCCAACTCATCCAAGAATAACAATTCCTACGTTTCATATTTCCCAAGAGAATTTGAATGTATGAAATAATTCCTAATTAGTTTTGCCCAGGAAGCCGGTGAGTGAAGCCTTCAAGGAAATTCGTGAAGGAAAATCAAGGGGACAATAAGACTTTGGACAAGAACCGGGTTCCTTGTCGAGACGTAGTAGAAAGCTGGTGCTCGTCATATTTTAGTACAAAATTATTCTCGATTGCAGGGCAGTTTTTAGAAACTTTATTTTTGACCGTTTCCTAAAAATAAAAATCTGATGGTGTGATATCGGGGGATCTAGCAGGCTAGAGTTCAAAGGAACTATTTCTTCCTATCCAGCGCATTGGAAAAAGTTTGTTCAGCCGCTGTAAAAATGTACGTAGTTGGATCTGAAAGACTTATTTATAAACTGTGGTGTTTAAGGTATACATCATTACAAACCTTTAGAGAGAAGGGGAGAGAGTCGATTTATTTTCTAGAAGTGTTCTTTGCGAATTATTCTAATTTGAAGGATTTTCTCGAGGATTTCGGTTTTCAATTTCGAATATTTTGTGGTGGTTGTTTTCGAATTTATTCGGCAAAAATGAAATACACTTTGTATGTTTATACTGAATGACATTCGAATTTAAATATTTCCAGCGACGCTACTGTTTTTTCGGTTACTTGAAGAAACGTGGCTGCTATAAAATGACAGTGGTATTTTTTTGAATGGCAACAACTCTGTTTGAAGAGTTGAATAGAAACGCCAGATTATTTCTGGCTAATCTTTGATTATTATTGTTCCGTCACCAAAAAATCGCAGCTTTTATAAACCACGTAGCTAGATAGTTGCGAAACCAACTGTTGACATTGACTCGGTACATTTTCAGACGAACCTTCGCGCTGAATCCACTCAAAGGAAACTGGTCTGGGCTCTCAATGCAATTCCGATAATTATCAATTCAAGGTGATGACGATTTTTATGTAACTAACTTTCTGCGAGTGTGATTGTGTGTTCAGCTAGATACACAACACGTACGAGGAACAAAACGATGCCAAGCAAAAAGTTTTAAAAATTATCAGTCTATACCGATGATGAAAATGGAACGGCGTAATGGTATGTCTGTCAACTTAGCAATTGAAATTTGGTTTCCTTGGTATTTTTTCAAAATATTCATATAAGGATTAAGAAGGGGGCAAATTGGGCAGTCGTTTTTAAAATCATGTGGGGCATCATTTAAATGTAAAAGTAAATTAAAAACCCTTACTACGAGTTTCACAATAAAATGGTTTACAAAATCCACGACACGTGATATCTCCCATTGAATAACCTATAGTTGAAAATATTTTCACTAATGTTACACGTGACTTAGACACATTATGTGAAAACTTCAGTTTTTAATTCACATACCTATTACTAAAAACGACATTTTTAATCATAAAAATATTTTTTATGATTTTAAATAGCATAAGTATCCTCTTTTATATCTAAACCTACTTGACCTGAAATTTTAAAGAAATTAGGGGCAGTATGACGCCATACTTGAAGTTTTTAGGAAAATTATAACGAAAGTGCTAGGTTTCTAGAAAAAATAATTTTACGATCTTATCGTTTATGGAAGTTTTTTTTTGTGTAATAGCCTTCCTCAGAAGTGTATACAAGTATAGAAGGCCAAATAAATCAGTTTGCTTTGCTTCGATAATAAATGCCCTCATTTTGGAAACCTTGGTAGAAATGATTAAAATATTAAAACAACTGTCAGATAACATAACACCTCAAATCTCGGATTTTGTGTTTTAACGAATTAGCGATACAAAGGTATAACTTCAAAACACCTTTCAACTCCAACAAAACTAGAAAACCTGGAAGAAAAACGAAAAATGTGCGGCAGAGACTATATTGGGAAAACATCAGGACTATTGAAAGTGCGGCAAAGCGATCATCGGGATTAGAATAATTCCAACTGGAGATATATCCGCTCGTTCTTATCTATTGTGACTGATTTCAAATTTTAACGAATAACATGAATTATAATATCGGAGCCTATTGTAGAATCCAGTGGTGAAATTATGATAGGTTAACTCTACACTCTGGAAACCAACCTCAGTGAACAAAAATATCCTTTCGTCATTTTGAGATTGCGTTATCTGTTCCTTAAAAGCATACAGTGCTTTCGTAAAGTACTGAATAAATTCAATTTTTGTCAAACTATCCATTTCTGAGGAATCTCCTGAAACAGGTCGATTTTTAATCTCAATTTGCCACATTTATAAGGGAAAATTAAATATACAGGGTGATCCACGTTTGACTAATGACGTCCGCGACAATTTTTTCAAATGGAACACCCTATATATTATTAAATTTTGGAATCTCATGGAAAGCTGATTTCAAAAATATATATATATATATATATAACCTGATCTTCAGAGAACTGATTTATTCTTCCAACAAGATGGTGCATCTCCCCATTATGCAGCAGCTGTCCGCGACTATTTAAGTATTTCCGAATCGTTGGATAGGGAGAAGGGGGCCGATTGAGTGGCCAGCTAGATCTCCAGATTTGACACCACTTGATTACTTCTTGTGGGGATACTTAAAGAGTAAAGTGTATGGTGATAGGCCGGAGAATTTAGAAGATTTAAAAGCAAGAATTCGTCACGAGATACAATGTATACCTCCTGACGTTATTGACAATGTTCAAAAACAAATTAATTCGTCGTCTGGGCTATTGTCAGATAGCAAACGGTGCACAATTTGAACATTGAATTTGATCGTTGTTTGAAGCTATCATTTCTAGTATTTTCATATTTCAAAATAGTTTTTCTTATTTTATTATTATTTCTCCTACACGAATGTATTAATTAAATTTGAAAGAACGCCAATTGAAAATAAAATTCGACGGCTTCGAGCGTTCTTTCCGAAAATTATTCCATTAATTTTTTACGAATTTATTCCTTACTTTACGAGAGCACTGAATTTAACGGACGCATTGTATACAAACCCTATCTGTGATATATTTTTTGAAATCAGCTTTCCATGGAGATTCCAAAAATTGAATAATATATAGGGTGTTCCATCTGCGGACGTTATTAGTCAAACGTGGATCACCCTGTATATTTAATTTTCCCTTATAAATGTGGCAAATTGAGATTTAAAATCGACCTGTTTCAGGGATTCCTCAGAAATGGATAGTTTGGCTCAAAATTAATTTATTCAGTACTTTACGAAAACACTGTATATCTTTAAACGAGCAATTCTTGTGAATATATTTCGGCTATCTCGAAAACGGCTCTGGATGAAATTTTGTATTTAGATAGGGTTTTGCTTTTTAATTTCATCTATATAGGTGTCTTTCCTGAAAGGACGCGATTTTAAACAAAAAATGGTAGGTTAGGTTAGAACAGGCGAATCCACCAGATTCGACTACGACGCCTGGTAGAACTGGCGAATCCACCAGATTCAACTACGACGTCTGGAATACCGGTAGGTTAGGTTATACTTTTTTTTGTGTTAAATCGCGTTTTTTCCAGGAAAGACACCTATATGAGATGGCGTTATTACATTATCCGAATATTTCAAGTTCATGTAAATCCGAAAAAATCTATCTAAATCCGAAAAAATCTATCTCCGAAAAAAAAAGATTTTCCAAAAAAAAAAAAACACCGAGCAAAGCTCGGTCCCCACGTACTTTTGCCTTATATTAAGGACTAAGGGACTAAAAAGTTTAAATAATAAGAATAAAGTCATTGACCAAACAATTTCCTCTTTGTAAAAAAGCGTGTCCTCGAAATTATTATTTTAAACTGATAAAGCGGTCAGGTATGATTTGCAGATCGAACAAAATGTGTTCTGTAACCAGTAATTTGTCTTTGAGGATTGAAGTTTGCTACTATTTTTGACACTAACAATCTAGCGAATTAGGGAAACGAAACGGAAATTCATCGAAAATACCGAGTGGTATTTTCGTGCTATCTCAATTGCGATTAATGCGGCAAATTCGTTGAAGGTTTTTCGATAAGAAACCGAGGAATGTTTCATTCCAAGGTTGCTAAATTGCGGTTTAATACCATTTTTTTGATAATCGATATCCGAATTGCGATATTTCTGTTTATCGTACAAATGGAAGGTCGTCGGCGGATCGTTATCCCAGAAAGTGACCTCTCTACCACGTGGGCTGGAAAAATTGGTACTTATATTTTTTATTCGATGAGTGAAAAAATCTGGCTTAAAATTTGGTATTTTTCTTTGTTAGCACACAATGAAACGTATCAAATTAGGGATTATGTTGGGATAAAGTCCAATAACCAATATTGATATTTTGCCGACGTTTCGACATTGATGGGGCCAACTTCAATGCACTACAATAGAACATGGGAATTTAAAACATCTACAATTATATGTTGACAGATTAAAATGGCGATACCAAAACAAAAAGTATAATATAATAATAAAATATACCGGGTGTCCACGGAAGGTGGCTCGCCCCTATAACTTTTTTGTTTTCGGAGATAATGGAATGAAATTTGGAGGATCTGTTTAATGCATAAAACTGCATTTTTTGACAAGTAACTCAACTTCATGCAAATTCCGGATTCACCGGAAGTGACATAAACTTTCGATTTTTAAATGGGACCCCTGGTATATTTTCAGTTTTTTTGTCCCATATGACATTTAGAATACAACCATGTATCATTTGTTACTGTTTGTAACTGTTTTTTTATTTTATTTTTCGAAATAAATTTTTAATCTAGAGGGCTATGGATACGTTCAAATAACTAATTTCACTCCTAAAATGTTTGTAAAAATACAACTTTACTGTTCGACACAAATGTTTCAACCTATGTGAAGTTAGCGAGACAACTCCGAAAAAGTTAGATTATTCCATAATTTGCCGCCTTTTTGTCGCTAATTAGTTGCGAAGAAAAAAAAATTGTCGCTCTTTTTTTTTAAATATGTGATGTTTCGCTAACTTCATATGAAGTTAGCGAAACAACTTCTGTAATATCTATCTTTTCTCAGTTCTGAAGTATCCAGAATCTGCCGGTTTTTTGTCGCTAATTAGTTGCGGAGAAAAAAAAATTTTGTTTTTTTTTAAATTTAATTATATAAGTTAGGAAACAACTTCCAATTTCAATTTTTTCCGAAGTATCCATAATTTGCCGCCTTTTTGTCGCTAATTATGTAGTTGCGGAGAAAAAAAAATTGTCGCTCTTTTTTTAAATAAATATTTGCGATGTTAGCCAAACAACTTCCGTAATTTCTATCTGTTCTCAGTTTTTCCTCCCAACCAAAAGTGTTTCAATCACTTATTTTTCTGTTTGTTACCATATTTTCAATCGTTAAAGCTTATAAATGTCTTCAAAAATGAGAATATCAAAATTGCCCAACGCATCGTCACTACTACTAATAGTCTCCCCTCTGAAACTTACCAATTGAAACCTTGGAAAAGGATGGAAAAATCAAATGTCGTTTACAAAATTCCCTGTCAGACTTGTGACAAAGCATATATTGGACAAACATCAAGAACTTTGTCTGGACGCCTAACGTCCCATAAAAGTGATAGCAATACAAAAAATTAACTTTGGCACTGGCTGAGAATGTCATTCCAGTGAGCACATTTTGGATTACAACCATTTTGAAGTACTTTGCACAGAGAATAACTTACATAAAAGGTTATTTAAAGAAATGTTTTCCATCAAGAATGATACCAACAGTATAAACAAAAATATAGACCTGGATAATTTGAGCAATATTTACAATAACATTTTGAAACTAAAACTTTTTCCCCAAAATTCCCACAATATGAACAAAACTCAACATAATCAAAGTTTCAAATTTCCCACTAATTATCAGGTTGGTCATAAATATCCATACAATAGGGTATCGTGAAAATGACGAATACTTTTCGAACTCAAGGGGAATTTTTACGTGGTTGCGATATTCAGTTTCTGAATCTTTGTAACTTCCATTTCAATAAACAGACAAGAAAAACTTATCATAACATGGTGAAATAATTCAAATGAAATAAATGAAAACGCATATCAGATGCCCCAATTTTCAACACCTGAAAAATATGAATAACCAATCGCCGACATATATGAGGACCAATTGTCGACACTGTGAGAAATCAAAAACGGGCATCAATGCTATGTTTATATTTATATCTATCGTAACTGAAAAGTGTAAAAAAGTTATGCTCATATCTATAATGGGTAGAACTCGACAAAACATAAATTATTGAATAAATTTAAAAAAAAATTGCTACATAATCAATTTCTAGGAACCAGTTTTCCCATTTCGAATACTTCCTATACCCCACACAATAATTCTTCTCCCTGTTTCAGTATGGTTTCGAGACAATTTTTTTTTTCATTTGATACTAATATTGAGGGTATTGAGAAACAAAGAAATCTGCCATTTTTTCGATTCAATAGCGACGGCCATCTTGGATTTACAATGATACTGAATATACATAATTGTATTGTCATCAGAACTAAAGGTGTGTACCAAATTTCAGATTAATAGCTCAACAGGAAAGGAATACAATTTCAATTACTAGATTCAACCCACACAAATAAACAAAACTGTAAGCTGAATAAGACCGTTTAAAATAATAAAAAAAGACGGAAGTTGTCCCGCTAACTTCATATAAGGTTATCAAAACATTGCAAATTTTTGAAATAAAGGATAGACGAATATTTCCTTTCCACAACTAATTATCGAAAAAAAGCAGCAATTTGTGCCTAAAAAGTGAGAAAAGATCAAAATAACGGGAGTTGTTGAAACATCGTATAATTTTTGAGAAAATAGTTTTTTCTCTCCGCAACTAATTAGCGACAAAAAGGCGGCAAATTATGGATACTTCGGAACTGTGAAAAAATTGAAATTACGGAAGTTGTTTCGCTAACTTCATATGAAGTTAGCGAAACATCACATATTTAAAAAAAAAGCGACAATTTTTTTTTCTTCGCAACTAATTAGCGACAAAAAGGCGGCAAATTATGGAATAATCTGTTATCAACTTTTTCGGAGTTGTCTCGCTAACTTCATATAGGTAATGTTTCAGCTATGTGACGTTTGATTTAAAAAAATGTATTACTATTTTTTTTTCAAATGGCAACATGGTGGCTCGTCGGGTTAGAAAAAAAGAGCATTTTATTACGATTAATTGATACCGCACTCTATTAGGCTGTAAGAAAACTTTCGATAAAAAACTGAAAATACCATAATGTTAGAACTTTTCTAAAATGAAGCACCTGTTGAAAATGAAATAATTGTATTGAAACTACCTATTTACATATCTTTAGGGTTCCAGATGTTCAAAGTGACCTCCATCTTGTTGCTGACAAAGGCGAACTTTTCTTATTGTTGCTCTTACAACGTTTCTCAACTGTCTTGGTGTAATTCTATGAATTGCTGTCCCTACTTTGTCCTCTAATTCATGTCGTGTGGCAGGAGGTACATCATAAACCTCGTTTTTAATAGATCCCCATAAACAAAAATCTAGAGGCGTAAGGTCGGGTGACCTGAAAAGTTTTTTAAAAGGAATAAATAAAGATATAAATTGAAAACAACCCTATTTTACCTCGCCGGCCACCTAACTGGACCCATATTTCCAATCCAGTTTTCGTTGTATGTTTCATGCAGATATTCCGTAACTGCCCTCAGATTGTGTGGTGGAGCACCATCTTGTTGATAAAATAATCCAACTCGATTTATTAATGGAACTTCGTCCAAGAAATGCTCAATTTCCTGCGTGAGGAAACTTAGATATCTAGCCCCTGTCAGGACACCGTCAAAAATTATAGGGGCTAAAATTCTGTCCCCTAAAATCCCAACCCAACAATTGAATCCAAACCGTTCTTGGAAATTTCCTTCCTCCATCAAGTGTAAATTTGCTTATCGCTTATTATTTCAGTTGAAATGTCCCAAATTAGTGAAAAGGCCTTCGTCAGTATACAGAATTTTATATGGAAATGTGTCATCCTCCAAATATTTTCCAAAGAACCAATTGCAGTACTCAAGTCTCCTTGCATTATCGTTTTGTTACAGGTGCTGGTGTAGTTGATATTTAAATGAATGATATTTATGTTTCTTCAAAATGTTAGCTGCAGAAGACTTCGAAATGTCACATTCTCTTGCGATCTCCCTGAGTGACGTATTAGTATTTACTTGAACGTATGCCAGAACATCTATTTCTTTTTCTTCACTCACAACAAACGAATCGTTCCCATCATTATCAGGCTCATCGCGCCGATCAAGATATATTTGTGCGTAGAGATGAGCAGCATCGGTTGAATTTTGCCTACACTCTCCAAAAACTAATAACATATCAACTTTTTCAGTTCTTGTATAAATATTGTTATTTTCCATATTTTCAAACAATGAGGTACACAATAACTACCTAATTGACTTTGTAGAAGAGATGTAAAATAATATGTCGACACGTCAATTTTTACCGCAACAATTTAATGATTTTGTTTCAGTTGTGTTGGTCACAGGCTACTCGATGATTTTAAATCTTATTTTAATCTCAATAAGATTCTTCATTTAACGAAAGTTCTAACGTTATATTTTCAGTTTTTTATCGAAAGTTTTCTTACAACCTAATAGAGTGCGGTATCAAATTAATCGTAATAAAATGCTCTTTTTTTCTAACGACGACCACCATGTTGCCATTTGAAAAAAATTTAATCAATTTTAAAATCAAACGTCACATAGCGAAACATTTTGATCGAAAACGTAAAGTTGTATTTTTACAAACATTTTAGGACTGAAATTAGTTATTTGAACGTATCCATAGCCCTCTAGAATAAAAATTTATTTCGAAAAAAATAAAAAAACGGTTACAAACAGTAACAAATGATACATGGTTGTATTCTAAATGTCATATGGTGACAAAAAACTGAAAATATACCAGGTGTCCCATTTAAAAATCGTAAATTTTGTCACTTCCGGTGAATCCGGAATTTGCATGAAGTTGAGTTACTTGTCAAAAAAGCAGTTTTATGCATTAAACAGAGTATAACAAAAAAGTTATAGGTGCGAGACACCTTCCGTGGACACCCAGTATAGAACAAAAAAACAAGATTTAAAAAATAATTGATAGTAACATTTACATACAAGTTAACTGAATATTTTTTAGGATATATTTGTCTCAAATACAAACGTGAAACTATCCACATCCACACACAGTGCGCGTCAAAATTATGGAACAAATTCGATATTTCGCAAGCCATGTACTTTTGACAAAAATCCTAAAATATTTTTATTTTAAAATGCCGATTTTTTTATGTATATTCTAAAGAGGTTATGTCACTGGTTTTGACATGGTGACGCAATCGGTAATTTTTTTAAATTGGAATAGATGTCTTGTGATACCTCATCTGAAAGGCCTTTCAATACTGCATTCAATGATAATAATTGATTAGATATTTTTTTACAGGGTGAACCAAAATTAATATTTTATTTCAATAAGAGAATAACTTTATATCCAACAAAATAGAACAGTTAAATAAGATGTTCGAAATGCCATCCACCAGTCTCTTGACAATAAGCAAATCTACGGACACATTCCTCTTGCACATTGCGAATAACTTCCGGAGTAATTCTGTTAATTTCGATCCTAATTCGATTTTCCAACTCTTGTAGATTTTGCGGCCTATCTACATAGAACTTCGATTTCAAATAACCCCACAAGAAAAAATCTAGGGGCGTAAGATCTGGAGATCTTAGGGGCCACTCTATCGGTCCGCGTCTACCAATCCACCTCCTAGGAAAACAGTTATTCAAAAACTCACGAACATCACGTGCATAGTGCGGGGGTGCACCATCTTGTTGCAACCAAATACTTTCATTTGGTGAGTTAGGATTGTTGGCGCTTGGAAAAATATATTTTTATTATTATTACATTTTGATAATGAAATTCTTGTATTGTCATCGGTCCTTGATATGTGTGACAAATTTCAGATTATTCGGAAGATTGGAAGTGGGTGAATATTTATTTCCAAAATTTTATTACATTGTGAGTTATTTAGTTACAAGTAAAGATAATAAAAGCGTGTTAAAAAATGCAAAATTTTACTTTTTTGAGCCAAGGCTCTAATCCCTTAGACTGCCCTGGCAGACTAGTGAGTCAGTGCTCTACTACACCAATGGATCCTTTCCAAATATTAATAGTTAGCTATTTCCTAGTCTAAAATGGAAACAAAAGACAATCACAAATTAATGCCATAATAGGCAAGTTAGTGTCAAATAAATGTCAGTTGAAATATCAACAAATATTCTTCACAAATTCTAAGTGAAAAGGTTCTGAAAGTAAACTATGGCTACTTTAAGTGAAACCCAACGCATAGAAATTTTTATTTTTATTGGATGCGGAGATTATTTGAAATCGAAGGTCTATGTAGATAGGCCGCAAAATCAACAAGAGTTGAAAAATCGAATTAGGATCGAAATTAACAGAATTACTCCGGAAGTTATTCGCAATGTGCAAGAGGAATGTGTCCGTACATTTGCTTATTGTCAAGAGACTGGTGGATGGCATTTCGAACATCTTATTATCTATTTTGTTGGATATAAAGTTATTCTCTTATTGAAATAAAATATTAATTTTTGTTCACCCTGTAAAAAAATATCTAATTAATTATTATCATTGAATGCAGTATTGAAAGGCCTTTCAGATGAGGTATCACAAGACATCTATTGCAATTTAAAAAAATTACCGATTACGTCACCATGTCAAAACCAGTAAATAACCCTTTAGAATATACATAAAAAAATCGGCATTTTAAGATAAAAATCGACTTATTTCAGGATTTTTGTCAAAAGTACATGGCTTGCGAAAATCGAATTTGTTCCATAATTTTGACGCGCCTGTATAAACACAAATAAAAATGAAGATTGATAAATCTTTGTCAAAAGGATCTGTTGAGTATTGTCCAGTTGAAAAAAAAATAATTTGAGCTAAATGCCTATGAAATTATTTTTACAATACGCCGAAGGGTTTTTTTCAGAGGGTGAAATAACAACAACACATCAACCCCTCCGACGATCTCGATAAATAATTAGATAGTGTGTTTTCTTGAAAAGATGTATTTATTATGAACGGTAGTGTCCTAGTTGCAAAAAATGAAAACTAGGCCTACTACGCGCTCCGATTCGATTGTTTCAAAAACAAAACACAATAACGACGGTTGCCACTTTCTTTTATTTCGTTACACAATTCCGAAGTCGACCGCGATGTGAAAGTTCAATTCGGTTCTCTTCTCGTTATGGCTGATACAGTAATCCGGAACTTGCATCGAGGCGTTATATTTTCTGTATAGCCTTATTTAGCAACTTAGAAGAATCAATCTAATGGAAAATATATCTGTTCATTCTTGTAACTGACTAATTTCCTGGATACGGAGTTTCAACTTGCTTTGTTGTCGGTCTGTATGTCTGCTACAAATCTTGCAGGTCGATTTTGACGCACTTTCGATTGGGTTGAAATTTTGCTTACACCTGTACTTCCAACGACAATACACTTTAAAGATTTCATGTTTTGTAAATTCAAAAGGGCAGCACCAATATGTGCTGACAGATTTTTTTAAATGAAAATTCAGAAATTTAAGAATTTGGATGGATTATTTTTTATGGGCAAGCGTCTTGGCTCTTATTGCCGATCGGATTCAAAATCTGCACAGTCGCCAATCAATAACGGTACACCCTCTACGAGCATGCATCAGAGATATTTAGGACGGACCAATTGTTATACCATGGATTTCGATTTGTTATTATTAAAACGGCGCGGCTGCGGTTTTGTAACATCAACGTCTACTAAAGAAGATTTCACCTGTGCTAGAACGATCGTTGGAGATATATTTAGAAATTATAAAGCGGATGAGAAGCATCATAAGGGGACATATTTTCGAATGGAAACTAGCATTGGGTAATGTGGAAAACTTGAATATAGGTCAAGATTCTACTTTTCCTTCCTTCATTTGGGCGGAACAGTTATCTTCTTTAAGGGTGGGTTGTAACACAGCTGGTCATCCTTTAACCCCTATAAAGTTAGCAGAGCCTCTTGCAAAAAAATCAATTGAACCTATTCCAATAATTGTCGAGAATTTGTCGTGAACGACAAACATTATTATATTATTATATGGGGTGGCTCTGCTAAGTTAATATTAAGTTAGCAGTGCCACTCACAAATAAACATCAAATATCACAATGGTTATGAATAATTGTCGAGTAATTGTCGAAGTCCATCTGACGTGACAAAAACGCAAAAAATCCATTCCTCATAGCATATATACAGAGTGGGCCATTGAAAACGAAACAGCGGCTCTGTAGGTCGGCAGAACCGAATTATATAAAAACGCTCGGACACGTCAACTACATTTTGATGAAATTCACCCCAAATACATTCCATCCCTCGGAGCTGTGACCGCCACCCCTAAATTTTTAAATGGCAATATATGGCAAGTGATACCTCATTTCAAAGGTATTTTCCTTCTTAATATCAAATAACAAAAATAAATTAATTCTATCGATTTGTTTTCGAGATATAGGAACTTGAAGTTATGAAATCACTTTTTATTCACTCAATCAATAAAAACAATATCTGATAAAGCAACTGTCGCAATGATTATTATTGTCAATGAACTAAATGTTCAAACCATCTACCACCCATTTCCATACAATAGTACAAGTTCTGTTCAAAACGAGACTTCACATTCTGTAGCATTTCCGGCGTTATTCGACAGCATTATTCGACGGCATTCTTCAATAATTCTCCTTCGTAAATCTTCCAGATTCCAATATTTTGTTTTTCAAGTGACCCCACAGAAAAAAGTCGAGTGGGGTTAAATCTGGAGATCTGGCTGGCCACTCTATAGAGCCTCTTCTTCCAATCCAACTTCCATAAAACATTCTATCCAAAAATGCCCTAACAGGCTGTGCATAATGTCTTGTTGAAATATCAAGTGGTCTTCATGGTAACGATCGTCATTTTCAATGATGTCTACTAATTGTGGATAAACAAATTCATTCAATAATTCCAAATAAGTTTCTCCTGTCAGGTTACCGTCGAGAAATACTGGTCCAATCAAACGGTCCCCAAAAATACCGGCCCAGACATTGAGTTTTTGGGGAGTTTGAGTATGGACTTCGTGGAAAACATTTGGATTGGCATCTGACCAATAACGACAATTATGACGATTCACAGTCGAATTCAAAAAGAATGTAGACTCATCAGAAAAGGAAATTCTCAACAGCATCTATTCTCATAGTCATAATTATACAAAATTCCTGTCGCCTATCAAAATCATCTTCATTCAATTGGTGTACCAAATGTATTTTGTAGGGTGGAATTTATGATGTTTCAGGATTCGGCGGATACTGGTTCTACTGATATTGGTAACACTAGATAATTTCCTTGTGCTCAATGTTGGGTCTGCATGAACTTGTCCTAAAAGTGCAACTTCAACAGCTTCATTTCCCAACGGAAATTCACGTTCTGGGTCTCGTTTCTTGTTGGCCACTTATCAAGTTTGACGAAATTTTTGCACTAATTCTAGAACGTATTTTCTAGCAACAAGTTTATCTGGATGCGTTTAATTGAACAAATTAGCACTCTTACCTTAATTTCCTACAGGAAGAGTTACCTGTTATTCTTGAAGAAATTCCTCTACAGCTGAGATAACACTTCTGGTTCATGCATGATGGTGCACCAGTCCATTTTAGCATTATTGTACGTAATCACTTAGATACAGTATATCCAAATCGTTGGATAGGTAGGGGAGGTACGGAACATTGGCTTGCTCGATCTCCGGATTTAAGTCCTCTAGATTTTTGCATTTGGGGTTTTCTTAAGTCATTATTTATAGCCGGATGTGAGACAATAAGAAATACACCAGGTATATTTGCGCGAATACGACAATCAATGAGGCGAAGAGTTGAATCTTGTATCACGTCTGAGGGAGGTCATTTTGAACATTTGTTGTAGTTTTGCGCCTATTTATTTGTTAGTGTTATTTTCTGTTATTGTTCTGGTTTAACGTTATTGTATTAGATAGATAATGTATTAAAGAAATGAAAAAAATTCGCGTTAAGATGTTTTATTTTTTTGCATAAAAACGGCGCCCCATACGAAAAAAAGGCAAGAAAGATTTTTTTGTCACAAATTGAACAAAAAAATCAAAAATGGTTTTTATTTGAAATATTTCAATAGTGTACCATTTTTTCTTTAAAAAAAAATTGATATCATTACCCGTATGCGCGCCAATGAAGAACATAAAATTCTTAAATATATGTCAAAAAATGCGCAATAACTACTTCTCAAAACTCACCAAATTTCATTTGCATATTTCGACCGGTTTCAGAGCAATAAATAAATAATCAATATGAAGAAAAACTTTAACCCCGTATCTCGGAAAACGAAGCATTTGCGGACAAAAGTTATATAGCAAACTGTCATAATTTTTTCTTGCAGAATCACCCCCTGAAGTTTTTCGCACTTATTCACTAACACCCTGTATATGACAAAAAATCTTAGCGTTAAACAATTATTTAAACCAATAATTGCAAGACTTGTCCCACAACAAAATATCACGAATAGAGTTTTTTGAAAGCAGGCTAGAAACTTTTAAATACCTATAAACCTATAATGAATTTCTGTAAAATAAATATATATATATATATATACAGGGAAGTGGTAAAATCCTTAGTTATATATATATATATATATAACAGGGAAGTGG
Organism: Gonioctena quinquepunctata; assembly: GCA_018342105.1. NCBI lineage: Eukaryota > Metazoa > Arthropoda > Insecta > Coleoptera > Chrysomelidae > Gonioctena > Gonioctena quinquepunctata. Next base: position 186,477 of record JAFIRS010001576.1, read on the forward strand.
TAAAATCCTTAGTCTCTTGAATAGTGGTTGGCAGTGTTCATTATATCCCACTCCAGCCAGTATTCTTATTGATCGTTTTTGCAATTTGAATATGTTTACAGAATTAACTGAATCACTCCATTAAACCGTACCATAGCTGATCACAGAGTGGAAAAGGTCGAAATATATGTTTTTCCAACATATTTGGGTTCAAGCAATGGCTAAGTTGCCTAAGTAGAAATAAAATGCTAGACAGCCTGGTACTAAGTATATCTACAAGGTGCATCCAATTCAAACAATCATCTAGAACAACCCCAAGCAATTTACAATGGTTACCTGTCGTTACTTGGTTATTACTGGAAATTATTAGATTATGTGTTTTTCCCCTGTTCAATTGGAGATTATTTGCTGAAACCCAAGTTTCAGCTTCAGATATAATGGTTCCTACGTGTTCTAGTAGAAGTGAAATATTGGTATTAGAACTGATGAAGAACGTATCATCTGCAAAGAGTACCATTTGACACTTTGTCATCTTATGATAACAAAGGTCATTAATGTATATGATAAAAAGCAGAGGCCCCAGAACCGATCCTTGGGGAACACCGTGCTGAATGTTTTTCAGTTCAGATTTGGAGTTGTTTGAAAGGTGGATATATTGTTGTATACCCTCTAAATAGGAACACAGTCGAGGGCCTTTGAAATGTCACACATGGTCAATAATAAATGTTCATGCCCTTCCAAATCCTCTACTATATTACTGCGAACACCGAATTGGGAATAGTGGAAAAGTTTAAACGTCTCGACATAATCCAATAGTCGGATTTTCAGTAATGTCTCAATTACTTTGTCAAAAACAACAATCATAGATATTGGCCGATAGTTATCAACCTCCTCAACATTATCCTTTTTGTGCAGAGGTACAACTTTTGCAATTTTGAATGCATGGGAAATATACCCTGAATGAAACATTCATTTATCAAGAGTGTTAGAGGTTCTAGTCAACTGTCTACTGATTCTTTCAGAAAAGTATCATTCAAACCATAGACATCTGTTGAGGAAGATTTTTTCATCTTATGTATTACTTGACGAACCTCATGAGTGGCCGTCTTGTATAAAAAAAAAGTTACAATTGATAGGAGGAAGTGATTTTAAGTAGTCGGAACTATTAGTTGAGATAAGTGGAATGTCTTTTATTATTTTAACAGCTTCTGTACTGAAAAACATGTTAAAGTCTTCTGATGTTGATGAATTGCTAATTTTTTAGACATATTTTTTATTGCATTCGAAATTTACTAATTTCCAATTTGCTTTATTCAAGTTTTATCTTCGTGAAATGGCTTCTTATTTAAAGTAAGCCAATGAATGACGTATTTTTTTTTGCAAGAATCCGTTGGTAATTTTTCGGATTTTCTTGAGTGGTAGCTGACATTATACATGACTATAACAAACCCAGGAGGATAAGATCTAGTATTTGCTGGAAGTATTCTTCAAAAACATCAGCGTTTATGTCTTCATGAGTGTCTCCAGTCCGTTTTGATTGAAATGCTAGTAAGCCACCATCGACAAATCCATTTTTGCCACCAATGCGAGTAATTATCAATCTCTTACCTCTTCCCGAGGGTGCTTTTATTCCAGTGGACTATCCTTCCATGAAAGCTTGCCTAATAGATATTCCTGTTTCCCCTCGAAACTGTCTAACTGCCCTCAAATATCGTCGTCGCCAGCAGATAATTTCGTCTTTCTCTATTAAAAGTTATTTTCTGTTTTGAATTTTTTCATAACGAAAATTCATTTCCTTCAAAGTTTTCCACACTTTCTTCATACCCATGGGTGGAATGAAATCATCCTTTTTAAACTACATGTGCCTCTACCTACGCTTATAATAGTTTTCTTAGAAAAACCCTCCATTTGTGAAACAAATTCGACCATATTGTTATCTCTTATCACAGGGACTGATTTATATCTACATAATATTATTTGTTAAAAAAACCTTTTGAAGTAAGGAAAAGATAATCAGGTAGGTGATTGTAAATTTATTATTTTATTGTACCTGGAACAGGAAATTACAGAGCATACTTCGGGCATACTTAAGCTAATCATATTAACAGTCACTAAGCTGAAAGCTAGAAAAACAATTGAACGTCGCATTAAAAAGTTATGAAATAAACTTTTGTTTTTTCCAATGGGACACCCAGTATATTTTTGCATTTTTGGCTTCTCCGGAAAATTCTAAATGTTTTTCATTCATGAAGTCCTATATCTACTTGCACATTCCTATCTTCCTTTTTCATAAGCTATCCAATGACATCAACGGTTTTACATTTCAATAATGATTGATTACTCTCTCACATTAGGAAACAGAGTATACAAATAACTTATTTTCTAACCAAATACAAACTGCTAACTGAATTTTAAAACCACAAATCAGCATGGAAACTTGAGCCTGTCCTAATAATTTTTATTTGCTCGTAAAATGAGATAATTTACGTATTTTTAAATCGGTACCTCAAATATCCAGACCGGGTGCTAACCTTTTTCAAACCTCGAACAATAGGCCATTATGAGAGTATAGGATTACCATTTATAATGAGAATTTAATCTCTCTGCTACGACTATATTTCATTCTTATTGGTTTCTGGATAAATAGGCAAATGTGTCAACAAAACGGCAATTTTAATTACGTCACAATATTGGCCATGGACACGCAGCTATGTCCGAGATAAGGCTGTCAACATCGTAAAAATAAAAATCGCTCTACAGCAGTAGAAATTATGACCCCCATAAACCTAGCAGAACCATTTGCGAGTTTTGAATTTCCAATTATGCCATAATTTGTCGCTAATTTATTACCACAATTATAAATTTGTCGCTCATCGTTATTAAAAAAAAAACAGGATTCTGCTAGGTTTATGAAGCTGGCAGAACCACTTCGTACCCATCTACTTTTGGAAAATACTAATACAACCATAATTTGTCGCTAATTTATCGCTAATTAATGACCACTTCAAAAAATTTGTCGCTCATCTTTAAAAAAATGGTTCTGCTAGGTTTATATGAAGCTAGCAGTACCACTTCCTATCTATATAATTATGAAAAAAAAACGAATAGTCAATACTTTGTCGCTTATCTTTTTTTGTAAAAAACAGTATTTTCAAAATTGGATTGTCTACTAAAGGCTATCAAACGTATAGTTTATACCTATTAGTTCCTTAACAAGCAAATAGGCATTATACAGTAAATTTACCTGATTTGTCGCTGATGTATCGCATAATCAGGGTATTTCCGGAATTGGAGCGATAAATAAAATATGTACAATATTACTAACTAACGACACAAAAAAAATTAAAGAATATTGTGCTTTTTGAGATATTTTCATAATGATTCTACTTTTACCAATATCTGTCCATGAAATATTCTGTATTCTTATTTCAAACTCATTTAAAATTATTTTCTACTTTTTAGTTTAGTTTTCTATCAAATCATGTTCTTTAATTTTTAAACTATTATTTGAATTTTGTATCATTCGAAGTCTATCGATTACAGAATATTCCCAACGCTCCGGACATACCGTGGAGTAGTGGGTTTCTTTTTCGATCGTAATTCGGGTCAAACGGCCAGCTGTTTCGGTAGCGCCCACATTGAGTAATCGTCAAAGTCGACATTAGGACTGTTACGGGCGACATGGTGCTGTGTAATATGGGAAAGTGTCCTTAATTGTTTGTTCAGTTCTGATGCTTGAAAAGTTAACGAGCGTAGAGCAAATGAAACTTCACACTCGTTACGAAACGTCCGAAATGGTGTTCGGTATCCGAATGCCTTCGCTGAGAAATTGTAACGAAAATGGGGTTGAGGGTGGCATTCAATGAAGAAACGTCGTTTTGAAAGTCGAGGCGCAACCAAATCGAATTGAAGGTGTAAGGTGTTTCTCGAGAACTTTTTCGCATTCCTGAAAATGGTGGCGCCAATGGAAAGAAAAGTTGACGAGTCATCTCAGTGTTTTCTCAAGAAAAAAGTTCGTGATTTTTTCGAATTTGAAACAATTGCATTGTCCCTAATTTTCATTCCATTCAACCAACGCATTTTCGAATTATATTACGTATCAAGTAAAAGCATATTACGCACGAATGGAAAAAATAATTCCATGAGTGCGTAATTGCTATACAACACGCATTACATACTATACTTTACCTACGGCCGAAAAAGTCTGGACTACTTTTAATATATTCATTATTATTAGGTATTGTAAATGATGCTTAAACACTTCGTTTTAGTTGTCGTTTTTTGTTGTTCGTTTCATGTATACAGAGATATCTAAAAACTAGTTATTACAGGGTACTTCATTTCTCCAAATGGGTTACCCTGTATATTATTGCATCTTTAGATTTTTTGAACAATTTTATTTCGAACGATTTTACAAAATTATAGAGGTTATATGTTTCACAACTTTGATGATCATGTTGAAAAGGGAAACATTCTCAATTGAATATTGATAGAAAGATTTTTGTGAATTGAAAAATCAACGATTAAAATGAAGTTATTTTTTGTGAATGTCCAACAGAAAACAACTACTTCCCCGGCTAAAGCCACGCTGGACATTGAACTACATCTGATAGATATTCTGAAAATAACTTCATTTTAATCGTGGATTTTTCAATTCACAGAAAAATCTTTCTATCAATATTCAATTGAAATGTCTTATCTTTCAGTCGCAGATGATTCCACATCTGATTTTATGAACATCCTGTTTATATTTTCAACAAATCAATTTGATGATCATATAGGATATAATTAGTTCTATTTACTACTACGTTGATTTAGCATTCTAAGAATTGATTTGTTGAAAATATAAACAGGATGTTCATAAAATCAGATGTGGAATCATCTGCGACTGAAAGATAAACCTTAGTCACTATCTTCCATCGTCAAGATAACCTCTTGTGGGTATTCATGTTGAAAAGGGAAACATTCTCAATGATGTGTGAATGTCTAACAGAAAACAACTACTTCCCCGGCTAAAGCCACGCTGAACATTGAACTACATCTGATAGTTATTTGATTTTTCATTTTGATTTTTCATTCCAGTCTTAATTAAGAACTCATAAAGATGAATGAGGCAAAGAAGAATGTTTTCCAAAAGAGAGTACTCACCAGAAATCATTCGTAACATTGACGCAGGAGAGACATCGCATTCACTAGGTCTTCAATACATTTTTGTCGACGAAAATCTATTTCATTATTATTAGGTGGGGTATTCATGTTGAAAAGGGAAACATTCTCAATTGAATATTGAGGTTATCTTGACGATGGAAGATAGTGACTAAGGTTTATCTTTCAGTCGCAGATGATTCCACATCTGATTTTATGAACATCCTGTTCATATTTTCAACAAATCAATCTATCATACCCCATGACAGGTTTTAATGTCAGAAAACACTAATTTCAAAGTGTCTTCCAAAAGAAATGATTCTAACTTTTCCATCTTTGCAAAGTGAGATTGCTTCTTAAAAATGTGTTTTCCATTTCTTCCGGTCTTCCTGATGATCGTGGAAGCGTGAAATAGATTTTCGTCGACAAAAATGTATTGAAGAACTAGTGAATGCGATGTCTCTCCATGTCAATGTTACGAATGATTTCTGGTGAGTACTCTTTGAAAACATTCTTCTTGCCTCATTCATTTTATGAGTTCTCAATGAAGACTGGAATAGAAAATCAAATAACTATCTGAATGAAAATGCAAATTTTCAATTTCAGATTTTCACTTTTGAGTTAGGGCCTTTTCAGAATATCTATCGGATGTAGTTCAATGTCCAGCGTGGCTTTAGCCGGGGAAGTAGTTGTTTTCTGTTAGACATTCACAAAAAATAACTTCATTTTAATCGTGGATTTTTCAATTCACAGAAAAATCTTTCTATCAATATTCAATTGAGAATGTTTCCCTTTTCAAATTCTAAGAATATTCCTTTTTCCAGTAAATAATTAATTTAGTAGGTACATTTGTGCATATAAGCTCCAACTTTTATAAAAAACATTTTTTTGAGAAATCAATAATGAAAAAGTTCATGCTGGGAACTTTCGTAGACACACTGTATAATAATATATTCAGTAGTTATACTATAAGTACTTCAAAATAATCAGGTTATACATCGATAACTTATTGCATAATTACAAAGAGTGTCAGTTTGACAGTTTAAATAATCTGATTACTCTGTCAAACTGACACGATTTGTAATTATGCAGGAAGTTTGAGATGTATAACCGTATTTATTTTGAAGTACGTATTGTATTTGATACGATTATTTTTTGAGTAAATTAAGTAAATATAAACAATTTATTAATTTAAATACAAATTGCTACAATGAAAATTACAATTATTATATACTACGTTTTTTTTAACTGAGTTATTTTCTGCGCTGTAAACGTAGATACTGCTCATTGAAGTGCTGGAAATACCGAAGGTGTTATTACTTGAACCTAGAGCATTTTTAAAATTGGATCTCATCTTATTTATTATGTTTTGGTGATGTTGTTCATCTGATTGTAGGTAGGGTTTGATAGAATTGCTATTACCATGTCCTGTTATTTTAATAAGTTCTTGTTCCGATACACCTGCTTTTGCCAATTGTGAAGCAGCAGTGGCTCGGTGAGAATGATTTGAAAATGTTTTGTTTGTCATATTTAAATTTGCCAATTCTGCAGACTTTTTGGTCCATTTACTAATTTCATGCACTCCAATTGGCATATTTTTGTACCAGCCAAGGGTTTTTTGTTTTCTCCAGTTAGGATTTACTGTCAGAAATAACCTATCTGTTTTAATATTGATGTTTTCGGTTCTTTTTATCATTAGTTTATCTAGAAGTCTCACTGGACAACGACTTACTTCATTATGGTTGGGTACAAGCCATTTATTATTAGCACACGGTTTTGCTCCTCCCTGTGTGGTTTTGGTAAAAATAGGATTATATTGCATTCTACCAGTTGGAGTATCATCATTTCCAGTTTCCTTTTGAAAATAATTACTCGAGCATGACGCTCCTTCATTTCCTCTCCACGCAAGTTCTACAGAAGCAATTAGGATTTTTTTTATTTGTAATCCTTTCGGTGTATTTTCATCCCACGCTTATATCATTGCTATGTACTCGGTATCTTTAAATGCTTATGCACTAATCTTTCTCTTGTCCGGTAATATTTGAAGTTCCCTTCTGTTTGAATTTCTTGTGTTTCGTGCGGCTAAAAATTTGGGACTAGAGAATGGATCAATTACTCTATTAAACTCCTTCATACAGTGCTTCTCTAAAGTCCCCTCCCCCCTCTTATTTTTGGAACGATTATACATAAACAAGTGAAATTTAGAAACTGAATATTAAAGGTTGTAAACTTCCCTACTAGTGATGATAGATGACAAAATCGTCAAAGATGACGTCACAAGGCCATTGTGACCAACAATTTTAAATGGAACCCTAACGGCAGGCGACACCTCTTTTAAAAAGTATCGAAAAAACCTATTCAATGATACTAATTTTGTTTGTGTTTATTGCAGTTTTAGCAACTCGCTTTTAAAAAACGCAAAGCTGTGATGAATCAAATCAGTTAATACTAAAATTCCAAATTCCAGCTCCGCCTCTGGATAGTTGTCAAATAAGCTGACGTTTTTGTTAGTCTCCCTAATTCGACGTTTTTGTAATTGTCGAAGTTTTTGTATATTAAATAATTTGTGTATTGTTGATCGAACGTTTAAGTAACTGTTTTAGCAGCTTTTGGTACTTTTAATATTTTTGTACATTTTAATACTTTGTTAAACTGTTGTGAGCCGAACGTTTAAGTGCTTCAAGAAGCGAAATGGTACGTGCTTTAGGTGATAAAGTAGCAGCGATCCTAATTCTTGGTGAAACTGGACAAAATATTCATGCAGCAGAACGCATTTTTAATGAGAGGTTTCCCGATCGCCCCGTTACGAGGACTTATTTAAGGGAGCTTCTTCGTAAGTTTGAAACAATGGGTAGTATTAATGATGCGAAACGATCTGGCAGACCACAAATTTCTGATGAGAAAAAAATTGATATACTGGCAGAAGTAATAGTTAATCCTACTTCTTCAACAACTCACGTTGCATCTACCTGTGAAGTCAGTCGAAGTACAGTACACAGGGTGTTGAAAAACAAATTTCATCAAATGGTTCATCAACTCTCAGACGACGACCCAGACCGAAGACTAGAATTTTGTGAAAATATGGAAACTAAAATTAACCAACAGCCAGACTATGTCAAATCAATTTGTTTTAGTGACGAAAGTACTTTCTATCTAAATGGAAATGTAAATACACAGAATGTGAGGTATTGGAGTGACGCAAATCCTCACCTGTTTCAGAAACACATACCCAATTTCCCAGAAGGTGAATGTTTGGGCAGGTATCCTGGGAAACCACATCGTTGGGCCTCTTTTTAAATACTACTTTAACTGGTGAGGTTCATCTGAGCTGTTGCAAAACGCAATAGAACCGTTAATCCTTGAAATTTTGGAAGATAATCCAGATGATTTCGGCAATTTGGAAATAACATTCCAACAGGATGGTGCTCCTCCACACTATTACGGTGCAGTAAGACGGTATTTGGATGAGGAGTATCGTGGTAGATGGATTGGACGACGAGGTTCAACGGAATGGCCAGCTCGATCACCGGACTCCACACCTTTGGATTTTTTTCTGTGGGGGTACCTTAAATCGAAGGTTTACGCCACTGAACCTGACAATATTGACGTTTTAAAACAACGTATTGTTGCAGAATGTGAGGCAGACACATTTGCAAAAGCACGAGAAGAGTTTAAAAATAGGATATTTCACTGTCAGGAAGTAAATGGAGGTCACTTCGAGCAATTCCTTTAAGCAGATACTGATTCTTAAATCTGTAATTAATATCATACTGAATGGAATTTAAATTTTGATGTTTACTAATGAGCCATTAAAACTGCCATAAACACAAACAAAATTAGTATCATTGAATAGGTTTTTTCGATACCTTTTAAAAGAGGTGTCGCTTGCCGTAGGGTTCCATTTAAAATTATTGGTCACAATGGCCTTGTGACGTTATCTTTCATCACTAGTAGGGAAGTTCACAACCTTTAATATTCAGTTTCCAAATTTCACTTGTTTATGTATAATCGTTCCAAAAATAAGAGGGGGGGAAGGGACTTTTGAGAAGCACTGTATATTTTTCTTGTATTTGTTTTGCCGTTACGTTCCACATCGTTTTAACCACATTTTCTTTATAATTTTCTCCATTACCTTTTCGTATATTGAAAGCCCAATCTTTCAATATGGATGCTATCATTTCAGTGGAAATTGATTCATTTGGTACATAGTTTCTCTCACTACAAAACGTAAGAAATTGTTTCCATACGTCCTTCTTTTTTGTTTTCACTATATTGTGGGGTTCAGTATTTTGTATACTTTCGCCTATTGCATTTAATGATAAATCTCCGAATCGATTCATTTTTGAACAATTATTGATAAATGTCGAAATTTGACGGTCCTGTTAGTTTGTGTATTGTTGTATATTGATGTCGATGTGATTACTACGGAAATGAAATTATTGTAAAATTTTCGATTGGTGGAGCTACTCTATGTATAATCAGGTATTATCGAAATTATACAAGGTAACTTAACTAAATTGAACGTTTTGATTGGTTAAAAATTACACGAAAAAATTATCTTTTATATACGCTCTAGGAGTATGCACTGTCCGCCAAAGACACGATCATTATTATCTAGTTTCATTTCGCTTTGACTTTATGGAAATCAGTAGGCTATTAGATAAAAAAAATTGCGGCTCTCATTGTATCCTATATAACCGGCGTGCGATATTCGACTACTTTCTCTGTACTCGGCGGGTATGGATGAGGAAAGAAAAAGAGAAATCGATAGCGTCGCCGAGCGAGAGCGGCAAGGAGAGCAGAAAGAAGCGCGGGTGTACGTATATTCGAAATAAATAATAAGGAATGAAGAGCGCGCCCGATTTCGAAGGGAAAGCTCTCGAACGGAGAGAATCGAGAGTTAGGAACCTTTCGTCCGCTCTCTCCGGTAGGTGAAACTAGGAAATGGTCGTTGGTTCATTGGAGAGCGAGCCGTAACACCGAAATTATCGTGGAAGAGAAAATTGGAGAGAAATGAAATGCGTTGGGAAATATCGATTTGGAGCACGCGCCGAAGAAAATAGTTCTCGACGTGTATTTCGCGTTCCCAACAAGTCACTTGAAAATTTTACATTTCTTAAGGTTGTCATTTTTTATTGAACATAAAGCAACCTTTCCATCTTGGGCAGTTTGCAAATTAGCGATATAGATATATATATATATATATATATATATATATATATATATATATATATATATATATATATATATATATATGACCCAATAGTTCCTATTGATCTCCATCATCCAGGACTCACAGTGCAACTATCTATTAGTACTGGTAATGTAAAAAATTTTGTTTCGTCTGTTAAAAGGTTTGATTTGAAAAGAATTGACGAAGCTAAGTTCTCTCATCTACTCAGTGAACTGAACTTGTCTCAAGCTTTACTTCACCTTGATAGTGTTGATTCTATGTGCACAATACTTAATGACTTTTGCACAACATTATGTCCAAATGTGCTCTGCTCAAATGTAGATCACGTAGGTTCCCCTGCGTGGTTTGGCAAATGTACTATAAATAAAATCAAATCAAAAAAAACATTATCTGAAAATGTACAAAAAACCAAATACCTTTCTTATTTACAGCGAGTCAAAACGTCAGAAAATTGATCAAATTGAGTATAGCAACTGACATAAGTTATACATCGAGAGATCTGAAGAAATGCTCAAACATAACCCCTCGTGGGTTTTGGAACTATATCAACTCAAAAAAAAAAAAATCTCGCATCCCAGGAGAAAAGATTCATAACAATAACATACTTTCTTCACCTCTCTCAATAGTCAACGGTTTTGCAGCGAACTTTAGTAGTGTGTATAGCCAAGATGATGGTAATAACGTAGACTTAAGCGACAACTATCTGATCTGACAATGATGCCAAGTCACCATTTCTTGAACCTTTCAACCATCACCAAGGAACAAATCAATAATGCCCCAAAAAACTCAAAATAAACTCACTTGTGGTCCCGATGGGATCCCTGTTAAAATAGTCAAAAATCACATTAACCTTCTGGCTGATCCTCCTATATATCATTCTCAATCTTGCCTTAAAAACTATTATCCAAAGATTTGAAATTGTCCAGAGTATGTCCTGTATTTAAATCCGGCAATATTATCATGTTGAAAATTATAACCAATAGTCATTATATCAGTTTTCTCAAAATATTCGAGATTATACTATCTGAACTTATATACAATCATGTCAGTTCTTCTCTGTCTAACTTTCAGCATGGGTTTGTCAAAGCTAGAAACACTGCATCTAACCTCTGTATTTTTTCACAATTCGTTTCTGATTCACTTGACCAGAGGAACCAGGTGGATGTAATCTTTTCTGACTTCAGTAAAGCTTTTGATCGCGTGTCTCACCCTCAACTACTCAAGAAGTTGCTAAGCTTTGGTATTTACTAATATTCAGTTGCTGCTCAATGCATACCTAACAGAACGGAAACTCTTTGTTGAGTGTGATGGAATAAAATCCTCCTGCTTTACAGCCTCATCCGGTGTTCCTCAGGGGGCAAATCTTGGTCCCTTATTATTCCTGATATTCATCAATGATATCACTGATCATATTCATTCTAACAAGCTATTATTTGCTGATGATATGGAAGATTTATAGAGAAATAAAAAGGAGAAACGGATTACATTGTACTTCAGGAGGATTTGAATTCTCTGAGTAACTGGTGCATTTAGAATAAACTCCACTTGAATACCAAAAATGTAAAGTTATGACTTTCCTGAAAACTAGTTCCACTCATATTTAATTATGAACTTGATGGTAAAACTCTATTGCGTATCACTGAATCAAAGGACTTAGGAGTTTTTTTGATCAAAACTGACTTTCTCAAATCATATTGAACATATCATTTCTAAATCGATAAAAAATTTAGGTTTTCTTATACGCAACTGTAAAGATTTCAAGTCGTTTGATTCATTGAAAACATCTACTTATCTATATACAGGGTCCCTTGACATGTTTTTTGGGTAACCTTCCACAGTCTGAAAATGAAAATATAATCAGGAAAATCTATACAAGTGTAGAAAGGGCAAACTGATTAGTTCACCCCGATAAGTTACTGCGTTCACCAAATTATATTTCCTATAGAAAAATGATTCGATTTGTCAGTAACTTGTCGTTTTCTGAATTTGCCTATCAAAACATTTTTTTTTAAATTCAAAAGATACTTCTCTATATAGTTTTTGATTGACGTTTCGGGGACTATATCTGCCCCCGTTCTCAAAATCTTCTAAATCTCCTTTAATTGTTTTAATTATTTGGATTTTTTCTTGCAGAGTCTTTTTCGCTTTTTCAACTGACGGATGTCAATTGAGATTTGCCAAAAAAGTTTGAGAGTGACGTATTGCTCATTTGATATATGGGGTGTTGTTCAGATCAGTTTATTAGCATTCTACCATATCTCACTTCCTCTCTGAGTAGAGGTAACCATGTATGATCCATTTCAACAGAATTTGTTGAAAAGCAGTTGTTATTGGAAAGAAGAATACAGGCCGTTTCTTTCAATTTTCTCCCTTCCTGATGTGGTTCTTTCATCAAGATTTTTGTCCTATTCCATTCAATCGTATGATCGCCATTGGATGTGAGGATATGTTCTGCAATTTTTGATCCGGTTATTTGTCGATTTCTGATGTAACTCTGATGTTCACTTCGCACTTCAATGGTTTGACGTTTCACCTATATAACTATCACCACACGAACAAGGTATGTTGTAAACACAGTTTTGGTACTTTCTTCTGCGTTTTTTGTTTTGTTTGATCTTTTCAGATAATCCAGAAGAAAGTTTTTTATGTTGTTTTTGAAATGTGTAGGTGGTGGGAGTACTCCTGAAATATGTCCAATTCGTTTGATCTTTTCAGATTATCCTGGGCATAAGGTATTATGTTGGTTGTAAATTTGGTGGTGGGAGTCTCCTGTTGGTTGTGTTAATTGGTTGTTTGATGGATTTTTGTTTTCAATGTCAGTGATTGTTTTTTCCACAAACCGATCCGGATATGCATTTTCCTTGAGAACAGATTTAATGAGGTTTATTTCTTCCTGTAGATTCTGGTTGGAATTGCAAACTGTTTGGGCTCGATATAGAGACATTAAATACCTTTTTGTTTGAGTTGTGGTGTAGATATCGATTGGTATGCGTCTTCTTTCTGTGTACAGATGTTTCCATTCGGGATGATGATTTTTGGATCATGATATCTAGAAAGGGGAGTTGGTTGTTTTGTTCTGATTCTAACGTGAATTTGATCGTCGGTTCTTGACCGTTTATATGATCCAAGAAAATGTTTAATTCTTCTTCACTTCGATTCCAGATAGCGAAAACATCATCATCATCCACGAATGTTTCAACGAAGGATTCTTCAAAGTATTCCATGGATATGTTACTTAAAATGGGTGACAAAGGAGAACCCATCGCCATACCAAACTCTTGTTGATAAAATTCGTTCTTGAATTGGAAATATGTTTTTTCTGTGCATAGTTTGAGTAATTATATGATGGCACTGACATCCAGTTTTGTTCTTGTCTTCAGTGATTGTGTCATTTTCTAATCTTTCTATCACGATTTCTAGAGTTTTATCAATAGGGACATTAGTAAACAAACTTTCGACATCAAAACTTACTAGAAGATCTCCATCTTGAATTTGTAATTCATTCAATTTCTCCAGAAAGTGAGGGGTATTCTTTATAAAACTATTTCCATTTCCAGATAGTGGTTTCAGAATGTTGAGTAGGTATCTAGCGAGTTTTTGTGAAGGAGATCCAAAAAACATGTCAAGAAACGTTGTTCCTCCACAAAAAACCACATTCATTCAATATATACAGGGTGTTTCATAATTGATTTTTTTACCACGCAGATTAAATGGACATAATTATCGCCGATTTCTTGAAGATCATTTGCCAATTCTGTTGGATGATGTTCTGTTGCATGTGGTTTATGCACGATGGTGCACCTGCTCATTTTAGTGCTCTGGCACGCGATTATTTAAACCAAAACTTTAATAATCGCTGGATAGGTCGGGAGGGACATAATCATGGCCAGCTAGATCTCCAGACTTAAACAATCTTGATTATTTTCTTTGAGGACATCTTAAGACTTTGGTGAACAGTCAACCAATTCTAACTGTGGAAGAATTGCGAAACCGCGTAATAGTTCCCTGTGAAGCAATAAGGAATACTCCAGGAATTTCCCAAAGAGTTCGCGAGCCAATGAGAAGGAGGGCTGAAGCGTGCATACTTGCAGGAGGCGGACATTTTGAACAGTTAATTAGATTTTGGTATTTTTTGTTCATAATAGTTATGTTTTTAAAAATAAAAAAAGGATTTTTATGCGTACTAAATAATAGTTACCATAAAATTATAAGCCCAGATCCTTGGGTTACCACAATTCTGAAATTAAGACTAAGAAAAAAAATCGAATAGGGACGCAAATGAATGTATTTTATTTTCTAAATCGAAAACCGTCCGCCGGACGAAAAACAGGCAGTAGACCATTTTTATGAGCAATCTTTACAATTACAAAAGTAATATTTATTTGGAAAAAAAGACAGTGGCGTATCATTATTTTGATCAAAAATATGACAGGGCATGTTAACAGGCACGCCACTGAGAAAAATTAAGAAATCCTTTATTATGTAAAAAATTTATTTTTATTCGTACTTTGCATGCACCAAAATTGAAAAAAAAGCCAAAGCTGTTAAATTTCAACATCCTGTATCTCAGAAATAAGCGGTTGCGGACCTAAGTTCATCCAAGGATTATCGCCCTTTAGGATCAGCATCAAATTATGAAACACCCTGTATATGGAGCTTATCAGGCGGGTTGTGAATCAAGTTATGATTAAATATTATTCAAAAACCGTAATTATTCAGTATTGAAATCGAACCACAAATAATGATCATTGAAATATCTTAATAGCCACGTAAAATTTTTCAAATGGCAGTTCGCTGAAGTTTGTTCTTACTACCAAACACCAAACTGTTTTTGGACTTTCAATTTATTTGATTCCTTGTTTGGAAAAATCAAAGGAATAAGAGATATTTTTCCATTGCGTTTCTCAAATAGTGTAATCGAACTCGGTATGTGAGAAATTTTAAAACATTGCGGTATTCAAATTATTTAAAAAAATGGCCCAACAATAGTTTTGTTGATTATTTTACACCAAGCGTTTGTTTTTTGAGAGTGTTGTTCATTACAAAATTAGAACTTTCGAATACAATTCGTAGAAAATGTTACGGGTGTGAAGTTAGCCACATCCACAAGTATACTGAGAAAAATAATATCTTGATTATTTTCTTTATCTATTTTCCGTTTCTTCACATTAAGGGACGTGAATACACTGAGATTTCCAGTTTCTGCTGAAGAGTGAACATTTTATGAGATGAATAAGTTTGATTTGAGACAGTGTTGGTGTTTGGAGTTGTTTTGAAAAATTCACAGAGGCCACAAATGGCTTAGTATACCTTTCTGCTTGTAATATATTATTGCTATGGGTCTTTTCTTCATCACCGATAAGACGCCGGAATTTGCCAGGCCATCAAAGGGGGTGAAAATGAAGGTTGATATATTTTGAAAACTCCAATTTTCACCCCTTCGACGGCTTGGAAAATTCTGGCGTCTTATCAGCGATAAAGAAAAGACCGATAACAATAACATATTACAAGCAGAAAGGTGTACAAAGCCATTTGTGGCCTCTGTGAATTTTCAAAATATATCAACCCCTATTTCACCACCTTCAACGGCCCGGCAAATTCTGGCGTCTTATCAGCGATGCAGAAAAATCCAATAACAATAACATATTACAAGCAGAAAGGTGTACAAAGCCATTTGTGACGTTTGTGAGTTTTTTAAGATATGTTTACCATCGTTCCACTTCCTCGAATCGAACTTATTCATCAGTCTGGTCAAATTTTCTCACCTTCAGTTGAAAATTGAAATTTCACGCCCACAACTGAATAAAAATCCACGTGAAAAATCGGAAAAGTAGAAAATACAATTATTGAGATTTTATTTTTTTCAGTGTACTTGTGGATGTGCCTAACTTCACACCCGTGAAAATGTTGCTTATTTATTGAATACTAGCTGATGCTTGGGACTTGGCCCGCACGGATTCCGAGAAAGTTATATATAGTTTGTTATACCCACTTTAGGGTTGAATTTTCGAAAAACCTTTGAATACGTGTTTCCATGGCTCTAATTTCAAAACTATCGGTACTTCCACACAAACTTGCACCCCCCTTTTCACCCCTTTAGGGATGGAATATCATAAAAACCTTTAGTGGTTGTCCACGTCATTGTTGGAATACGCTGTCAAAATGTCAGCTTTTTAGGTCCAGCGGTTTGGTCTGGGCTTGACGAATCAGTCAGTAAGTCAGGACTTATAATTTTATATGTATAAATTATTTTTCTAAATAAATTTATGTAATTTTCAATAATTTCCTTCCTTCTTGTTTTAAGTGTATGCTTTTAATTTGTGAAGTTTTAGACACTTCCGCGTTTTTTTTGGGGATTAGCTAGCAATGTATTCATTATCTTTTCATCAGTCACTGGGTCAATTCGTTTATTATTTAAATGAATTGGTCTTGACTTACTAACTATTATTACTATTATGAAAAGTGTCGCTAGCTGCTTTCCTGTACGAAATATAATTACTACTTTCTCGCAGACACTATTGAATTAATTCCAAATGAACAATTAGTGAAAAAAATGGCATTGTCAAGTAAACTAATGAAAAATGTGTGTCATAACACCAATCCAAAAAAAAAACTAAATAAACCACTGGATTCACAAAGTCTCGGAATAAAAATTGTTGACCAAAATGTAAATAAAATAATTTTAATTAATAAAAAAAAGTATGGTAGAATCAATTTCTGACTAACGGAAAAAATACTCAATCATTGCAAATAAAGAGAGCCCATAAGATACGAATTTAAAACTCAAATGAGTAGTATAATGTAAATTTTTTCCACCAGAATTTTGCGTAATTTCTGCACAAGCTTGCTTTCTTGTGCAGTTTTGTTCGATTTCTTAAGCTTGATTTGTACACTTTTTGCGGAAGAAAGCTGTTGAGTTTACCGCTAAATAAACCGAGACAAAAACAACACATACTGATGATTCATCGAGAAATAAACTGTACCACGTTCTCAAAAGGGTCTGATGTATGGACTGACAGACACTAATGTTCTAGGGATGATTTTCGGTATTTTATTTAAGAACTTAAATAGACAAAGCCAGTCTGTACTAAGTTCAATAAAAGCCCCATAGGGAAAAACATTGTTTAATTAGATTAGGCAATATTTTAGCCAACTTTTTACAATGCTTTCATTATGTACAAAACAAATACATACGTTTTTCTTCATAATCTCGTTCTAGAGTTTGTATTAATATTTTTTTCTTTTCGGTCATGATTATTATGAATGAATACTGAAAGTTCGCATTGAAACACGTCTACAAATTCGATGTTCCGGCTGGTTCAATTTCGAAGCAATGATGAAATTTCGGTGTTATCAAAGTCTATTCTAGCCCAGTTCTAAATTCCGTACAGAATATTGATGTTCGTAAATTCTCGTGGTTACTCGTCTGTTAGTTTGTCCTATGTATATCGCTTGGGACCCATTGACTATGGATCGCCAGCAGAAATTTAGTAATGAATATCTGTTAGGTTTAAATCTGTTATTGGGATTTCTAAAGTATTTTTCATGGACTTTGTATTTGATAGATATTTTGCTATAAATATGCGTAACATGTTAATCTTGAAAGATATGTAGGTAGACTATAACGATTGTTGTAGCTGTCGTGGAATGCTGAAAAACGATTTCAATCGCCGAAAAAAAAATACATTTCGTTATCGAGGGCATAAGTAATAATAGACTTTATTATATATTCGCGGCCTTCGAATAACATTTCGCAAGGGTAACCATATATTGAAACGCCACGCATACTTGATAGGGAAACACGCAAGGTCTTGTCGAAAATAGAAAATGAAAGGTCATTTCAGTTTTTCAGCGAGTATGTATGAACGAGTTTGCTCGTTTTCCACTTCAGGGTTTCTTACAATATGTTTGCTCAGTTGCAATATTTGACGAGAATGTATCAGATAAATAATATTATTTCTGTGGAATTTTATATGCAGATATACTTGGCAAAATCAGCAAATTATAGTTTGGACTATTCTTAACAGCTTTTTTAGTTTTTAACAAAAAAAAAGCTACTTTCCTGAGCACCATTCCACAACCCAGAATGAGTTTATCTTTAGAGTTCGAAAGTCATGTGCGTTAAATTTTTTTTTTAGTTCGCTTCCATAGATAGAAAAAATCGCACAATTTTTCGAAGTTTGTTGAAAATATTTGGCATACCTATATACTCCATTACATAACACACGGTCGACAAACTGTTATAATATAGTGTAATTTTCAACTATACCCTGTTTCCTAATGTGAGAGAGTGATCAAATGTAAATTTTCAGTGACAGAACTCATCAAACAGGGTGGACAACTTAAAGGTTTCATTGTAAACTTGCAATGATAGTTTTTAAAAATTCCGTCTTTCATTTATTTAAGAGGTACACCCCCGAATCGTCCTAAATTAGGGTCACCTTAATTTGCATAGCAATTGAAAGAGGAGGTTTCTGAATGAAATTTATGTGACTTCAGGTAGTTTATTAGAATAATAAGTAAAATAATAATTATACATGATTATAATTATAGAGATAGACAGATAATTGAGATATTAATTATTCTAATATCAAGTAGATAAAAACTTATATGAAAGTAATAATAATATGAAAATAGATAAAATGAATAAATATTAATATTTATAAAAAAAATCTACCATTTACAATACAACTTAATTTTTAATTTTAGCCATCATATTCCGAATAGTCCGATGAACTATCGTCGTTGTGGTCCAGAGACATAACAAGGGGCTTTACAGTGTTTTCTAGCATGTTATCAGCTTCCTACATTCTTTCTTCTATTAAAATCACATGTTCGACGAATCGACGCACTTACTCCATTTTTCGCAATCCACTGTCTTTATCCCTCTTGTAAGAAGTTTGCAACGTCTCTTATTTCAAAAGTAGTGTTATGCCTTGCTACAAACCCTTTTACTTACGCCCAGACCAATTCTATGGGCTTTAATTCACAGTGATATGGCGTTTTGAAGCGATTTCGTCGCCAACAAATTTCATACAAACTTTACAATCTCCAGTAGCTCCTTTTTCAGCACATCTTCTTATTCAAAGTCAGCTCGAAATGATGTCATTTTTTTGCAATAAAACGTTGGTATTTTTTCGGTTTTTCTTGAGTGGTAGCTGGCATTATCCATGACTATAACAGACTCAGGAGGAATAAGATCTAGCATTTGCTGCATTCTTCAAAAACATCAGTGTCCATGTCTTCATGATAGTCTCCAGTCCGTTTCGATTGAAATGCTAGTAAGCCACCATCGACAAATCCATTTTTGCTACCAATGTGAGTAATTATTAATCTTTTACCTTTTCCCGAGGGTGCTTTTATTCCAATGGACCATCCTTTCATGAGGCAAACTTTGCCTCGCGCATTTTATATTTTTATCCTGCCATATTTTACCAACGGTATATCCTTCATTTAACCAAGTTTCGTCCATATAATATATATTCCTGTTTTCCCTTCGAAACTGTCTAACTGCCCTCAAATTTCGTCTGCGATTAGCAGATGACTTCGTCTTTCTCTATTAAACGTGATTTTCTGTTTTCAATTTTTTCATAACGAAAATTCATTTCCTTCGAAGTTTTCCACACTTTCTTCCTACCCATGGGTGGAATGAAATCATCCTTTTTCATTACAGACATTATTTTGTTCAAGGTAGGTATTTCTTTTTTTAAGTAAAACGTGTGGATGATTCTTCTGATGGTAGTCTTTTCATTCCCATTCATTACCGTTTCTTTTCTTCCTGTACTTCTCTTTGGTGACCTGATGGGGCCGCATTTATCCAACTTTACAGGGTTATTGGCTTTATTTGGACCAATAGATATCCTCCTTATTTGGAGAGCTAGAAAAATGATTAAATTAGGAAAGTTGTAGCTTTTTTTATGAACCGCCAGGAAATGTAAATAGAAAAACAATTGAACGTCGCATTAAAAAGTTATGATATAAACGTTTGTTTTTTCTAATGGGACACCCAGTATATTATTGCATTTTTGGGTTCTCCAGAAAATTCTAGATATTTTTCATGTATGCTGTCTTATAGCTACTTGCTCATACCTATCTTTTCATAAGCTATCCAACGACATCAACTTTAGATTTGACCACGTACGCCTATAGAATACGGTTTTACAGTTCAATAATGATTTATTACTCTCTCACATTAGGAAACAGAGTATAAACCCAAATTTTGAAAAATGTATAGAAGAAAGTAGTGACTTCAGTAGATGTGGCATCAAATAGGAGAAAAATTGAAATATACCGAATTCAAAACACATTGTATTAAATGACTTTTTCAGGGTCAAAATTTTATTAATTGTATATTATAAAAAAAATAACTGTAGCCTACACATTGCATTTTCTACGATTTCATGGGAATCTCGAACAAAATGAATATTCATTGTTTTGTATATTTGCCAGTTGGCTTTCGCTAGCAACGATTTCGATGCCAAAAAACTGCACCACCTTTTTCAAGTTCAAAGGCGAATTCCAACTGAATATTTACACACACCGTACATATTAGAGACCGAATGAAATGCTCCAAATATGCCTGATAGCGATTGTGGGGCCTCTTCTGTAATAGGAGATTCAGATAATTGGTGGAGGAGCTGAATTTACTTCTTCGCCTTTACAGAGGCCAGTATATATAATCTTTTTATCGAATATTTATTGAATATATAGATATAGAATTGGTACATGAAGTAACTTTTCTAAGACTGCATGTTTTTAGGTTATTGCAGCAACGAATTATAGAAATACATCCCAATGCTCCGGCAATCCTATTCAACAAATGTTAGTGAAATAAAAATGACGGACAGAAATACGTACTGATGAGGTATCTCATATGGTATAAAAAAGTACGAAATGAAGAATAAAAACTTTTTAACAAAAAATTAAACCGACGAAATACGGAACTGAAAAGTAAAAAATGATATGAACCTTCTTAGTCTCAATAACTAAGCTCCTAAACTAATGTAAGTAACTAATTTTGAGTCGGCGCCAAACAAACATGCAAATGAATTAGGTAAGGCGTAAAATGATGGCATCGAGTTGCGCGGTGACATTCTGATAATTTTTTTGAAGTAATTTAATGATCTTCGTTGATTGTTTGTTTGGCGCCGAATCAAAATTAGTTACTTATATTAGTTTGGTTAGTTATTGAGCTAAAAGGGTATTTTTATTTTTCAGTTCCGTATTTCGTCGGTTTAATTTTCTGTTCAAAAGTTTTTATTTTTCAATTTTTGTGGCTGAAATCTACTAATTACTACTTACTTTTTTTTTATTACTTCCAAAATACTTACTTACCCCCTTACTTCAACTATTACCAGTTAAATAATATGATTATCTACTTTTACTATTTGTTGTAATATACATTATTTTTGTTGTTCTGGTAGGTTTATTTCATTACTTTGTATATCATTCCATCCTCTCATAGAATATAATGATTGTGACGGATGTAGGAGAACAAAAATAATGACAATAGCGATCTGTCATTGTCAACTACATACAGAGTGGTCCAACGAAAAGTATGCACCTAGCTTTTCTCCTTTGTTTAGAATTTAAAGCAAAAATGCTCGGACACGTGGAGTTTGCTTTTGAGGGGGACACATTTTAGACATATTTTTCAACCTGTGCCTTTAACGCCCTAGCGAGGGGGTGTCACATCCCTAAAATTTTAAATGGAAAGTGGGGTCGAGTGATATATCATTTGAACGGGCACAAAATTATCTTTCTAATGATACCCTATTTATTGAAATTTATTCGAACAGTTAATGCGAAAACGGCTTTAAGAACACTTACCCGATAATTTTGGTATTAATGAAAAATACAAATAAGTTTTGGTTATTAAGAATCAAAACATTTACAATTAGTAGTACTTACGTTTCAATGTTTGTTACTTGTAACAGTGCTTTGTAAAAAAAGTAAACAAGCTGTTAAATTGATTTATTAAAACGTTACTTCAACAAGTGTTGAAAATGTGACCCACTTGCTTCCATACAATAATACAGATTTTGTTCAAATCTATTCCTAACATTTTGTAGCATATCAGGTGTTATGCTTCTGCATTGTGCTGTAATCCGTTGGCGAAGATCTTCTATGGACTCGGGCTTCGTAGCAAAACATTTATTTTTCAAGTGTCCCCATAGAAAAAAGTCCAAAGGCGATAAAGCAGGTGACCTGGCAGGCCATTCAATTGGGCCTCTCCTTCCAATCCACTGTCCGGGGAACCGGTTATCTAAAAATTCTCTTACAGGAGCAGCATAGTGCGGAGGTGCTCCATCTTGCTGGAAATGAAGCCGATCGTCATCATGATTTTGGTCGTCTTCTATTATCTGTGTTATGAAAGGATCAATTGCATCGTCAAGCATGTTTAGGTAGACTTCACCAGTTAAATTTCCAGGAATGAAAAGTGGTCCTATGATATGACTTCCTAATATGCCACACCAGACGTTTATTTTTTGAGGGTATTGGGTATGAACCTCACGGAATAAATGTGGGTTACTGTCATCCCAGTAACGGCAATTATGCCTATTCACAGCTCCATTCAAATAAAATGTACACTCATCGGTAAAACAAATGTTAAACAATAAGTGCGGATCTTCAATTAAACGCTGGCTCATTTGTTCACAAAATTGCAGCCTTCGATCAGGATCATCCTCATTTAGTTCCTGTACTAATTTAATTTTGTACGGATGAAATTTGTACGCTTTTAAAATCCGTATTATGGATGAACGGGAGACTCCTGAGGCTTCAGCTAGTTGACGGGTACTTTGAGTATGATCCAATTGAACATGCCCCAAAACAGCGACTTCCACAGCTTCATTTCTGATGGGGTTCTGCGGCTGGTGTTTCACATTACAAACAGATCCGGTATCGACAAACTTTCTAACTAACTTGGCAACATACGAATCATTAACATTTTTATCGGGATGACTGTCCTTAAACAAGCGAGCAGTTAGTCTAGCACAACTATTATTTTGAAAATAAAGTTTAACAATTTCAACTCGTTCTGGAATGGAATAAACCATTTTGTACAGCGAAATTAAAATAACTTCAAAAGCGACCAGACTGAATCAATGAAGGGACTAAAATAAAAGTTTGCCTAAATTCTTTTCCTACACTTATTTGCAGTTTTTTTCGACAAAAAAACGCAAACGATAAATGGGGATTTTTTGTGATGAAAAAAAATTACATTGAAATGTTGCTTTCGGTAAAATGTAATTTAGAAATGATTGTAGTTATTCTGATTCCTAATAACCAAAACTTATTTGTGTGTTTCATTAATATCTAAATTATCGGGTAAATGTTCTTAAAGCCGTTTTCGCATTAACTGTTCGAATAAATTTCAATAAATAGGGTATCATTAGAAAGATAATTTTGTGCCCGTTCAAATGATATATCACTCGACCCCACTTTCCATTTAAAATTTTAGGGTTGTGACACCCCCTCTCTAGGGCGTTAAAGGCACAGGTTGAAAAATATGTCTAAAATGATGAAACTTTTTTCAATCTATTCAAAAATGATATTTAGGACTTGTGTCGAACCAAACCGTAGTCTACTCCAAAATGAATGAGAGGACGAGGTCACTAGCGCGTAATAGTTGAAATATATATAAAATTCATCTCTAAAATAAAATAGGTTGTTTATTGATTCATTTATTACATGGCAGTAACATACATGGAGGTCATGACAACAATTAACATTGTTTATCTGATGGCATGTCATAATGACAACGTTATGTCACTCAATTTTGATGACATGAGGAAGCTCATTATGGTGCTTAGTCCCATAATGAATTCATTATGGTACAAGTACCATAATGAAATTCTATATGAATAACATGTGATGGTGAGATCAAAGAAGTTTATTCAAAATGCATAACTATATACAAAACTATTTATTATAAAAGGTAAAAGAGCAATTACTACAATTTGCAATATTAATTCCAATGGATTCTAGAGTTTTTACATCAGTAGTTGATGCTTTTTGGTAAACTTGTAATCCTGTTTGGTTGTTGGCACCAAAAATTGCTTCTGATATTTTTTCTTTTGCTCTTTCGAATTTTCGATGTAACCTTCAGCAACAGTATTGCTTTTCCATCCGCCATGGCGTTTCACGGTACACAGATCAGCTCCAGAATCGGCCAAAAATGAAGCAGACGATCGCCGAAAACAATGTCCGGTATATTCTTCAGGGCGAGGTAAATTAAAAAAAGTGGCAATATTTTTTGGCATTTTACCAAAGGTGTGAATTCCAACGGGGTGTTTCGTGCATTTCTTATTTTTATAAGTGACAAAAAAACGTCGATGGTTTGTGCTGCAAGGTCGTATTTTCACATATTGTCTGACGAGTTCTACCATATTCAATCCTGGGATATTCCCCGATGTTACAAAAATTCTCGCATTACCTTTGTTTTTGTATTCGGTAAAGTAATTCTAAAAACGGATCCTTCATCTATCACATTTTCAACAAGCATATTTGTCAGTTCCTCTCTTCTGCATGCTGCACTTAGTCCAATTATCATAGCAACTTTTTTAAATAAATATGTATCATCTGATGCTTCCGTTAAAAACTTTGTGACATCTTGTTTAGTAAAAATTTTGGATTTTTCAGCTCTGTAACCTTCTGATTTACGTTTTAGTAATGCAACCAGCTGTAGGTACTTACTAATATCGACGTTTTTTCTTGTTAATAAAATACTTCTTATCATCGAATAATACGACCAGAGAGAAGATGGTTTTCTCTCCTTAGATAAGCATTCAAAGTAAGCCAACAATACTTTTTCATTTTTTTTTTTTTTTTTATGTTCTGGTTCCCACGAAAAGGGATATCCTGTAATGTTCAGAGAACATCGTGGGAACCTAGGGAAAGAAGGTAGGAGTTGGTGTTCTTCTTAAATTTCTGAAGGTTGTATGCCTCGGGGAACACCTCCCTAGGCAATGAGTTCCAAAGCCTCGCTGTTCGTTGGATGAACGAATCTTTGGAAAGTGATGTTCTGCAGGTCTCCAAAGTGACCACGAAGGGGTGTGATTACTGAACTTGACGGGTTAATCTCGAAGAGACTGCCAAAGCAGGAACGATTGTTGATATTTCAGAAGAGCATCGCCCATGAAAATATCTATAAAATAGAGACAAATCGCCAACTTTTCTACGGTGTTCCAGACAAGTGAGCGAGTTTGTAAGCGAGGCATCACCGACGAGACGAATTGCTTTTTTTTGGACAGAATCCAATAGCCTCAGGATATGTTTAGGTGCCGCACTCCAAATATGGGAACAGTATTCCAGGACAGGTCGGATCTGTGCCTTATAGATCATAAGCAGCTGACTGGGGGTGAAATAGCTCTTGGCACGAAACAAAAACCAAGTTTTTGGGATGCACTTTTGGCAATGGACCTCACGTGATTTTCCCAGGAAAGGTTATTGCTGATAGTAATACCAAGCATCGATATGGATGGCTTCAGTGGTATGGTTACTCCTGACAAAGTTATGTTAGGCACAGTGAGATCGGCTTTTCTAGAGAAAAGACATGCTTGTGTTTTGTTTGCATTGAATTCTACCAAGTTATTAGATCCCCATTCGAGAATTGTTGCTAAGTCCATATTTATATTATTAACATTTCTTCCTCGTTCATTTCTGGTTTCACGGGCTGATATAGGGGCCCTGGAAGAGAAAGCGGTATGGAGGGTACTATCATCGGCAAAGCTGTGTACTGGACATGAAGTTGCTTTCAACAGGTCGTTGATGTGAAGTAGAAATAGTGTTGGTGCGAGAATAGATCCTTGCGGAACACCAGCATTTATGAGTAGAGTGTCAGATGAAACTCCATCGACCACTACATGGAGAGACCTGTTTGAGAGAAAACTAGCCAGCAGAGAACACAGCTGAGGGGGCAAGCCATAAGACGGAAGCTTGGCGAGGAGTCCCTGGTGCCAAACTCGATCGAACGCCTTGGAGATATCTAATGCCACAGCTAAAGTTTCTCCATACTTTTCAATAGATAGCTGCCATATATGTGAGACGTAAGCGAGCAGGTCACCAGTTGATCTCTGATGGCGGAAGCCATATTGCCTATCGTTGACAATTCCTGAGTCTTCCAGATATTTCATGAGCTCGATGTTGATGGCTTTTCCATGACCTTTGAAATAATAGATAGCAGTGCGATAGGTCTGTAGTTGCTAGGTAGGGCCTTTTGCCTTTTTAGGGATTGGCTGTACTCTTGCAATTTTCCAATTGGACGGAAATACCCCCAAATTGTAAGAGTGGTTGAACAACTTGCAAAGAACAGGTGTTAGTTCGGGGGCACATTTCTTGAGAACAATCGGCGGGATTCCGTCAGATCCACAGGCTTTGTTGGTGTTGAGACCCAGCAAAATCTTTCTGATAGTACGTTGGCGAAAGGTGATCTCGGGCATGTGACTGTCAATAGATGTTATGTTCGGGGGTTGTTTTCCCGATGAATCCAGAGTGGAATTTCCAGCAAATAGGTGCGCAAAGATATTGGCTTTTTCCTGGGCAGTCGTTGCTAGTGTTCCATCTTCTTTGGTTAGAGGAGGAAATGAGCTGGAAGTGAAGTTTCTTCCCACAGCTTTGGCGAAAGACCAAAATGAACGGGATCCGTCAGGACATTCAGCAAGTTTTGATCTTATTTTGGCTTTGTGGGCATCTTTTGAGCATTCTATTGTCTCTTTACATATGCCTCTAGCCTCGACATATGCTGCTCTGGTCTCAGGGCCCGGATTTTTTAGCCATCGATGGTATGCTGCCTGTTTGGAAGCCACAGCTCTAGAGCAGTTTCTGTTAAACCAGGTCTTATGGGATGATGTTCTTCTTTCGGTATTCGGTATGTAAGTTTGCATCCCCAACATGATGATTTCAGAAATTGTCTCAGCACATCGTGTTGGATCTACTGAAGAGAAACAAACTCTCTTCCATGGAAACGCTGAGAAAAACATACGAAGACCTTCCCAGTCGGCCGAATTGTAATGCCACATGAGTGATATTCTTTATTTTCTTAGTAGAACACCATTCTTGGTACCGATTAAACGCTATTTCATATACACGCCGCCCAATAACATTCACGACTTGTACCATAATGATCGTCTTTACGATCCTTATTACATAAATAACTATGATGGTACGACATAAAACAGTTTAAAATTGTAATATATCGAATATGTTGGTCAAAAAAGTAATGGCATTAATTTAATGTCAAACTTTTGTAGCCACTGGAGAGCTTCAGTGTTGCTCTAATGAAATAATCAAAAGATCCCACAAATACTTTCTTGGGACATTCATTTCGTAAATGGCTTATCTGGTGACGCATTTATGAATGGAAGGATCAGTTGCAACGCTTGGGGCCGGTCTGTATTATTTACAAAAGCCAGGGAGGTCGTTTATGTAAATAGGAAACGGGAGGGGCCCCAGAACCGACCCTTGTGGCATTCCACTTTTAACAATCGCTTAGATCTTCGTTTTGGAGACCATTTTTATAATTTTTTTTTTCAGGCTGCCTGGGGTGAGCGACTGCTCGGCCGGCCAAACGGCCCGGGTTACCTCCAATCTGCATCCCACGAGTACTATGGCCGTGAGTCGAGTACCGAGCCCCCCGCCCCAAGAGGTCAATACGCCGGTAGCCGAGAATTGGTGTTATACGCAGGTAAGAATTTTTTATTTTTTTTTCATCGTCCCGAACTTAAAACATTGACTCGTCCTTGTATTTTACCACCAGCAAGCCATTTCCAGCTTCTACTGATTATAAACAAACATCAGTTAAGACATGATCTTTTTCATGTATACATATTTTTTTAGAAGGATCAGATCGGTATTGATCGAGGCGTATTTTCGTAATTTTTGGAGGGATATACAGTGTGTCCGTAAAGTATGGAACAAATTCATTTTCAGCTAAACAGGTCATTTTAAGAAATAATCCTGAAACACGTCGATTTTTTATGTTAATTTACCGTATTTTAAAATAATAATCTAATATACAGGGTGAATTACGTTCGAGTAATGACGTCACCGTCATTTTTTTTTAAATGGAACACCCCCATTTTGTCTCAATTTTCGGATTACTCTAGCTGAGCTGATTCCAAAAATGTATCACGTGTTGATTCCAATTGGTACAGGGTGGACAAAAATACAATAGTTTTGTGTGTGCTCATAAAGTAACGCGTAACATTCTTTATTAGGTAAATTAACAATATTATCAAAAATACTTATTGTCTAGCGGACAGAATATGCTGGAATACATGACTTTATAAATGTTCGAACTGCAGCCCTTGCTGTATTTGACAGTAACCCAAACGGTGTACAAATTCTTGTTGAACCTTGTGTATGGTTTCTTGCGTAATATTGTTTAGTTCTGTTCGAATTTTCTCTTGTGCATCTGCAATATTTGCTGGTTTCGTTTTATAAATAACATTCTTCAGATGGCCCCACAGAAAATAATCCAAAGGATTTAAATCTGGTGACCTCGCTGGCCATTCAGTGGGTCCACGTCTACCAATCCACCTGTTCGGAAAAATTTCATCTAGGTACCTTCTAACATCTACAGCATAATGTGGAGGTGCACCATCCTGTTGAAACCATAAACTTTCATCAAAACCTCCAGGATTACGTCTGCTGGGAAACAAATTACGTAAAGTAGGTACGAGATACCCCCTTAAAAACTCAAGGTACGTTGCCCCGTTTAAATTACCTTCGAAAAAGTAGGGTCCGATGATTCGATTTCGTACAATTCCAGCCCATACATTTACCTTTTGAGGGTATTGTGTATGATGCTCACGCATCCAGTGGGGGTTTTCTTTTGCCCAGTATCTACAATTCTGACGGTTAACCTCACCATTTAACATGAAAGTGGACTCATCAGAAAAAATAATGTTTTGTATCAAGAGAGGGTCTCGGTGACATTTATCCATCATTTCTTCGCAAAATTGGAGTCTTCTATCGGGATCATCTTCGTTTAATTCTTGCACAAGTTTGATTTTATAAGGATGCCATTTTTCAAGCTTCAATAGTTTGTGTACCGTTGTTTTGCTAACACCGATATAGCGACTAACTTTACGAACAGAAGTGTGCGCATCTTCTTCAAAACTCAGTAAAACATCTAATGCTGTATCAGCATTTGCAGGGGACGACCTGATTTGCGTACATTTTCAACATTACCAATTTCTCGAAATTTCGTTTCAATCTTACTGACTGTTGAACGCGTTATAGGTCTTTCTGGATATTTATCATTGAACAAATTGCACACTTCCATCTGAGTTCGCGATCTGTCTCCATACCCAATCATCATAAGTATTTCAATTCTTTGTTTTACACTTAACTCCATTTCTACTTCCAATTAAATCTAAGCAATCATTCGAATATTCACGATTACCAAAAATATTGTAGTACTAAACTGTCACTGAACATCAATAAATTACTAAACAAATAATGACATTTCCCAAAAAAGTAGACGACTATGTTTTTTATAAATAGATAAGAAATATTTTTTGTCATATTCTGTCTGCTAGACCACAAGTACCAAACATGTTTGGAAACAGCTCATTTTTATTACTCTAAACATGTAGCAACCTACGGGGTGTTACATTTAAACCAATTGCCGCTAGACAATAAGTATTTTTGATAATATTGTTAATTTACCTAATAAAGAATGTTACGCGTTACTTTATGAGCACACACAAAACTATTGTATTTTTGTCCACCCTGTACCAATTGGAATCAACATGTGATACATTTTTGGAATCAGCTCAGCTAGAGTAATCCGAAAATTGAGACAAAATGGGGGTGTTCCATTTAAAAAAAATGACGGTGACTTCATTACTCGAACGTAATTCACCCTGTATATTGGATTATTATTTTAAAATACGGTAAATTAACATAAAAAATCGACGTGTTTCAGGATTATTTCTTAAAATGACCTGTTTACCTAAAAATGAATTTGTTCCATACTTTACGGACACACTGTATAAATAAATTAAAATCACTCAAGAAATCTATACAAAAACAATGTATCTGCTGACTTGTCTCCACTTAACCAGGGATCGTAAATATAATGAAATTTATTGAAAATATCGGATATTAACGGAAGGTGGCTCGCCCTTATAACTTTTTTGTTTTCGAAGATAATGGAATAAAATTTGGAGTATCTGTTTAATGCATAAAACTGCATTTTTTGGCAAGTAACTCAACTTCATGCAAATTCCGGATTCACCGGAAGTGACATAAACTTTCGATTTTCGAAATGGGACACCTGGTATATTTTCAGTTTTTTTGTCTCCATATGACATTTAAAATACAACCATGTATCATTTGTTACTGTTTGTAACCGTTTTTTATTTTTTTTTCGAAATAAATTTTTATTCTAGAGGGCTATGGATACGTTCAAATAACTAATTTCAGTCCTAAAATGTTTGTAAAAATACAACTTTACTGTTTTCGATCAAAATGTTTCAGCTATGTGACGTTTGATTTTGAAATTTTTATTACTATTTTTTTCAAATGCAACATGGTGGCTCGTCGGGTTAGAAAAAAAGAGCATTTTATTACGATTAATTTGATACCGCACTTTATTAGGTTTTAAGAAAACTTTCGATAAAAAACTGAAAATACCATAACGTTAGAACTTTTCTAAAATGAAGCACCTGTTGAAAATGAAATAATTATATTGAAACTACCTATTTACATATCTTTAGGGTTCCAGATGTTCAAAGTGACCTCCATCTTGTTGCTGACAAAGGCGAACTTTTGTTATTGTAGCTCTTACAACGTTTCTCAACTGTCTTGGTGTAATTCTATGAATAGCTGCCCTTACTTGCCTCTAATTCATGTCGTGGGCAGGAGGTACATCATAAACCTCGTTTTTAATAGATCCCCATAAAAAAATCTAGAGGCGTAAGGTCGGGTGACCTGAAAAGTTTTTTAAAAAGAATAAATAAAGGTATAAATTGAAAACAACCCTATTTTACCTCGCCGGCCACCTAACTGGACCCATATTTCCAATCCAGTTTTCGTTGTATGTTTCATGCAGATATTCCGTAACTGCCCTCAGGTTGTGTGGTGGAGCACCATCTTGTTGATTAAATAATCCAACTCGATTTATTAATGGAACTTCGTCCAAGAAATGCTCAATTTCCTGCGTGAGGAAACTTAGATATCTAGCCCGTCAGGACACCGTCAAAAATTATAGGGCCTAAAATTCTGTCCCCTAAAATCCCAACCCAACAATTGAAACCAAACCGTTCTTGGAAATTTCCTTCCTCCATCAAGTGTAAATTTGCATCGGACCAATATCGCTCATTATTTACCTATATGAAGTTAACGAGACAACTCCGAAAAAGTTGATAACAGATTATTCCATAATTTGCCGCCTTTTTGTCGCTAATTAGTTGCGAAGAAAAAAAATTTGTCACTCTTTTTTTTTTTTTAATATGTGATGTTTCGCTAACTTCATATGAAGTTAGCGAAACAACTTCCGTAATTTCAATTTTTTCGCAGTTCCGAAGTATCCATAATTTGCCGCCTTTTTGTCGCTAATTAGTTGCGGAGAAAAAAAAATTGTCGCTCTATTTATAAAAAAAGTATGCGATGTTTCGCTAACTTCATATGAAGTTAGCGAAACAACTTCTGTAATATCTATCTTTTCTAAGTTCTGGAGTATCAATAATTTGCCGCCTTTTTGTCGCTAATTAGTTGCGGAGAAAAAAAAATTGTCACTCTATTTATAAAAAAAATATGCGATGTTTCGCTAACTTCAAATGAAAGGACTGAACCAGTACAAAGATGGTACTCTGTGAAAAAATTTCAAATCGAAGATGGTCGCCACCACAAAATGGCAGATTTCTTTGTTTTTCAATGCCCTCAATATGGGTATCAAATGAAAAAAAAATGTCTCGAAACCATACTGAAACAGGGAGAAGAATTATTGTGTGGGGTATATGAAGTATTCGAAATGGGAAAAGTGGTTCCTAGAAATTGATTATGTAGCAATTTTTTTTTTAATTTATTCAATAATTTATGTTTTGTCGAGTTTTACCCATTATAGATATGAGCATAACTTTTTCATACTTTTCAGTCACGATAGATATAAATATAAACATAGCATTGATGCCCGTTTTTGATTTCTCACAGTGTCGACAATTGGTCCTCATATATGTCGGCGATTGGTTATTCATATTTTTCAGGTGTCGAAAATTGGGGCATCTGATATGCGTTTTCATTTAGTTAATTTGAATTATTTCACCATGTTATGATAAGTTTTTCTTGTCTGTTGAAATGGAAGTTACAAAGATTCAGAAACTGAATATCGCAACCACATAAAAATTCCCCTTGAGTTCGAAAAGTATTCGTCATTTTCACGAATACCCTATTGTATGGATATTTATGACCAACCTGATAATTAGTGGAAAATTTGAAACTTTGATTATGTTGAGTTTTGTTCATATTGTGGGAATTTTGGGGAAAAAGTTTTAGTTTCAAAATGTTATTGTAAATATTGCTCGAATTATCCAGGTCTGTATTTTTGTTTATACTGTTGGTATCATTCTTGATGGAAAACATTTCTTTAAATAACCATTTATGTAAGTTATTCTCTGTGCAAAGTACTTCAAAATGGTTGTAATCCAAAATGTGCTCACTGGAGATGACATTCTCAGCCAGTGCCAAAGTTAATTTCTTTGTATTGCTATCACTTTTATGGGACGTTAGGCGTCCAGACAAAGTTCTTGATGTTTGTCCAATATATGCTTTGTCACAAGTCTGACAGGGAATTTTGTAAACGACATTTGATTTTTCCATCCTTTTCCAAGGTTTCAATTGGTAAGTTTCAGAGGGGAGACTATTAGTAGTAGTGACGATGCGTTGGGCAATTTTGATATTTTCATTTTTGAAGACATTTATAAGCTTTAACGATTGAAAATATGGTAACAAACAGAAAAAATAAGTGGTTGAAACACTTTTGGTTGGGAGGAAGAACTGAGAACAGATAGAAATTACGGAAGTTGTTTTGCTAACCTCATATGAAGTTAGCCAAACATCGCAAATTTTTATTTAAAAAAAGAGCGACAATTTTTTTTTTCTCCGCAACTAATTAGCTACAAATCAGGCGGCAAATGAGGGATACTTCGGAACTGTGAAAAATTGAAAATACGGAAGTTGTTTCGCTAACTTCATATGAAGTTAGCAAAACATCGCATATAAAAAAAAAGAGCAACAATTTTTTTTCTCCGCAACTAATTAGCGACAAAAAACCGGCAGATTCTGGATACTTCAGAACTGAGAAAAGATAAATTACAGAAGTTGTTTCCTAACTTCATATGAAGTTAGCGAAACTTCATATTTTTTTTAAAATAGAGCGACAATTTTTTTTTCTCCGCAACTAATTAGCGAAAAAAGGCGGAAATTAAAAAAAAAAAAGAGCGACAATTTTTTTTTCTTCGCAACTAATTAGCGACAAAAAGGCGGCAAATTTTGGAATAATCTGTTATCAACTTTTTTGGAGTTGTCTCGCTAACTTCATATAGTTTCATTATTTCAGTTGAAATGTCCCAAATTAGTGAAAAGGCCTTCGTCAGTATACAGAATTTTATATGGAAATGTTTTATCCTCCAAATATTTTCCAAAGAACCAATTGCAATACTCAAGTCTCCTTGGATTATCGTTTTGGTACAGGTGCTGGTGTAGTTGATATTTAAATGAATGATATTTATGTTTCTTCAAAATGTTAGCTGCAGAAGACTTCGAAATGTCACATTCTCTTGCGATCTCCCTGAGTGACGTATTAATATTTACTTGAACGTATGCCAGAACATCTATTTCTTTTTCTTCACTCACAACAAACGAATCGTTCCCATCATTATCAGGCTCATTTCGCATTTTTTTAACCAGTTTTGGTAAATAGTGCCGGGTCGGGTGACGCCGATCAGGATATCTCTGTACGTGGAGACGTGCAGCATCGGTTGAATTTTGCCTACACTCTCCAAAAACTAATAACATAACTTCTTCAGTTCTTGTATAAACATTGTTATTTTCCATGATTTTCAAACAATGAGGCACACAATAACTACCTAATTGACTTTGTAGAAGAGATGTAAAATAATATGTCGACACGTCAATTTTTACCGCAACAATTTAATGATTTTGTTTCAGTTGTGTTGGTCACAGGCTACTCGATGATTTTAAATCTTATTTTAATCTCAATAAGATTCTTCATTTAACGAAAGTTCTAACGTTATATTTTCAATTTTTTATCGAAAGTTTTCTTACAACCTAATAGAGTGCGGTATCAAATTAATCGTAATAAAATGCGCTCTTTTTTTCTAACCCGACGAGCCACCATTTCCATTTAAAAAAAAAAAGGAATAAATTTTTAAAAATCAAACGTCACATAGCTTAAACATTCTGATCGAAAACAGTAAAGTGGTATTTTTACAAACATTTTAGGACTGAAATTAGTTATTTGAACGTAGCCATAGCCCTCTAGAATAAAAATTTATTTCGAAAAAAAAATCGTTTACAAACAGTAACAAATGATACACGGTTGTATTCTAAATGTCATATGGAGACAAAAAACCTGAAAATATACCAGGTGTCCCATTTAAAAATCGAAAGTTTATGTCACTTCCGGTGAATCCGGAATTTGCATGAAGTTGAGTTACTTGTCAAAAAATGCAGTTTAATGCATTAAACAGATCCTCCAAATTTCATTCCATTATCTCCGAAAACAAAAAAGTTATAGGGGCGAGCCACCTTTCGTGGACACACGGTATATCCGATATTTTTATATATATATATATATATATATGGGATATTTTCATTTTGATTAAAATATGAGAATTATTAATAAGTAAAAGTATCTGAACAAATAAAACAAAGAATAATTTAAATATTGATGCATCGAATGCATTTTTTGTACTAAGTAAAAGCATAGCCCTTACCCTACATGCAGATGTTTTTGGTTCCTTCCAAAAACTATTTTTGCCTTAGTTATAGCCAATCAACTGTTTCTACTTTTGGAACGAAGTTCCATTACGCGGCTTGCGCTAGGTGTTGACTGGTAGAAATCGTCACGTAAGAAAAAAGGGTTATGCCCCCTCTATGCGACTTTCTCTCTCTCTGACTCTTTCACGTCACGTCAATTTGATATAATATAACGAATAGAATAGTATTATCAGGAATAAAATACCTTTTACTGTGGCGGAGGAGTTTGGAAACATGATATATAGGTATAGTATTTATATTTATATGTTATATAGGTATATTATTTGGAAATAATGCTTTTCTTGTCCAAATTAGAAAATTCAAAATGGCGGCTTCAAAATGCGGCCGAGTTTTGTGAATTATGATTCGATTCTATTCAAAATTGGTATGTAAGAATTTTTGGGCTTAGAAATCATAACTGTTTTGTCAAATATAATAAAAAAATAAATAAAAAGACTTTTTGAAGACAATATTTCATTAAATTGCACTACAAAGGAAAAAATAATTTCCTCAGAGGTGTCACGCTATTCTGAGAGTAACAGATTCAAAAGCTTGCCGCGCAATGCTTTCAGTTTGAATACAAATATGAATTTTTTAGCGACAAATTTTTGAATCTATTACTTACAGAATAATGTGACACCCCGAAAGATTTTTTTTCTTTTTAGCGCATTTCAATAAAAGCTTGTCTTTAAAAGTTTTTTTATTTATATTTATTCATATATTTATTAATATTTCAAAATTATTGAATAAATATTCGCAAAACGTAGATATTTTACTATCGCGGACTTTCTTGTAGAATTTTGGGAGGTATAATACCCGCACCATTCAAATTGAATTAGCTTTCAAATTAGTTCCAACCTTAAGAGGGTTATTACTCCTGATATAGTTCAATTTTCTCTAGTTTCTTTGGAAAAAGCTCTTTTAAATGAAAGACATTTCATTGACCATATATAAGGTATTTTGGAATAGATACCGCTTTAATCTACACCGAATATTTTTTAACAAGAAGAATTGCTTGAAAATAGCCCACTTTGGTCTCTCATGGAGTATATGGGCATCAATAAAATCCGAACATTCAAAAGTATTTGGCCGACAAACGAGTCCGGAGACCTATGCTGATATTGATGACAATATATCGGACTCCTCAAACCGTAAATTATATAAAAAATTCAAGAAAATTAACCGATTTTTTCTCGAAATACAGGGTATTCATTGAAAAAAAAAATGGAATTTTTCTAAGAAACTTGGGCTGTATCTTTTTACTCACCCTGTATACATGGAATTACTATACGACGTTCTTAACATTGAAGGATGTTTATAATATATATGACATGCTCTCCCCTATCCGAACTAAAAAACGAGCGGTTAACGTACCCCTATTTTCGAACCACCCTGTATAAAAAAATAATGTCAATTAACTTCGATCCAGATTGAGGGAGTTTATCCAGGCTAAATTGAATCTTCAATTTTCATCAGAGAACTCACACTGGTTGGTTTAAAATTAATCGAATTGGATTTTTTTTGTTCACCCTGTTATAGAGCACAAAACGAAAAAGTATAATGGAAACGAGATCAACGTGACATTGTACATCATTGAGGCATGGTATTCCCAGAATAAATAGGCGTTTTCTCAATTATCGGAATTGGAAAAAAATTCTGAGCAGAAAGCTTCACTTTTCATTTTTCACACCCTGTAGTCAGTGGATTTTTTAGTGCCCATGGACACTTTTGCCGAAAAAGTCAAAATCTACAACATACCAAAAATGCAGGAAATTTAACCGAAAGCCATTTTCCATAAGGATGGTGCGGGGTCGTTTACGACAATTATTCGATTTAGATTTTTGAGAAAGTGGCTTTGCTAACTTTATAGGGGTTCCACGTTTTATTTAAATCCCAGTAGGCTGGCTGTGTTGGTTTTTTAATGCCAAGTAGTAATCCGAAATAAGCACCTATATGAAGTTAGCGAGACAACTCCGAAAAAGTTGATAACAGATTATTCCATAATTTGCCGCCTTTTTGTCGTTAATTAGTTGCGAAGAAAAAAAAATTGACGCTCTTTTTTTTTTAAAAATATATGATGTTTCGCTAACTTCATATGAAGTTAGCGAAACAACTTCTGTAATATCTATCTTTTCTCAGTTCTGAAGTATCCAGAATCTGCCGGTTTTTTGTCGCTAATTGATTGCGGAGAAAAAAAATTGTTGCTCTTTTTTTTTAAATAAAAATGCGATGTTTCGCTAACTTCATATGAAGTTAGCGAAACAACTTCCGTAATTTCAATTTTTTCACAGTTCCGAAGTATCCATAATTTGCCGCTTTTTTGCCGCTAATTAGTTGCGGAAAAAAAAAATTGTCGCTCTTTTTTTAAATAAAAATTTGCGATGTTTGGCTAACTTCATATGAGGTTAGCAAAACAACTTCCGTAATTTCTATCTGTTCTCAGTTCTTCCTCCCAACCAAAAGTGTTTCAATCACTTATTTTTTCTGTTTGTTACCATATTTTCAATCGTTAAAGCTTATAAATGTCTTCAAAAATGAGAATATCAAAATTGCCCAACGCATCGTCACTACTACTAATAGTCTCCCCTCTGAAACTTACCAATTGAAACCTTGGAAAAGGATGGAAAAATCAAATGTCGTTTACCAAATTCCCTGTCAGACTTGTGACAAAGCATATATTGGACAAACATCAAGAACTTTGTCTGGACGCCTAACGTCCCATAAAAGTGATAGCAATACAAAGAAATTAACTTTGGCACTGGCTGAGAATGTCATCTCCAGTGAGCACATTTTGG
Source organism: Gonioctena quinquepunctata (assembly GCA_018342105.1). Lineage (NCBI taxonomy): Eukaryota > Metazoa > Arthropoda > Insecta > Coleoptera > Chrysomelidae > Gonioctena > Gonioctena quinquepunctata. The sequence goes on from JAFIRS010001576.1 coordinate 224,598, forward strand.
ATTACAACCATTTTGAAGTACTTTGCACAGAGAATAACTTACATAAATGGTTATTTAAAGAAATGTTTTCCATCAAGAATGATACCAACAGTATAAACAAAAATACAGACCTGGATAATTTGAGCAATATTTACAATAACATTTTGAAACTAAAACTTTTTCCCCAAAATTCCCACAATATGAACAAAACTCAACATATTCAAAGTTTCAAATTTCCCACTAATTACAGGTTGGTCATAAATATCCATACAATAGGGTATTCGTGAAAATGACGAATACTTTTCGAACTCAAGGGGAATTTTTACGTGGTTGCGATTTTCAGTTTCTGAATCTTTGTAACTTCCATTTCAATAAACAGACAAGAAAAACTTATCATAACATGGTGAAATAATTCAAATTAAATGAATGAAAACGCATATCAGATGCCCCAATTTTCGACACCTGAAAAATATGAATAACCAATCGCCGACATATATGAGGACCAATTGTCGACACTGTGAGAAATCAAAAACGGGCATCAATGCTATGTTTATATTTATATCTATCGTCATTGAAAAGTATGAAAAAGTTATGCCCATATCTATAATGGGTAAAACTCGACAAAACATAAATTAATAAATAAATTTAAAAAAAAATTGCTACATAATCAATTTCTAGGAACCGCTTTTCCCATTTCGATTACTTCATATACCCCACACAATAATTCTTCTCCCTGTTTCAGAATGGTTTCGAGACATTTTTTTTTTCATTTGATACCCATATTGAGGGGATTGAAAAACAAAGACATCTGCCATTTTGTGGTGGCGACCATCTTTAATTTGAAATTTTTTCACGGGGTACTATCTTTGTACTGGTTCAGTCCTTTCATTTGATACTCATATTGAGGGAGTTGAACAAAATATGTCATCCGCCATTTTGTGGCGACGGCCATCTTGGATTTACAATGATACTGAATATACATAATTGTATTGTCATCAGAACTAAAGGTGTGTACCAAATTTCAGATTAATAGCTCAACAGGAAAGGAATACAATTTCAATTACTAGATTCAACCCACACAAATAAACAAGACTGTAAGCTGAATAAGACCGTTTAAAATAATAAAAAAAGACGGAAGTTGTCCCGCTAACTTCATATAAGGTTATCAAAACATTGCAAATTTTTGAAAGAAAAGATAGACGAATATTTTCTTTCCACAACTAATTATCGAAAAAAAGCAGCAATTGTCTAAAATGTGAGAGAAGATAAAAATACAGTTGTTGAAAATGTAATTTTTAAGAAAATTTTTTTCGAAAATTCAAAGAAAATTATGGATACTTCGGAACTGCGAAAAAATTGAAATTACGGAAGTTGTTTCGCTAACTTCATATGAAGTTAGCGAAACATCACATATTTTTTTAAAAAAAAGAGCGACAAATTATGGAATAATCTGTTATCAACTTTTTCGGAGTTGTCTCGCTAACTTCATATAGGTAAAATATAGTCCACCCGGACCTGGTTACCGCGACCAAACATTACATAACGAAGCATAAAGCATTTTGAGAAAGTAAACATACTACTCTAAAACGATACATTTTCCAAAAATGGGCTACACCAACAAAAGTTATCGAATCTCTCCGAAACAAAGGAACTTCCAGCAACGAACCTTGGCCATTCGGAAATTAAGGTTACCGGGAAGGACGAGCCAAACTGTGTTTCAAGCACGCTCGACGAATCTTTCGTTTTCTCGGCAACCTGAATCACCTCTGAATATTTTTCGATAAATAATTCGATGGCAAACAAGGTCACCGCGTCGTTGCTTTTTATTTTTCTCATCTTTCTTTTCGGGGTCGCGGGCTTCTCTATTTTTGCAATTCGTCGGGACAAGACGGCGCGAAAGGAGCCAATATCTATTGTTCATCCGTGAACTTTCGTTTGGGACTCGGATCGAATTCCTAACCGCCGAGTCAGGTAAAAAAAATGATTGACCTGGTTTAGTTTTACCGGGGCGAATCGAAGAGTTGTGTCTATTCATGCGGAATAAATCGTCGCTGGCTTTCTGCAACTTCCTAATGTGTAGGCAGTTACTAATTTATTCATGCATGTTAAGGTTTTTGAAAAAACATACAGTGCGATGCTAATTTATGGAACATTTTTTTCCTAAAACATTCGAATTTTGAAACGGGTAGGTTTTTACTTCAAGTCTGTATTTCCCCTTCAAGACTCAAAGAAATTTGGTCTTCGCCGATCATGGCCCCAAAATAAAAAAAAATCTTTTGTTCGAAAGTAAGTATATTCTGAGGATGCAAATGGAGTTGGTTATTTCTTGGGAGTTTGATTCTGTATTGGAATATTTGGAATGAATTGTAAGACGTATTAAGTGAAATTTAATTTTGGTGTTTGGTGTCCTTTTCATGGTCGTAGCGGTTTAAATCGCCATGGTTGTTCCTTATGGATTGTTAGGAATCATGGTCTACAAAATATAAATCAGGAAAAATGCTTCACAAATAATATACATATCCTTGTTTTTTTAAATAACGGTCCAGCTAATTCGTAGTTCCTGTTGAAAACCGTGCTCACGATCAAACGTCGTCGACAATAAATTATGTGTTGAAAAAACCGATTCATTGTAAAACTTTTTTAACTTTTGTGACTTTTCGATTCCATTTACAGAAAATCTGTTCATGCACAATGTTGTATTTTATTTTTTTATTAGGAAACTATTGCTTTTACGGACACAACACAGGAGTTGAAAAAGTTTTGCAATGAATCGTTCTTTTCAACACATATTTTTAAATTGAGAATTTTTGTTTCGTTAAAAAGTTCTGGTAAAAAATGGAATAGGGGTTGCATGTTTCATCTCTTTAAAAGATCACAACAAAATTAAAAAAATATTCATAGGTACCCTTTTTATTGGTAGAAAATGCCCACAAAATGCCATTTCTTCAGCAATTTCAAGAAAAAAAACCTTGTTTTTTCTCTCTTTTGGAAGCGTGTAACTTTTTAATGAAAGGCCTAAGAGCTTTTGTTAACATGAAAGACCTCCTTTAATTTTCGACAGGAAATTACCCCCTAAAAACTGCACTTATTTGGTAACACCCTGTATATGAAATGCACAAAATTATAGATGCGACATCTATAATTCGTGGAGTGAAACTCAACATAGTGCTGGAAGTTCGAAGACATATATATATATATATATATATATATATATATATATATATATATATATATATATATATATATATATATTATATTGTGTTTTGGATTCAGGTTGACAGAAATACGATTCGATTATACCATTTGGACGTTTCGTCCCTAGCTGGGGACTTCTTCAGGTTTTATTATTTATTTATTTCTACATACGGGAAAAAAAATTTTTTGATATATTTTTTTTGTGATGAATTTTTCTCTACATTTGTTTCAATAACTGACTTGTACTTTACCAAGCAACAAAAGCGATTTCTCAATATTTTTTCTAGCTAGGGACGAAACGTCCAAATGGTATAATAAAATCGTTTTTCTGCCAACCTGAATCCACAACCCAAAAAAATCTCCATTTACTATATATAACAAGATTCGGGAATACCAATCCAGATATATTGAACTTTGTATTTTTTGTGACGACAATTACAAATTCGCTCACCCCTTTAGGGACGAAAGTTCTAAAAATTTATGAAACACGAATTTCTTTATTTGTAACAAAGACCTCGAATACCATTTTTATGACCTTAACTTCAAAACTAACGGAACTCTCACACAAACTTTCCTCCCCCCCCCTAGGGGTTGCATTTATAAAAACACTGAAACACGTATTTGTTTAACCCTTACAAATACCTCAAATACCAATGATTATGACTTGAAACTGATGGAACCCCAATACAAACTTTCACCCCTTTAGGGGTTGAATTTCAAAAAACACTGAAATGCATATTTCTTCTATTTGTAACAAATACTTCAAATATCAATTTTTATGACCCGAACTTGAAAACTAACGGAATTCCTATACAAACTTCCATTCCCAATTTAACCCCCATTTTACCCCTTTAAGTGTATTTTGTTTCAAATCTAAATGGGACCGACTTCGAGGTATACCTATCCATTTAAAAAATGATCATGAAAATCGGACTCTGTAAAAAGTTATGCGTGGTCATACATAGAAACAATATACTCGTCGTCGGTTTTTTTTTCGCGAAAAATGCACTAGTGCATGTTTTATCACGAAAAATACCGAGTGTTTTTTACATTCAGACGTTCTTTTATAGATAGAAAAATGACGTGTTTTATTAATAAAAACTTTCTAACAAAAAATTAAACCGACGAAATACGGAACTGAAAAGTAAAAAATAAAATAAACTTTCTTAGTCTCAATAACTAAGCTCCTAAACTAATGTAAGTAACTAATTTTGAGTCGGCGCCAAACAAACAAGCAAATGAATTAGGTAAGGCGTAAAATGATGGCATCGAGTTGCGCGGTGACATTCTGATAATTTTTTTGAAGTAATTTAATGATCTTCGTTGATTGTTTGTTTGGCGCCGACTCAAAATTAGTTACTTACATTAGTTTAGGAGCTTAGTTATTGAGACTAAGAAGGTTCATTTATTTTTACTTTTCAGTTCCTATTTCGTCGGTTTAATTTTTTGTTAAAAAGTTTTTATTTTTAATTTTTTTTTGCTGAAATCTACTAATTACTACCTACTTGTTTTTTTATTACTTCCAAAATACTTACTTACCCACCTTACTTCAACTATTACCAGTTAAATGATATGATTATCTACTTTTACTATTTGTTGTAATATACATTGTTTTTGTTGTTCTGGTTAGTTTATTTCATTACTTTGTATATCATTCCATCCTCTCATAGAATATAATGATTGTGACGGATGTAGGAGAACAAAAATAATGACAATAGCGATCTGTCATTGTCAACTACATATGTGTGCCAATGTTCACAAGTGAAAAATCAATTATTCCCTATTTTTCTACCCGTAAAGGTGGATAATTCCATTCGAAATCCAAATATGATCAACTATGAGGTATACCCTATCAAATAAAAAAAAGAATAATCCAAATAGAAGAACCCAGTACAAAGTTATGCCTGATTGAATCGGTTAACGGACCAGACAGAATTCAGAGGGTGAGTGATCAATATCCTTCATTTTGTTACTTAGGGGTGAATTTTATCTTTTAAATTCAACTGGGACCAACTTCGAAGTACACCCTATCCACTGAACAAATAATTATCGGAATCGGACGCCTCAATAAAAAGTTATGCGTGGTCATACATAAAAAAAAATATACGCGTCGACTAGAGAACTTACTCCTTTTTGGTTTCGTCGGTTAAAAAAAAATCATGGCATGAGTGATTTGTCATTAATAAAAATAGAGTAAACGGTGATCGATACATGATTTAATAAGCTATTTAGGCGGATATCCCACTTTTGAAGCTTCGCTCTGTTATCTTTTTTCCAGACCAATATCAAATAACACCGCATACACATTTCCAGAGTAGAATCATCTGATGAACAAAGTGATGTGGATCCTATTTAGTTATATTTGATAGTCGGATATTGGGTTAGGGAATGGGAATCCAGCGGATCGCTCTCTTCTTTGTAACGTTACCCGACACGAATCCCTTGACCTCGTTCTAGGCTGGATATTAACGAAATTTCAAAACAAAATTGCTCTCGAATACATTATCGAAACAATGGTTGAAACAATTACCCGCGTATAAAATCGTATTTTAATGAAAGAGGGAAGTCGACAAGGAGGTAGTCGGCACTGATTTTCACTCTCCGATTATTTTGGAACTTTTCGACCGATCCATTGTCAATGACGGTGTCCCGCCAGAGGCCACAAAACACGGTTACGGATCTAGGTCACAAATAATGATCCTTTTTTTTGTCGCCGTTTTCTGTGTTAGTATTATACATTCGAATCTGCTTATTCGACCGTATTGTATAATATAAATATACAGGGTCAGGCGCCAAGGAAGCTCGAGATTGATTCTGTTTTCGGCTTTTAAATGAAGGGCGAAATTATCGTTTTCGTTTTCAAATCGTGTTGCTAAGCTCATTACTTAAACCGCTGGAGCGATTTGGCTATTTTTTTTTGAAATGTTCGTAATAGTCTGAGAAAGGTTTTTATTGGAAAAGTTGCCGTAACATTGGAAAATTCGGGAAGGGCTTTATTCAGTGATATTTTTGTATGATTAAAAAGAGTATTTGCTTATACTTCAAGTAAATGCTGCATTTTGTAGTTTTCACTTAAAAAATGAAAGCATTTACTCCACATAATTCTTAAAGTAACACTTAAGTAAGTACTAGGAGCAATTACTTTATACTTTGCTTTATTTGCGTCGATATACAGGGTGTTATGTAATAAGTGTCCGATATTTTACAGGACTATTCTTCAATTATTTATAAGATGAAAAGTTCATATAAGCATGGGCCCGCAAAGCCTTCATTTTTGATATGCAAGGTGTTGAAAATTAATTTTTATTTTGTTTTTTCGTAAATCATTTTTAAAATAATGTCGATATTTGGACGAAAATTGGTATTTGGGGATTTTTTAATATGAGAAATTCAAATTTGATCTTAGTTTGGCCCTTAGTTGTAGGGGGCGTCGCCTACAGGTCTTTGTCTCTTTTGGGGAGTCACAACTTTGTCGTGCATGTATGTATCACAGAAAAATCGATTCCCCTATCATTTTTACGTGAACAAGGTATGCTTTTCAAAAGTCGCTACAAGCAGACGTTTTCGAGAGATTTTTATTTAAATTAATCGAACAATTTTTATTTTTTTTTATTCAACATAGAAACAATTCAAACGCTTATTTTTAAACAACAATAAACAACGGGATACTAGATATAAATCTAAATCACAATGAATGTTCGAAATTTCCACCTCCTGCCTGTATGCCGCATCCAATTTTCTTCTCATTGATTCGCGCACTCTTCGGAAAATTCCTGGAGTATTTTGAATCGTTCTACAAAAGTTAATTATTCGATTACTTAATTCTTCTTCATTTTGGGTAGGTGCCTGGTAAATTAAGGATTTTAGTTGTCCTCATAGGAAAAAATTCAAACTGTTAAAGTCTGGTGACCTAGGGGGCCATGGTTGAGGCCCTCCCCGACCTATCCAACGACCTATATGAAGTTAGCGAGACAACTGAAAAAGTTGATAACAGATTATTCCATAATTTGCCGCCTTTTTGTCGCTAATTAGTTGCGAAGAAAAAAAAAATGTCGCTTTTTTTTATATGTGATGTTTCGCTAACTTCATACGAAGTTAGCGAAACAACTTCCGTAATTTCAATTTTTCCACAGTTCCGAAGTACCCATAATTTGCCGCCTTTTTGTCGCAAATTAGTTGTGGAGAAAAAAAAATGGTCGCTCTATTTATAAAAAAAATATGCGATGTTTCGCTAACTTCATATGAAGTTAGCGAAACAACTTCTGTAATATCTATCTTTTCTCAGTGCTGAAGTATCCAGAATCTGCCGGTTTTTTGTCGCTAATTAGTTGCGGAGAGAAAAAACTAATTTCTCAAAAATTATACGATGTTTCAACAACTCCCGTTTTTATCTTTTCTCACTTTTTAGGCACAAATTGCTGCTTTTTTTCGATAATTAGTTGTGGGAAGAAAATATTCGTCTATCCTTTCTTTAAAAAATTTGCAATGTTTTGATAACCTTATATGAAGTTAGCGGGACAACTTCCGTCTTTTTTTGTTATTTTAAACGGTCTTATTCAGCTTACAGTTCTGTTTATTTGTGTGGGTTGAATCTAGTAATTGAAATTGTATTCCTTTCCTGTTGAGCTATCAATCTGAAATTTGGTACACCCCTTTAGTTCTGATGACAATACAATTATGTATATACAGTATCATTGTAAATCCAAGATGGCCGTCGCCACAAAATGGCGGATGACATATTTTGTTCAACTCCCTCAATATGGGTATCAAATGAAAGGACTGAACCAGTACAAAGATAGTACTCCGTGAAAAAATTCCAAATCGAAGATGGTCGCCACCACAAAATGGCAGATTTCTTTGTTTTTCAATCCCCTCAATATGGGTATCAGATGAAAAAAAAAATGTCTCGAAACCATACTGAAACAGGGAGAAGAATTATTGTGTGGGGTATATGAAGTATTCGAAATGGGAAAAGCCGTTCCTAGAAATTGGTTATGTAGCAATTTTTTTTTTAATTTATTCAATAATTTATGTTTTGTTGAGTTTTACCCATTATAGATATGAGCATAACTTTTTCATACTTTTCAGTGACGATAGATATAAATATAAACATAGCATTGATGCCCGTTTTTTATTTCTCACAGTGTCGACAATTGGTCCTCATATATGTCGGCGATTGGTTATTCATATTTTTCAGGTGTCGAAAATTGGGGCATCTGATATGAGTTTTCATTCATTTCATTTGAATTATTTCACCATGTTATGATAAGTTTTTCTGGTCTGTTTATTGAAATGGAAGTTACAAAGATTCAGAAACTGAATATCGCAACCACGTAAAAATTCCCCTTTAGTTCGAAAAGTATTCGTCATTTTCACGAATACCCTATTGTATGGATATTTATGACCAACCTGATAATTAGTGGGAAATTTGAAACTTTGATTATGTTGAGTTTTGTTCATATTGTCGGAATTTTGGTGAAAAAGTTTTAGTTTCAACATGTTATTGTAAATATTGCTCAAATTATCCAGGTCTGTATTTTTGTTTATACTGTTGGTCTCATTCTTGATGGAAAACTTTTCTTTAAATAACCTTTTATGTAAGTTATTCTCTGTGCAAAGTACTTCAAAATGGTTGTAATCCAAAATGTGCTCACTGGAGATGACATTCTCAGCCAGTGCCCAAGTGAATTTCTTTGTATTGCAATCACTTTTATGGGACGTTAGGCGTCCAGACAAAGTTCTTGATGTTTGTCCAATATATGCTTTGTCACAAGTCTGACAGGGAATTTTGTAAACGACATTTGATTTTTCCATCCTTTTCCAAGGTTTCAATTGGTAAGTTTCAGAGGGGAGACTATTGGTAGTAGTGACGATGCGTTGGGCAATTTTGATATTCTCATTTTTGAAGACATTTATAAGCTTTAACGATTGAAAATATGGTAACAAACAGAAAAAATAAGTGATTGAAACACTTTTGGTTGGGAGGAAGAAAAGTAAAATAAAATCACAAAGGGGGCAAATTATGGATACTCCAGAACTGAGAACCGATAGAAATTACGGAAGTTGTTTTGCTAACCTCATATGAAGTTAGCCAAACATCTCATATTTTTATTTAAAAAAAGAGCTAAATTTTTTTTTTCTCCGCAACTAATTAGCGACAAAAAGGCGGCAAATTATGGATACTTCGGAACTGTGAAAAAACAGAAATTACGTAAGTTGTTTCGCTAACTTCATATAAAATTAGCGAAACATCGCATACTTATTTAAAAAAAGCATCAAATTTTTTTTCTCCGCAACTAGTTAGCGACAAAAAACCGGCAGATTCTGGATACTTCAGAACTGAGAAAAGATAGATATTACAGAAGTTGTTTCGCTAACTTCATATGAAGTTAGCGAAACATCGCATACTTTTTTTATAAATAGAGCGACAATTTTTTTTTCTCCGCAACTAATTAGCGACAAAAAGGCGGCAAATTATCAACTTTTTCGGAGTTGTCTTGCTAACTTCATATAGGTTATCCAACGGTTGCCGAAAGTTTGATCTAAAATTCTCGCGCTTGGATGCTAAAATGTGATGGAGCACCGTCATGCATAAACCATATTTCATTTCGTAGTCTAAGCGGCACATCTTCCAGTAAAATAGGCAAATCTTCAAGAAAATGACGATATCTCTCTCCGTTCAATCTTGCCGGAATGAAGAATGGACCTATAAGATAATCTCCCAGGATTCCTGCCCACACGTTAAGAGAGAACTGTTCTTGGAAACGTGATTCCTGTATCGTATGGGGGTTTTTCTCTGACCGCAAATGATTGTTGTGCAAATTGCGCCTAGCGTTGCATGAGAAATTTGCCTTCATCAGTAAACAGGATTTGATTTTCAAATAAAGGATTTTGAATAAGGCATTGGAGAAACCAACGACAGAAGTTGATACGTAACGGAAAGTCGCGAGGGAGTAGTACCTGAACTCTTTGAATATGGTAGGGATATAACAAATTGTCAATTAAAATTTTCCATACCAGAACATGAGAAATGTTCAACGTCAGCGCTATTTTTCTGGAGCTTGTTTCCGGGTGTTCTCCTACCAGATTAAGAACTGCTTCCTCGGTATCTGGGGTTCTTACCATCCGATGTGCTTTCTCAAAACTTCCTGTTTCCCTCAACCGAGCGTGAATTCTTGAAAACTTTTTTGAAGTAGGAGTTGTGCGGTTCGGATAACGCTCCTGGTACAAACGTCTAGCCTCATATGCATTTCCGTTAGCATGTCCGTATGTAAAATGTATGTGAGCATACTCTGCATTGGTAAAGTTTACAATTTTTTAACAAATAATCACAATAATAATAATAAATAAAACTATTTAACTATGCGTCAAGATATTATTTTTGACATGACAGCACAAAAAAACATTGGAATAAACTTAGTAGCCTACTTGATACTTTTATTTTCAAAGAGTTCGCGAATCAATGAGAAGAAGATTGGATGCATCGATTAATTCAAATCAAAATATCTCTAAAACGGCTGCTTGTAACGACTTTTGTAAAGCATACCTTTTTCATGTAAAAATGATAGAGGAATCGATTTTTCTTCTAGAAAATGTGATACATACAGGCACGACAAAGTTGTGACTCCCCAAAAGAGACAAATACCTGTAGGCGGCGCCCCCACAATTAACACGTTATTCGCCCAAAACAATAAAAATGTGTCTCCCATGACCCCATTTTTGCTTGCTTGAGAGAATAGTGAAGTTATTTTTGAATTAATATTTTTCTTTTTGCATTATCCTTGATACAGAAAAGAAAAGTTATAGGCTCAAAAGTTGATTGGGACCTCCCAGGCCATAGACAAATTAAAAATAAAGAGACTGTTTGAAACATTGGCGATCTTGACCACCAAGTTTTTAGTACGGCCAGTCGCGCATGGAGGCGCTGCCCGCAATCGACAGACGAATGAAGACATGATAATTTTCCAATTTCGACGTTTGTCAGAAAATGACAAACCACGTAATAATTTCAGAATAATTCTACTGTTATTGACATCGGAAAATTAATGATAGAAATTATACTATGGACTTGAATTCGGAACCCAACGTCGAAAATAGAATGTTTTGTTATTCGAGTTGACGCTGAAATTCCTGGAAATATTCTTTTACAAGGTAAAATATAAGCTGATTTTCACAAACTGATACTTATTTCCATCCATCAGTTGCAGAATTTTTTCCACAAATTGGTACTTATTTCCATCCAAAAGTTTCCATTTCCTATCACCATTTGAGGAAGTACGAAGTACATGGTCTACTTCATGATTATCATCAAACTGGAGTATTTGTTATACCTACTCGTTATTCTTTGTGTTAATAAATTAACAAAATTATTGAAGGTATGTTGTAAATGTAATTTGTTTTCATTTTGGTTGATTTAATGTTAAGACTGAAGAATATTTTTAATTATGTTGTTTTTCAGAGTTTTATTATTGTTTTGTCTTAGATAAAATAAAATGTGTTTTTATTGTGTTTAACTTATTATTCTTATTTTATAAAACTTTAATTTTGTTCCTTGATATCATGAAACAAATATTTATTTTGAAACTTTATTTTAACCACGAACTAACATTCTACGAATCGATCACTGTATATATTTTATAAGTGATCGATTTGCCATTCCTGTATTTCATATGATACAACCATTCATATGAAATACAGGAAATCAAATCGATCACTTATAAAATATATACCATATCAACCATATTGAAGTAATACATTTGAAAAACCCGCCTTATCTCAATCGGTAACTGAAGAGAAATCTGTTTTACCAAATGTACTAAATTAGTTCGGCCAGTTCCGAGATATTTCGCCACTGTCTAAACGTGGTGCCAACTTTTTCTGCAGGTTTGACAACTCTCTTTATTTTTAGTTTCTCTATGTCCCAGGCCCAGTATTTCAATATTCCATAAGCTGCAATGTAATATGTGATCTTTACGGAGGTTCACAGAGCTCAAAGTGAAAGCAAGTAGTGAAGCCCGTATGTCATGTCACAGGGCATGGGCCTGAGTTGAGAACAATAGGCCGGTTCACATGGCGACTAACGTGTTAAGGGCCAAATTAAGATCAAATTTGAATTTCTCATATTGAAAAATCCCCAATTACCAATTTTCGTGCAAATATCGACATTATTTTAAATAATATTTACGAAAAACAAAAATAAAAATACATTTTTAACGCCTTGTATATCAAAATTTTTGAATAAAGCAGAGAAAAAAATCACAGAAGCAGTCAGTTTTGCTGCTTGTACGTGATATATACCTACATACGTATAGAAAAGGTTCCAATAGATTCACTTTTATATGGTGATACACAGTAAGATAATAAGTAAAGTGATAAGTGAAGTAATAAGTAAAGTAAGTAAAGTAATAAGTAAATACAGTGTAAGATAACTTATTACATAACACCCTGTATTCCATCAAACGAATACATCTTGTTTTGGGATGAATTTTATTTAGTCGTGTCAAGCCAATAAGAGTGAACAAATGAATTTGGTTAAATTAACCAATCTTTTTTTTTTTCGTGTATAGAGTTTTTGAAAATTCAGTTCCTAAATGAGTGAAATGGGGGGGGGAGGGGTTAGTTTTGAAGTTAGAGTCATGGAAAAAAGCGTATAAAATTATAACCTCGGAACAAGCAATTCTCACGATTTTTTTATGTTTCGTTTTGAGTTGTGGCACCTTGTACATACTCTTAACGCAATGATTACTTTAATGTGGGAGATTGTCTTTTTTTTTTCCTGTTCGATCGAATGTTCGTTATGAAACTCACGTCCGCAAACGAAAAATTGAACCTGTCGACCTTACGTTACTCAAACCTATGATTATCTTGGCCAACGCGATTCGATAATCGTTCCGAGTTGGACGTTGGTGATTAATTCATGTTCTCATTGCGGGGCTGATTTTTTGCTCGGTGTACAGCGAATGCGCGTTATTTCTCTATTTTTGGTTTGTTTTAAACAAGAGAGTCCGTCAGGGTTTGTTTTGAACGATGTTGGTGATCTGTACGAAGAAACCAACCCCAATAGAGTTTTGAACACCAATATTTTTTTCCCAATATGTTGCTAACTTTGAGGCTTTTTGGGTTGCAGAGAAAATATAAATAAACTATAAGACAAAAATTTCTCGCACAATATACAGGGTGTTTCATAATTGAATGCTGATCCTAAAGGGCGATAATCCTTGGATGATTTTAAGAAAAATCCTTCATATGAACATAGGTCCGCAACCGCTTTATTTCTGAGATACAGGATGTTGAAATTTAACAAAAAAATATCTCTGAAGCCGCTTAGGCTTTTTTTTCAATTTTGGTACATGCAAAGTACACATAAAAATACATTTTTTTCATAATGAAGGATTTCTTATTTTTCATCTGTGGCGTCCCTGTTAACATGCCCTGTCATATTTTTGATCAAAATAATGATACGCCACTGTCTTTTTTCCAAATAAATATTATTTTTGTAATTGTCCTCTATCTTCTCATAAAAATGGTCTCCTGCCTTTTTTCGTCCGACGGGACGGTTTTCGATTTAGAAAATAAAATACATTCATTTGCTTGTCCCTATTCGATTTTTTATCTTAGTCTTAATTTCACAATTATTGTGGTAACCAAAGGATCTAGGCAAGATTTTTATAATTTGATGGTATAGTTTTCCCAATATCAATTGCAGAAGCATAAAAAAGTCTTGCGGCGAAATCCTGTGAGCAGCAGTGGCGGAGATAACTAATTTTATTTAGATATTTTAATATTCTAGAACGTATTTCGATCGGCACACACCAAGACCACATACGCTACTGGTTTTTAATCTTTCAGAGCTATTAAAACACAAATATAACGCGTGATTTATGACCTCCCATCGTATAGACACACCTGCAAACATTGGTGTCCGACTTGATTGGCCCAGACGAATCGGTTGTAGAACAGACAGCAGTCACTCAAGTCCACGTTGACCAGCGGGGGGCTCTTTGTGCCGACGGAGACTGTATACAAGGAGTACAGATTATTTTTCGTTCCGTTTCTTCGCATATACGCTCGTGTTAGCGAAGTGAGTTTTTATTTGCTCCCTATAGAAACAGCTTCTGCAATTGATATTGGATGGACTTATAACTAATATTTAGTTTTTAAAATGAGTACGCATAAAAATAATTCTTTTATTTTTGAAAACATAACTATTATGAACAAAAAATACCGAAATTAAATTAACTGTTCAAAATGTCCGCCTCCTGCAAGTATGCACGCTTCAGCCCTCCTTGTCATTGACTGGCGTACTCTTTGGAAAACTTCTGGAATATTCCTTATTGCTTCACAGGAAACTATTACGCGGTTCCTCCGTTAGAATTGGTTGACTTTACACCAAAGTCTTAAGATGTCCCCGAAGAAAATAATCAAGACTGTTTAAGTCTGGGGATCTAGCTGGCCATGATTCTGTTCCCCCACGACCTATCCAGCGATTATGAAAGTTTTGGTTTGAATATTCGCGTGCCAGAGCACTGAAATGAGCAGGTGCACCATCGTCCATAAACCACATGCGATTTCGCATTAAAATAGGAACATCTTTCAACAGAATTGGCAAATCGGTGATAATTATGTCCATTTAATCTGCGTTGTAAAAAAAGGTCCAATTAGGTAATCTCCAATAATTCCAGCCCAGACATTCAATGAGAACTGCTCCTGGTGATGAGATTCCACGATTTCATGCGGATTTTCCTCAGCCCAAAAATGATTATCATGAAAATTTCTGATCCTATTTTTAGTAAAACTAGCTTCGTCCGTGAATAAAATTTCCTTGTCAAATAAAAGAATTTTGGGTAACTTTTCGGAGAAACCATTGGCAGAAATTCACTCGTAATGGAAAATCTCGAGGAAGTAGAGCCTGAACCCGTTGAATGTGATAGGGATATAATGAATAATCATGAAGAATCCTCCATACTAGAATATGGGCGATATTCAAATTATTGGCAACTTGCCTCGTACTTATTTCAGGATTTTCGTCAACTGAATTTAAAACAATTGCTGGAGTTCTTGCAGTCCGATGTGCTCAAGTGATGATTTGGCTCGAAACTTCCTGTTTCACATAACCTTCTGTATATAATTCCTTTATTTAGTTATATGAACTAATACAAATGATCATTTGAAGAATACACATTAAATTTGGTCATATAAAATAAAACTAATAATAGACATGTCACTCTTAAAACTACACATTAAAATTTGGTCATATAAAATAAAGTAAAACCAATACAGACATTCCACTCATAAAAACTACACATTAAAATCAGTTGAAGTTGTGGGTGCTTGAAATCGTTCGAGCATCAGGAACCATTCTATTTGGGAAGCGCTCTTGATACAGTCACCTGGCTTCATATGCGTTCCCGTCAGCAAGCCCCATACAAGTAATGCATGTCTGCTAATTCGGTATTTGTGAAATTTAGCATGTTTTTTTTAATAAACAAGTTTTTATAACGTAAATAATATCACGTATCTAGCTAAAGAAGTGTCAAAATTGTTTATGTTGAAAACAACGAAATGTGTTCTTAGCATAGGTACTAGAGGTTTCTAGCCCACAACATAATCCTACTACTCTTCAACGGCTGATTTCGCATAGGGACAAGCAAATGAATACCATTTTATTTTCTAACTCAAAAATCGTTCGCCGGACGAAACAAAGGACAATTACAAAAATAATATTTATTTGGCAAAAAAGACAGTGGCGTGTCATTATTTTGATCAAAAATATGGCAGGGCATGTTAACAGGGATGCCACCGATGAAAATTGAGGAATCCTTTATCATGGAAAAAATGTATTTTTATGCGTTTATCTTTTGTGTTGATCAAATGTCGACTCGGGTAATCATTAGTCTTATAGGAAATAAACTAAACAAACACGAACATTCCTGCTCAAGTCATCATCTGAAAGTAAAGTAATTAACAAAATTTCGGCCCCAATATAAATTTACACATTGTACATGAAGTTACTTCAAAGAATTGCAACAGATTTTTTTGAAGACTTACATATCGAGAAAGAACTAGCCGGCAATGATCTTTGTTTAAATATAAAAGAAAACTTGAACAGGTCTCTCTCTCTCTCTTCCTGTATCTTGGCCTCACTCGAAGTGATACCACGAATGCCCAAATAATGCAATAATTTTCGAGTATGCAATGAACGTTAAGCGGCACTAAACCGTTACAATGTCTTCTGATTTTTCAATTAAAGATCCCTTCTTCCGACAAATCCGTTGTTATCCGGCCTGGGTACCGGCGTCGAGAAGAAGGCCTGATATCTTCACAAACATTTATTGAACTACACTTTTATCTCTTTATTTTTGCAAGGCACGTTGAAGAACGGCAGGACTATAACATTAATTCACATTTACTTGACTTCTAACCTAAGAACGCCATCAGTCCTCGACCGTGGTTAGAATGCGAATCCAACTTGAACAGGTCTCCTGTTCCTCTACATAGACGTCTAAAAAGTTGGTTAGAAAGTTACATCTAAACCTGTCAGCCTGCTTTGTTAGATTGTCAACACAGAAACATTGACGTTTCTTCTTCTGCAAGTCTTCTTCTTGTTTTTGTACAACCTTGGCACTACCTACTGTGATAATTAAGAACTTTTATTTTATTTTAATTTTATGTCTTTTAACTTGTATATATATATATACAATTTTGATCTGTTTTACATTGTAAATGTCGTTATTCATGGATTTCTTGCGTACCAAAATTGAAAAAAAAGCCAATGCGGTTTCAGAGATCTTGGGGAAGAAATGATTTTTTTGTTAAATTTCAACATCCTGTACCTCAGAAATACAGCGGTTGCGGACCTATGTTCATATGAAGAATTTTTCTTAAAATCATCCAAGGATTATCGCTCTTCAGGATCAACATTCAATTAAGAATCACCCTGTATACTAGTCGCCAAAACGTCGAATCGTTTACGTAATGGCCACCTTCTAGGAAAAAATATCGCCGATAATAAATTACGTTCGATCGCAAACAAGCTGAACCAAGGTTTTTTTTTATATCGTATCTCGCATTTACACGTATTTTTTCATTTAATTTTAGCCGGTTTATTTCAGAACGCAAGGTGATAACAGCATTATTAGCGATTACGTGTGGTATCTGCAGCAAACAAAAGTTTCGATTTCGTTCATTATTGACACATCTGTTTTTCGCTCTTGACGATAATCGGCTTCGGAAATAATCGACAGAACAAATATAGAAGCCAATGTACTCGCGAAGCATATACGGTTCCGAGTTTTTTAAACTGAAAATTCGTATAGATTATCGTTGATTGGTTGCAATATGAAATATTTTCTTACCAAATTTCTAATGCCATTACTAGTTTTTTGTGTAACTGTTTTTTTCTATCCGACAATAAGGCACATTAAGATATGTTCTGTTTTTTTTAAATGGCACCCACCCATTTTTTACCCCCATAAACCACTTTTTACCCCCATAAACCACTTTTTACCCCCATGAGCCATTTGCGCATTTTGAATTTACAGTTATGCCATTATTTTGTCGCGAAATTATTACAATTATAAATTTGTCGATCATCGTTTTTAAAAAAAAATCCATGGTTCTGCTAGGTCTATATGAAGCTGGCAGAACCACTTCGTACCTACCTTCTTTTGGAAAATACTAATACTACCATAATTAATTAATTTTCGACCAATTATGGATTATTCGTTTTTTTCATAATTAGATGATAGGAAGGGTTCTGCTAGCTTCATATAAACCTACAACCCATGGATTTTTTTAAATTAAAGATGAGCGACAAATTTTTCGAATGGTAATTAATTAAATTTAAAGTAGATAGGTAAATTCC
Organism: Gonioctena quinquepunctata; assembly: GCA_018342105.1. Classification (NCBI taxonomy): domain Eukaryota; kingdom Metazoa; phylum Arthropoda; class Insecta; order Coleoptera; family Chrysomelidae; genus Gonioctena; species Gonioctena quinquepunctata. Next base: position 242,635 of record JAFIRS010001576.1, read on the forward strand.
CTTTATATAAACCTAGCAGAACCATAGATTTTTTTTAAAACGATTAGCGACAAATTTATAATTGTGGTAATAAATTAGCGACAAATTATGGCATAATTGGAAATTCAAAATTCGCAAATGGTTCTGCTACGTTTATGGGACTGCATTCCCATGTCTTGGGATACATTTTCTAAAGCAATCTCACTTTGCAAATATGGAAAAATGTTAGAAACATTTCTTTTCGTGTGACACTTTGAAATTAGTTTTTTTTTAAACCTGTCATGGGGTATGATAGATTGATTTGTTCGAAATTATGAACAGGATGTTCATAAAATCAGATAGGGAATCATCTACGACTCAAAGAGAACCTTTAGTATCTTCCATCGGTCAATATTCATGTTGGGGTATTCATGTTGAATAGGGAAACATTCTAAATTAAAAATTGAATAGAAGGATTTTTCTGGAAATTGAAAAATTTACGACAATAATGAAGTTATTTTTGTAATATCTAATGGAAAACAACTACTCCCCCGGCTAAAGTCACGCAGGATATTGAACTACAGCTGATAGATATTGAGAAAGGACCCGTACTCAAAAGAAAAAATTTGAAAATAATATGAGTTCAATAATATGAGTGTTGGATTGGCGGGATTTCGGTCGGAATGAAGTAAAAGAAAAAAAAATAGTTTTGAAACTTTATTGTTTCATTTTCAGGACTTTGAAGTATAAAAAAACAAGTCATTTAGAATAAAGTTCTTGAACAATGTATATTTAAAACAAATTAAAAATATTGCTTAAAAAGACAACTAATCATCGGAGTAAAGCAAATCATTTTTCAATTTTTAGAAAAAATCTTTCCTTTTTCAACATCGATCTCATATTGTGACATCATTAAACTTGTTGTTTTGTTGACACATTTGTGTTGACCGATTGCTACGATAGCAGCTCGTTTTTGGTACCCAAGTTGGTGGATGCAATTTCCAGCATTTATTGCAAACTTGTTACATTGTCTATGACTTTCAATCTGTTAACGAACAATGTTAGTCAGGAATTAGCCGTGAAACTAGTTTTCGAGGAATGGACGTTTTACATGGTCTATGACTTCCAATCTGTTAACGCTTACGATGATATTTGAATAGCTATCCGTGCGTAAAATACACGAATATTAAACTATTATCTTGATTTTTCGGGTAACATAATGTTTAGGATAACATTAGATACAAGCTCGAATTTAGTATTATATGGTTTAGTTTTCCATCGAACCGAAAAGATAACGCAAATGAATCAGACCATGGAAATGATCGTTTTTGGAATATTCTTTCCGACCGAATTTCATTTACCTTGTTCCCATTAATTTCGAACAATAAAGTTCGTCAATTGAATTAGCCTCTCCCATATAAAACGTAACCTTTGTATAATCCGGATTTCACTAATGAAGCGTTGGTCGTACTCAATTGGGATCGCTCATGATTTTTGAGGTCGAAAAAATTGGCCCACAAGCGTCCTAGATATAGGAGCTCGAAACGGTATCGTAGCGGTGGCGAAAATTTGCCGAATCTAACGTCGAAATAGTGAGAACAATGCTGGCATTCATTTGTTCGATGAAAAACAAAACAAAAAGGTAATTAGTGGGCTCGTGTCGATGTGATTCGTTTTTGGTGGGGGAGACTGCAGCATAGGATTATTTATTAGTTCAGAAGTTCTGATATTTTACTTCATTTATCTATGAGGGTTGCTATTTTTTTTTTTCGGGCAGTTTGAAATAATAGTTATTTATGATAGAAGTATTAAAAGTAAGGAACAAAATAAAAACACTTTTAACAGATGTAACATACAATATTGTTTTATACTAAAAACAAATATATTTTTTTTAAATTAGCCCCTGTAAGATTCGAACCTACGGTCTCTGGACTACGAGGCAGACGCTCCAGCCTCTTGAGCCAACAGCATTTGGTAATAAATTCCGGTATTCGGTATTTCCAGTAATATTTACTAGAAATTGAAAAATAAACACAAAAAATAGTTTTCTGGAGTATTTGAAGATTTCTCAATCTATCTACATCTAATAATCGTGATGGAATGGCAAGTAAAAACAATTAAAAATTATTTTGTTGACTAACTGGCATTGTATACGTAGTTGTGGAATCGATGAACGTCATAGTCCTTACGGCACACATTTTGAGTTATTAACCAATGGTTGAAGAAAAAAGGATTTGTCAAATTTCGATTTTTATGAAAAAAAATCTCAACAAGTATTAATTGTTGTTATTGTTATTTTTATCATTTCATTTCTGTTTCACTGGGAATGGAAGAAATCTATTTTTCGAGGGTATTTTAATATAATTTCTACAAATTTCATGATAATAGTAACGAACACCTTTTGGAAACTCAGTGATTGAACAATTTTTCATATTTTCAGCAATAATCATCTACTCTTTCATAAAGGTTGATGAATTCAAAACGTAGATTGGTGGTATTCCACCACTTTTTGCATCAAATCATACTTTCTGTCCCAATTATCACTTCTTACGATCAAAGTAGGAACAACTTGAAAATATCCGTTTTTCGTGCACATTTCCTCTCACTGGCATTGTATACGTAGTCGATGAACGTCATAGTCCTTAAGGCACACATTTTGAATTATTATTTGTGAAAATGGTTTTGTACCGAATGCGTTGCTGTTGTAGCTAAACAAATGAAAAAGTGTTCAGTAGATTATCATGACGAGATGTCTGCGCACCTTTATTCAAAAAATGGTTCAGTGAACAATTGGTACCAAATATACCACCAAATTCTGTGATAGTGATGGATAATGTAAAAATACCGCCAAAAGCGACAAATAAACAAACATTTTGAAATGTATTGCTTTTACAAATTTGAATATTTCCCAATTACGAATTATTATAAATAAAAATTTTGATAAAGAGTATGTTATTGACGAACTTTGTAAAAACTTGGTCGAGGTTAAGGAGGTTATGAGTGTTTTTTACCCCATAGAATTAGTTTGGGCATTTACGAAAAAACAAATTAAGAAAATCCAATGAATGTTCAAATCTAAGAGAAGTAGTAGAATCTTGAGTGAGGAATATAAAGATCTTTGGACATAATGTATTTCACATGTGATTTCAAAAGAATGTGAATATTCCCTCTCGTTAAACTTAGTTGTTGTAGTTTCGCCATGATTGATTTAACTGACACAGCCGTTTTGGCACAATCAATTGAAAATCATCCAGTATTTAATAACTATTTATTAACTATTTTCTAACACAAACAAAAATTTTCTAACTCAAGTGGTTAGCGAAAAAATGGTGTTGTGCTAGCTTAACTGTTAAGCTGGCACAACTATTTATAACTTTTTACCCAAAATAGGTATGGAATTGATTCAAACGCTCCATTTTCTGAACTTTTTACAAGCTCTCGGATGGTATAAAAATAATTTGAATTCGAGCGAATTTGAATGTTTTACGAGGGCCAAATTCGCATGCGGTACCAAAAATTCTCGAAAATTCCTACTTGGAATTAAAAATGATATTTTTTAGCAAAAATCACCACATTTTCAGCGATTGCCAAGTATATGCGCGATTAATGATCAAGTATTCATCTGGACTAAAACATTATTCAGTGATCCAGTTAAATACTTGATAATCCATCGCGTATATCTGTTATATTTTGTGCTGGTCGACTGGAACTATATGCCTATAATCTTATTCCAGATCTGTATTATTGTTGAAAATGCCTTTTCGTCGATATACTTACTCCAGCACAATCGCTTGAAATAATAAGACTGTTCTTTTTTGTGTGGGGTTATTAAATAGTAGGTTGACAAAAACGCATTTCGAATCACATTTTTGCCATTTCCTGGTTCTAAAACAAATTCTCTTTGGGTATTTCCTATCACAATTGTACTGTTGTTGAAAAATGCATAATAAAAAACTAAATTCTTTTCATTTCAAGCGATTGTGCTGGACTTATTAGATACTAGGTTGACGAAAACGCATTTCCAATCAAAATTTTGCCATTTCCTGGCTCTAAAAAAATATCTTTGAGGGTATTTCCAATCACAACTGTACTATTGTTGAAAAATGCATATTGAAAAACTGAATTCCTTTCATTTCAAGCGATTGTGCTGGAGTTATTAAATACTGGGTTGACGAAAACGCATTTCGAATCATTATTTTGCTATTTCATGGCTCTACAATAAATTATCTTCGAGCATTTCCTATCACAACTGTACGTACTAATGTTGGAAAATGCATAATGAAAAACAAAACTCTTTTCATTTCAAGCGGGTGTGCTGGGGTTAATAAATAGTAGGTGGACGAAAACGCATTTTGTTTCGTTATTTTGTCATTTCCCGGCTCTAATTTTTGGATATTTCCCATACTGTCTATTGTTGGAAAGTGCATAATAAAACTCTTGATTATATTCATTTCAAGCGATTGTGCTGGAGTTATCAAATGGTACTTTGACGAAATCTCATTTTAAAATCATTATTTTGCCATTTCGTGACAATAGAAAATTTCGAATCACTATTTAAAATAAAAAACAACAGTCTTATTATTTCAAGCGATTGTGCTGGAATAAGTATATCGACAAAAAGGCATTAACAACAATAATACAGATCTGGAATAAGATTATAGGCATATAGTTCCAGTCGACCAGCACAAAATAAAACAGATATGTGCGATGGATAATCAAGTATTTAACTGGATCACTGAATAATGTTGTAGTCCAGTTGAATACTTGATCATACATCGCGCATATACTTGGCAATCGCTGAAAATGTGTTGATTTTTGCTAAAAAATATCATTTTAAATTCCAAGTAGGAATTTTCGAGAATTTTAGGTACCGCATGCGAATTCGGCCCTCGTAAAACATTCAAATTCGCTCGAATTCAAATTATTTTTATACCATTCGAGAGCTTGTAAAAAGTTAGAAAATTGAGCGTTTGAATCAATTTCATACCTATTTTGGGTAAAAAGTTATAAATAGTTGTGCCAGCTTAATAGTTAAGCTAGCACAACATCATTTTTTCGCTAACCACTTGAGTTAGAAAATTTTTGTTTGTGTTAGAAAATAGTTAATAAATAGTTATTGAATACTGGTGATTTTCAATTGATTTGCCAAAACGGCCTTTTTTGATTTAACTGTTTCAATGATATGTTTATATTATGTTAGAGTTTGTCATTTTGAAACATTGTATTATCCTTTTGTAATATATTTAGAATTAGTTTTCATAAAACCTAAGGCCATAGCGATACTTATGTTATTGTTTATGTGATGCCTTTGTTTATTTATTTTTAAATGTACCAATTTATCTTATGTACATTCGATAAATAAACTTTATTATTAATATTCCCTTTTGCCATCCATTCAACCAGTAATCATAAGCCTGAATGATTTGCCTGATTCGGAGGATTGTCCTTATGATGATGGTAGAAATGTGCTTAATTAATTTTCCACGCATATTGCATTTTCTTGTTGTTTTTGTTTCCCTTTCTCTTTCCAATTTTCATTCAAACTTCGTTTTCTCGTTTTGGCAAATATTCCATTTTTCTCAAATAAAACAAGTTTTTCAAAACAGGGGTAAATAAGTATTCAGTAATGTGGCACCAACAATATCGTAAATGTGAATTCGTTGCGAAAAGCTCCGATTTCCCCTACGTTGCCATTAAAAATGATCGTAAAAGAAAATTGCGCGTGCAAGTTTTATGGGAAACGCATGGAAATAAAGGTTAAGGTTGCTTTCAATTCAAAGTCATACAGGGGTCTGTTGTATAATATCCACACGTTATTTATCATTACAGTGATTTATTATTCTTGTTACATTGGAATTTTGTATATCGTCCGAAGGTCTGAAGAATAACTCTTGGCTAAGCTTATCGAGTGCCAAAATGGCTTTCGGCAATTTTTTTTTACTTTTTAATATTTTGCTGTTTATGGTAATCAATTTATTTACAACTAGCTGACCCGAGAGACGTTGTCCTGTCCAAATTTATATAGTTCCTAATTTTTTTCCTGAAAACTCTCGCCCGCGTAGAATGGATTTTTTCCTATGTTTTTTCTTTTCGTGTTGTTCCATCTAGGTTATTGCCTTTGACTCTGACCTCTTCCCGTTATCCCACACTTTTTTTTACTATCTTCTCTGTTCAGATTTACCTTATACGTCTACATTTGTACCACTGACTTGCTACTAATGTATATTTATACAGTGCTTCTCAAAAGTCCGCTCCCCCACTTCAAAACTCCGCTCCCCCACTCTTATTTTTGGAACGATTATACATAAACAAGTGAAATTTGGAAACTGAATATTAAAGGTTGTAAACTTCCCTACTAGTGATGATAATTGTGACCAATCATTTTAAATGTAACCCTACGGCAAGCGACACCTCTTTCAAAAGGTATCGAAAAAACCTATTCAATGATACTAATTTTGTTGTGTTTATGGCAGTTTTAATGGCCCATTAGTAAACATTAAAATTTAAATTCCATTCAGTATGATATTCATTACAGATTTAAGAATCAGTATCTACTTGAAGAAATTGCTCGAAGTGACCTCCATTTACTTCCTGACAGTGAAATATGCTATTTTTAAATTCTTCTCGTAATTTTGCAAATGTGTCTGCAGAAACAGCCTCACATTCTGCTACAATACGTTGTTTTAAAACGTCAATATTGTCAGGTTCAGTGGCGTAAACCTTCGATTTAAGGTAACCTCACAGAAAAAAATCCAAAGGTGTGAGGTCCGGTGATCGAGCTGGCCATTCCGTTGAACCTCGTCGTCCAATCCATCTACCACGATACTCCTCATCCAAATACCGTCTTACTGCACCGTAATAGTGTGGAGGAACACCATCCTGTTGGAATGTTATTTCCAAATTGCCGAATTCATCTGGATTATCTTCCGAAATTATGTTCTTTACATCGGGAAAATCCGAGTGGAAGACTTTTTCAGTAGGGCCCGACCTCAGGGGTGACCAAATAAACAAATTGAAAAACTCGCGTTAGCGGCTAAGTTGAAAAATCGAAAACTACACTTGGGTTCAATCTTAAGCTTCCAAATTTTGCATGGAACTTCTTCAGGGGCCAGAAAACCTAATTTTTTGGCCAACTCTTCACCCCTTCCCACCCCTTTGAATTTCCTCTATTTTCTCTGTTTATTCCTGGTGATCTTTTTCGTTTGAAAATTTTTCTCATCGATAATTCAGTGTATAAAGTTTAATAAACTTACCTCAACTAGTAGTCAATGATAACAGGAATACATTTCAACCCCTATATAAGGGCTGTTCGCCCCCGCCGGCTCAAATAATCTATTTGAGCGAAGAAGAGCACATAAATGAACTTAGGGAGATGAATGAATGCCACCAAATTAATTCTTTTGGCATTAGGCTCGTTAACGGTTTATAAATAAAGTTATGAACAATTCTTACCAAAAAATAAATAAATAAAGTTATAAACAATTTTTACCAACAAATTATCAAAAATGATTTCGGTATAATTCATTCTCTCACGTTTGATCAATTACAAATTGGTTTATTTGTTGTATCGTATGTACTTTTCTCTGATATTAATTTACACTTTTAATAATCAATCAGTAATTTGTAACCAAAAAAGTGATGAACCAACATTAAAAAAAAAATAGTCAAATCGGTCTAGCCGTTCTCACGTTTTGCGCTTACAAGAATATATATATATATATATATATATATTTTTTCTTCAATTTCTCGGAATAAAGGTCAAGTCATATAATTTCTCTCAACTACGTTTCGACATGGTATTTGTCATCATCAGGTTAAAACAAAATTATTTTATTTGAATTCTGCGTTCGCATCGTACGAACGTTATTGTAGGAGTGTACTTTGTGCATTTTATCATTTCCTTACAATTACAACAAGTTGGTTTCTCTTCGCCGTCCAAAATTTCTTCCCTGGTAAACGAGTCTAAACATTGTGGAAGACTGAGCTGGCCAGTATTCTGTGGAATATGAAGTGAAAGGTCCCAGTAGGGGTCAAAAGATACAGAACAATAGCCGCATGAAATACAATTCAATGATGATTTTAGTTGTATATATATATAATTTCAATATTTTTTTAACATTCATTCAAAGTTGGGTTTGATTTGAAACAAAATATGAAATTTTACAACGTTTTCCTTCTCAACGAAATTATGGTCATGGTCAGAACCATTTTGAAACCTCGTCGATCCCTTGCTGAGGTCAGATTTGTGATCACTAATAAACTCTTTCGATTCTTGACATTGATAATTGGCACTGAAAATGAAGGCTCATTAATGGAATGTGGTGTGATTTTTCGAACCAACGTCATGTAGAAAAAATTTAAAATAAGGGAGCTATCGTCTTAAATGGGTCACACTGTATGAACTTTGAAAACAATACACTACTTTGTCATGTAAATTACAATGTTATGGTAACACATATACACGCATTTATTCGATTTTTCAGTTATTTAGAAGAAACTGCCGCCTTCAGCGACAGGCTCTGACGGCTTTGGAAGGCTACAGCTCCATGGCACCCCGAGATGTCACAAATACACGATTTAACCTTTCGCAGATAACGTGACGCAATGATGCACGAAATGTAACGTCGGATTCATAGACCGCAATTTTTGAAAATTCCAAAAAACAAATATTTTCGAAAAAATCATTTGGAAATTTGTTGATATTTGGAATATATAATAAAAACAAACAAATAAAAGTATATGCATATACATTTATTATAACTTGCATTTAAATTCGCACTTTGCAAATAAAAGTAAAAAAAAAACTTTTCTACATGTTGGGTACTACAAAGCACACAAACTCAGGTTATACAAAAATAATATCATTTATTCTAAGGAGTTAAACAAAAACTACATTAAATGAACATGTTTGAGCTGCTCATTAAAATAGACGAGTGAACGCGGACAGATCAATCTTTGTTACTTTCTTCGAAAACACTATTCATATTCGAAAAAATCGGTAAATAACTAGTTTTTATAATTTAAGTATACAGAGTGGGCCATTGAAAACGAAACATCGGCTCTGTAGGTCGGCAGAACCGAATTATATAAAAACGCTCGGACACGTCAACTACATTTTCGAGGGGGACATCTTCGCGATGAAATTCACCCGAAATACATTCCATCCCTCGGAGCTGTGACCGCCACCCCTAAATTTTTAAATGGCAACATATGGCAAGTGATACCTCATTTGAAAGGTATTTTTGTTCTTAATATCAAACAACAAAAATAAATTAATTCTATGGATTCGTTTTCGAGATATAGGAACTTGAAGTTGGGAAATCACTTTTTATTCACTCAATCAATAAAAACAATATCTAATAAAGCAACTGTCGCAATAATTATTATTGTCAATGAACTAAATGTTCGAAAACTGTCTACCATCCATTTCCATACAATAGTACAAGTTCTGTTCAAAACGAGACCTCACATTTCGTAGCATTTCCGGCGTTATTCGACGGCATTCTTCAATCATTCTCCTTCGTAAATCTTCCAGAGATCCTGGTTCGGTTGCAAAGATTTAGTTTTTCAAGTGACCCCACAGGAAAAATTCGAGTGGGGTTAAATCTGGAGATCTGGCTGGCCACTCTATATAGCCTCTTCTTCCAATCCAACTTCCAGGAAACATTCTATCCAAAAACTCCCTAACAGGTTGTGTATAATGTGGAGGTGCCCCGTCTTGTTGAAATATCAAGTGGTCTTCATGGTAACGAGTCATTTTCAATGATGTCTACTAATTGTGGATAAACAAATTCGTTCAGTAATTCCAAATAAGTTTCTCCTGTCAGGTTACCGTCGAGAAATATTGGTCCAATCAAACGGTCCCCAAAAATACCGGCCCAGACGTTGAGTTTTTGGGGAGTTTGAGTATGGACTTCGTGGAAAACATGTGGATTGGCATCTGACCAATAACGACACTTATGACGATTCAAAGTCGAATTCAAAAAGAATGTAGACTCATCAGAAAAGCAGATGCTGAAAAGGAAATTCTCATCAGCATCTATTCTCGTAGTCATAATTTCACAAAATTCCTGTTGCCTATCAAAATCTACTTCATTCAATTGGTGTATCAAATGTATTTTGTAGGGGTGGAATTTATGATGTTTCAGGATTCGGCGGATACTGGTTCTACTGATATTGGTAACACCAGCCAATTTCCTTGTACTCAATGTTGGGTCTGCATGAACTTGTCCTAAAAGTGCAACTTCAACAGCTTCCTTTCTCAACGGAAATTCACGTTCTGGGTCTCGTTTCTTGTTGGCTACTGATCCAGTTTGACGAAATTTTTGCACTAATTTCTAGAACGTATTTTCTATCACAAGTTTTCTTGATGCGTTTCATTGAACAAATCAGCTGTACTGTTACCGCACTTATCATTCTTAAAAAAAAAAGTTATTTCAACCCTTTCCGCGATCGTATACACCATTATTGCGGAAAGATATTCAGCAGCTTTAGTCAAGTAATTCACTCTAATGTCGTTCAATCAAAGATCAGTTTGACACCGATAGACGTCCACAATTGCGATTTGGCGAAAATAATTATCTCATACATGTTTTTGTTGTACTCGCATTTTAGTCGAATTCGAGAAAACGTCTTTTTATCGATTCTTAAGAACCTTACATTTTTTTCGATCAAGTAAATGAGGATGAAATAAAAATTTGAAACGGAATTGCATGTTATTTGTTGGTAAACAGTTAGATCATTCAATTCCTTGACAATGATAATTATCTTTAAACAGTTGCATTGTTAAATGTTATTTTTATTGATTGAGCGAATAAAAATTGATTTCCCAACTTCAACGTCTTTTATCGATCATAGAATTACATTTTTTGTTTTCGATATAAGAGGAAAATAAAACTTTCAAAATGTTAGTTTAACAGTTAGATCATTATGGAAATTTAGGGGTGGCGGTCACAGCTCCGAGGGATGGAATGTATTTCGGGTGAATTTCATCGCGAACGATGTCCCCCTCGAAAATGTAGTTGACGTGTCCGAGCGTTTTCATATAATTCGGTTCTGCCGACCTACAGAGCCGTTGTTTCGTTTTCAATGGCCCACTCTGTATATAACACATGGTTGATACCTCCCTCAATAATTTAAAATCGGCATTAATGATAAAAAATCTCAAAATAACTCGTCATGGGGAAGGTTAAAAATGCTTCTCTGCCTGCTCTGTAAATCCACCCTCTGTCGAGAGTCCCTTCATCATCGAAGTAGGCGCAGCCTGGAAAGCTCGCATTCACCATGAACGACGGTGTACGGTGTGTAGGCTCCAGCTGGCAACGGTGGAGCAAGGATGGTCTGATTTTCGAAGCGTGGTCCGATGCGATATTTTCGCTCCTTACTTCCTCTAGAATCTAGAATTTCTAGTCGAGTGACGCGGAACAGAAAGAGCTGTGTGTCGGATTCTGTAACGTTTCACTCGATCATGGCCCCGGCTCTCTCTGCGTTTCGTGGCGGCCTTTGTTTCTATCGAGAGCAGCAGCGTGAGGCTGACCTTAATTCGGGGGTCCATGCGAAGGTTTTTCGTTTGTTTCTATACGGGGTCTCTCTCTCTCTGTCTCTTGTTCGCAAAATTCGAGGGTTACACTCGAATCGTTAAATTTAATTATAGTGTAGGCATGAAAGGATTTTTGGAGGTTGTTGATTTTTGGAGGGTGTTGAAGTTGGAAAATGGCCACTTTTCAACTTGACATTTGTATGAATAGTCCGTAAAATAAAGGCGTGGAGTAATAAACCCCCATTTAGTTTGCAAAATCCATACAGAGAGGCTCGTGCAAGTTTTGTTTTAGAACCTTTATAAAAATAGCAAAACAACTGTTTTCTTCTTTCGCTAGATAGTGCCACCCTGCACAATATCTATTTGTCCGATTAGGCCATTGTTGAGGGATTTAACAATCTGACCAAGCACCTTTCAGTGGTGTGTCTTGGGGTATAATTTCTGTACGCAGGGTAATACATTAAGAGGGGCGTCCGGTTATACAGTGACCGGCAGAAAGTACGCATCATATGGGAATTTTTTTTAATATAATATTTTGACAAATGTCGGTACATGCAATCGCTTCTGCATCAAAAGAAACCCCAAAAGATGTTGTACAGTGCCGTTCGTCTTTTCTTGTTTGGCGGGAAATTTAAAAAATTTAAAAATTATGTCTCAAAACACACTTATTTGGGAAAATATTGAAAAATGTTATTTGGAAAAGTTGTTTAGAACGACAGCTATGTACAAATTTGGAAAAAAATCTGAGATGAAAAAATAAAAATCAATTTTTGCCATAAAAAAAAAATCAATTTGGAAAAATACATTTCTGACAAAGAAACTCATTAGTAAAGCCCAAGAGTAATATTTTGAATAATATTTTGTAAAGATTCACCACTACTTCTATTTTATTCGAAGAAAATTTTAAATCTGTGGATTTGCCATGTGTTCAGCTGCTTCATAAGAGGTCACAGAAATATCTTCAGGACATTATAATCCCGATACTGTTTATTATTGACAAAGAACCACGTATCTACAGAATTTTAATATGAATTTTTTATTAGAACAAAAAATTCAATTTGAAATTATGTAGATACAAGGACCTTTATTAATAATGAACAGTATCGGGATTATAATGTCCTGGAGATATTTCAGTGACCTCTTATGAAGCAGCTGAATACATGGCAAATCCATAGATTTAATTTTTTTCCGAATAAAATAGAAGTAGCTTGCGAATATTTACAAAATATCATTTAAAATATTACTGTTGGCCTTACTAATGAGTTTATTTGTCTAAAATGAAAATTGAAATTTTTATTATGGCAAAAAATTGTTTTTTTTTTTTATCTCAGATTTTTTTCAAAACTTGTACATAGCTATAAAATAACGTTCTGAACAACTTTTTAGAATAACATTTTTCGATATTTGAGACATAATTTTTAATTTCCTTCCAAACACGAAAAGACGAACGGCACTGTACAACGTCTTTTGGGGTTGCTTTTGATGCAGAAGCGATTGCACATATCGATATTCGTCAAAATTTATTAATAAAAGAATTTCCCATATGCCTGCCGGTCACTGTATATATATATATATATATATATATATATATATATATATATATATATATATATATATATATATATATATATATATATATATATATATCCGTTATTACAAAAATTACCAAAAAAGTTGTATACAATGAAGATGGCATCAGGGTGCTTAAAAAAATCAGGATTTTCCGATCACCATGTATAACATTCAGCTTTTCGCCACTGGGTTGGGATCAGGAAAGTTAAGATAGGGACATAAGTCCTTTTGTCCGTTATTTAACGGTTTTGGCGTAATAACCAATTAAAATTGAAATAAGGTATGATTTTTACTGTAGGATATATATAACTTTCGTGATGTCGTATGACAAATACATCACTGTATAAAACCTATTTACAGTGCTTCTCAAAAGTCCCCTCCCCCCTTCTTATTTTTGGAACGATTATACATAAACAAGTGAAATTTGGAAACTGAATATTAAAGGTTGAAGACTTCCCTACTAGTGATGATAGATGACGAAATTGTCAAAGATGACGTCACAAGGCCATTGTGACCAATAATTTTGAATGGAACCCTACGGCAAGCGACACCTCTTTTAAAAGGTATCGCAAAAAACCTATTCAATGATACGAATTTTGTTTGTGTTTATGGCAGTTTTGGCAACTCGCTTTTAAAAAACGCAAAGCTGTGATGAATTAAACCAGTTAATACTAAAATTCCAAATTCAAGCTCCGCCTCTGGATAGTTGTCAAATAAGCTGACGTTTTTGTTAGTCCCCCTAATTCGACGTTTTTGTAATTGTCCAAGTTTTTGTACATTTGATAATTTGTGTATTGTTGATCGAACATTTAACTGTTTTAGCAGCTTTTGGTACTTTTAATATTTTTGTACATTTTAATAATTTGTTAAACTGTTGTGAGCCGAACGTTTAAGTGCTTCAAGAAGCGAAATGGTACGTGCTTTAGGTGATAAAGTAGCAGCGATCCTAATTCTTGGTGAAACTGGACAAAATATTCATGCAGCAGAACGCATTTTTAATGAGAGGTTTCCCGATCGCCCCGTTTCGAGGACTTATTTAAGGGGGCTTCTTCGTAAGTTTGAAACAACGGGTAGTATTAATGATGCGAAACGATCTGGCAGACCACAAATTTCTGATGAGAAAAAAATTGATATACTGGCAGAAGTAATAGTTAATCCTACTTCTTCAACAACTCACGTTGCATCTACCTGTGAAGTCAGTCGAAGTTCAGTACACAGGGTGTAGAAAAAAAACAAATTTCATCTATACAAATTAAAAATGGTTCATCAACTCTCAGACGACGACCCAGACCGAAGACTAGAATTTTGTGAAAATATGGAAACTAAAATTAACCAACAGCCAGACTATGTCAAAACAATTTGTTTTAGTGACGAAAGTACTTTCTATCTAAATGGAAATGTAAATACACAGAATGTGAGGTATTGGAGTGACGCAAATCCTCACCTATTTCGTGGAACACATACCCAATTTCCCCAGAAGGTGAATGTTTGGGCAGGTATCCTGGGAAACCACATCGTTGGGCCTCTTTTTTTAAATACTTATTTAACTGGTGAGGTTTATCTGGAGCTGTTGCAAAACGCAATAAAACCGTTAATCCTTGAAATTTTGGAAGATAATCCAGATGAATTCGGCAATTTGTAAATAAGATTCCAACAGGATGATGCTCCTCCACACTATTACGGTGCAGTAAGACGTTATTTGGATGAGGAGTATCGTGGTAGATGGATTGGACGACGAAGTTCAACGAAATGGCCAGCTCGATCACCGGACCTCACACCTTTGGATTTTTTTCTGTGGGGGTACCTTAAATCGAAGGTTTACGCCACTGAACCTGACAATATTGACGTTTTAAAACAACGTATTGTTGCAGAATGTGAGGCTGTTTCCGCAGACACATTTGCAAAAGTACGAGAAGAGTTTAAAAATAGGATATTTCACTGTCAGGAAGTAAATGGAGGTCACTTCGAGCAATTTCTTCAAGTAGATACTGATTCTTAAATCTGTAATTAATATCGTACTGAATGGAATTTAAATTTTAATGTTTACTAATGAGCCATTAAAACTGCCATTAACACAAACAAAATTAGTATCATTGGATAGGTTTTTTCGATACCTTTTAAAAGAGGTGTCGCTTGCCGTAGGGTTCCATTTAAAATTATTGGTCACAATGGCCTTGTGACGTCATCTTTGACTATTTCGTCATCTATCATCACTAGTAGGGAAGTTTACAACCTTTAATATTCAGTTTCCAAATTTCACTTGCTTATGTATAATCGTTCCAAAAATAAGAGGGGGGGAGGGGACTTCTGAGAAGCACTGTATATAAAACAGTGAGCGAGTATTGTAAAATATTTATGATAATATTATTAGGTACTTCATTTTGCTATCCTAACTTGCATGATCCTATCCAGTTGCGCAAAGCCAAATGTCATACAGGGTAACCAGAAAATCACTGACATTTTCATTGAATACAACTTTTTTTGATAACTTTTATATATAGCCGGTCGCCCCTCTTAGTGTATTACCCTGCGTTTTATTCACAGGGTCAGCCATTGTGGCTTTTTGTTTTCAATTTATCCACGTTTTTGTTGCGCTCTGCACCTCCATCGCTGGATTCTTCCATGGGGGGGGTCATTTATTGAACTTTTCCAGCAATTCAACTGTGGTTCTTTGTGTCCTTTCACTTTTGATGAGCGAAATTGTTTTCACTTTCGTGGGTTTTCAAATCCTAACCTGACTTTTTCACTCTGGCGAACCAATACGGTCGAAATTCCCGTACTCGGAGGTTATTAAGGGTCACAATGGCCTGCAGTTTTCCATTGGCCAGATATCGTGTTAGAAACACCATTTTTACTCTTTTTATGCATTTAGATCACTTCCAGCACACTGTTTTATTGTTTTTAAGTTAACGAAGGAGTTTATAAATCACTTTTTCATTACTTTCGGGTTTATACGGCACTTTGAAGCTCTATCAACCACAAAATGACACAATTGAATTGTTCATTGCCTTACTTGAAAAACTGGGGCTTTCTAACATGCTGAAAAAGGTATATTCGAATTCAAATATCAAATCACTATATGTAGTGAGTTCCAAATCCCTTATTCCATCTATTTTGCATTTCCCTATATAGTAATTGAATGCGTTGACATTTAACTTGACAGGACCAAGTGTAGTTGTCAGACATACATATAGTAGAAAGAGAGAGAGAGAGAAAGTAGCATGGAGGGGGCTTTTTTCTTACGTTACATTTTCAACCGCAAGCCACGTAAAGGAACTTCGTTCCAAAAAAGTGTACCTTTGAACAAACAATGCCATTTTCTTTTTTATTTGAGGTTTGGGTATACAAATATTTGAACATTCATCCAGAATAAAGAATGTTCGTTCTGATACATTTGTATTGTCACAAAGGATATCGAGAAGGTTCAAATCTGTTAGTCGAAGAGGTTACTCTAGATAATCTACACAAACTTATAACTTCTGAAATATTTTTCTCGAGATTTTGGTATCGCACAGCTATTTTGTCCCTAACTCTACAAAGAAAATATTTAAAATTGGGAAAACGCAATCTTTTCAATCTCTATTAGTAACAATATCAACAGTTGACGAATAATTGGTTAAATTATTAATAGATATGTCCGTTTTTCTCAAATAATTCCAGATATGAATGCCAACAACTATAGATTTTGTTTCCCCATGGGGCTCCTCAAATGTTTAGAAATGATTGGTTTTCAATATCGCTGACACTATGCTACTTCAAGTTTGTCTCGTGCCGACAAGATTCCTGGAAATTCTTCTAGAAGGCATCGGACTAATCGAGCGATCTCTAGAAAGATCGAGATGCGACCGTAGGGAATTTTCTAGGTGCTAGTTGGTGCGAGTTGGACGAAAGATTCCGTTCAGTGGTGTGCACAGTGTATTTTAGAAGTGAATTTTTATTGAATTATATACATATTTCAGAGTTTATTATTGTTTTGTGTTGTGGGGTGTAATAAACGAAGAATGATCAGTTTATTTAAATAGAGGTAATTTCAGGAAAAATAATTTATGATTGTAGATGGTAACGGTATACGTGATAATTACCGATAACAGTGCCCACTAAAATTCCTTGGTGGGAAAATTCTGATGTTTTTCCTATACTATTCGTCCCCACAAAAACAAGCGAGGTGTTATCATTGAAGGTTACCGCAGCGCCGCTAGTTTCCGATAAAGATAATCGCCTATAACAATTCATGTACGTTATACATAGTTGTGTTATCTGCAGTTTTTACCATTTGAATGCTTCGTTTATCGACTATGTCGTCCATTGTCATCTTCACCAGCTTATCTCCACGGCAGGCCCCACAAATAAGCCTAATAAAAGTGACAAATATTTCAATTAAATATGTTAAATAACTGAATTAAAATGATAAAGCACCTTAATTAACCGGTGTGACGCTAGCAGTCATTTACCGGTAGCCGAAATACCAGTGGCGTCGGCAAAAATGTTTTTACTAGTTCAAATTGTAATTGGATTTTTCAAAGTGTAGTTCAAATACAGGGTGAGTCAAAAGTACTTTGACGAACTTCAGGAGGTGATTCCTCACAATATTCTAATATGATTTGTCCAAATAAATATATGTCCGGAAACGCTTCGTTTCCAAGATACAGGGTGTTGAAGTTTTATTTTTATTTTCGTTTTTTTTAATAACTTTCGAAATACTGACCTTAATTAAACGAACATTGGTATTGAGAGGTTTTTTGAGGTGTCGAATTCGAACCTGATGTTATTATTGCTCTTACTCGTAGGGGGCGCCACCTACACGTCTTTTTCTTTTTGAAGAAGATTCATAACTTTTTTGAACGTACTTCTAGCACATTTATCAGTAAAAAAATCAATTTCTCTATCATATCTACGTAAAAATCCTACCTCTGTTACAAGTCGCTTTAAGCAACCGTTTTAGATATTTGGACTTGAAAATTTCAAGTCGATTATTTGATAATTATCATTACCATTATTTTGCATTTTTCACGAGAATGCTTAGGAAATGAATTTGACGTTTAAGTAAGTAGTTTTGGTTTTTTGTAGGGGGCGCCACCTATTCTATTTATTTTTTCTCGTTTGAAATAATTATTTTTGTACCAAGGTTGCAAAATCTGTATTTGTTTTAATAAAATTTGCAAGAAGTATCAACATTTTATTTCAAGAAATTTTGAATATGTAGAATAAAATTAAATAAAGGAAACTAAATTGTATTCAAATAAATTGTTCAAAGTGTCCACCTTCAGCGAAAATACAGGCATTCAGTCTTCTAGTCATTGAATCTCGTATCCGCTCAAAAATTATTGGTGTGTTTCACAGGCGTCTACTATTCGGTTTCTTAGATCTTCCTCGTTCGCTACTGGATTTTTATAAACTAGTGACTTCAAATGTCCCCAAAAATAAATATCTAGCGGGTTTAGATCTGGGGACTTTGGTGCCCACGCCTGGTTAGGTTCTTCTACACCAAATACAATACAAATATACTTTATTCCAGTAAGACCATATTACATGGTATTGGACATGTCAAAAAAAGAAGAAGATAATATAAATTGTATAAACACACACATATATACACTCATATACAAGCAAACATATAAACACATTTAAATAAGCTCATACACAATACAAAGGACTGTAAAGAGGTCTTGAAGATGTGATATAATAGTACCAAAATTATTCCTCGAATACATCAAATAATCCATGGGACATAGTCAGTTTGAGACATTATATAAATAAATAAATAAATATACAGGAATCGTCAGTGTAAAATATTAAAATAAACAAATAAAATAAACATATAAAGCTTTGTCATAACTATTTTCTACTAGAGTATTCCAGATACTCGTTTATAGAATAGAAACTTCCCTCCAACAAATATTTTTTTATTCTCAGTTTGAACGAAGGTAATTCTAAAATAATTTTTATGGCTGGTGGTAAACAATTGAAGAGTCTTATGCCTGCTGCAGAAGGTGATTTTCGAAACAACGAAGTACGATGTTGTTGTAATTTTAGTAGGTTTCCGTTTCTAGTTGGGTATATGTGACACTTGGAATTTGTTTCTAACCTGTATTCATTTTTTTTCACATAGAGTAGGCAACTCTAAATGTAGATGCAGGGTAATGTTAAAATATTATTTTCTTTGAAAATTGGTCTGCAGGAATCTGTGTAACGAAGACAATATAATACACGAATAATACGTTTCTGAGCTACAAACGCTCTTTCTATGTTTGTTCCATCTCCCCATAGGAGTACATTATAAGACATAACTGACTCCTACCGATCGATCGATTTGGATAGACAGTGTTAAGGAATTCCCTAGCTACAACGCTAAAATGGGCCGGAGCCCTATATGCATAAACCACATGCGGATTCGAATTTCTAATGGTACATTCTGAAGTAGTCTCGGCAATTCATTTTCTAAAAAGTCTCTGTAAGTTGCGCCATTCAGTCGGAACGGAAGAAAGAAAGGACCTATCAAGTAATTATCAATTATTGCCGCCCATACATTTACAGAAAATTGATACTGATAACGTCTTTCACTAACTGCGTACGGATTTTCCAGAGCCCAAACATGGTTGTTATGAAAGTTTGTGATGGCATTTCGGGAGAAGGTTGCCTCCTCCGTGAAGAGTACATATATCAAAAATTGAGGAATTTCAGCCAATTTTCTCAAAAACCACTGACACATAGTAATGCGTTGGGGAAAGTCTCGTGGCAAAAGAGCTTGTACCCTTTGAGTATGGTATGGATAAAATTGTTGACCATGGATCATTCTCCAAACTGTGGACTGAGTAGAATTGAGAGCTTCAGCAATTATGCTTGTTTCTGGATTCTCCTCGAGAGCATTCAAAACAGCTTCTTCCAATTCTGGGGTTCGGACTGCTCGTGGTCTTCCAATAATATCAGCTGCCCTCTTAAAGCTTCCTGTTTCTGCCAAACGACGGTGGAGACTGGTAAATGTTGGAGCTGAAGGCAGTAGTCGATTAGGAAATCGCTCCTGGAAAATACGTCTTGCTTCGCGCCCATTGCCATCCGCAAGGCCATAAACGAAATGATACTCGAAAAAAAAGCATACCTCAATTATCGTTTAACAAGAAACAAACAATTATGGAAAGAACTAGCTGATATGAACGTATATAATAACAAAAAGGTGCAGAAAACAATTCCGGAACACCTATGCATGTTGAGATATCAATAACTTTTTTGGAAGCATATCAAATAATAACTCCACGCTTGACGATGAAATTATTGATTTTTTCTCAGGTAATACACTAAACGATAATCATTTCTCTTACCATGAAACGAATGATGATGAAATTTATAGTACATTACTGGGCATTAAATCGAATGCTGTGGGACCTGACAAAATAAGTATACAAATGTTATTACATTGTTGTCCCATGATTCTAACGCACATTTCACATATATTCAATTATTGTATACAAAGACATATTTACCCATCGAGTTGGAAACAATCTCATGTCCTACCATTGGCAAAAATCACCAATCCAGAGAATATGAGTGACCTTCGTCCAATTAGTATTTTGTGTGCCATCTCGAAAGCCTTCGAAAAAATATTGAACTTACAAATGCGATCTTACTTGAATGAATTCGATATATTGCCATCCTGAGGCTATTGGATTCTGTCCAAAAAAGGGCAATTCGTCTCGTCGGTGATGCCTCGCTTACAAACTCGCTCACTTGTCTGGAACACCGTAGAAAAGTTGGCGATTTGTCTCTATTTTATAGATATTTTCATGGGCGATGCTCTTCTGAAATATCAACAATCGTTCCTACTTTGGCAGTCTCTTCGAGACTAACCCGTCAAGTTCAGTCATCACACCCCTTCGTGGTCACTTTGGAGACCTGCAGAACATCACTTTCCAAAGACTCGTTCATCCAACGAACAGCGAGGCTTTGGAACTCATTGCCTAGGGAGGTGTTCCCCGAGGCATACAACCTCCAGAAATTTAAGAAGAACACCAACTCCTACCTTCTTTCCCTTGGTTCCCACGATGTTCTCTGAACATTACAGGATATCCCTTTTCGTGGGAACCAGAACATAAAAAAAAAAATCTGTCAATCGGGATTTAGAGCTGACCATAGTTGTACAACGGCCCTGTTGAAAGTTGTCGATGATGTGCATATCGCATATCTCTATTGACAATAACAAACTCTATCTCTTAGTATTGCTTGACTACTCGAAAGCATTCGACCGCATTAATCACAAACCAGTTATAGCTATTCTTAGTTACCTAGGGTTTTCCTCGGATGCCACATCACTCCTCCAAAGTTACCTTCATAACCGATCTCATTGTGTTATACTTAATAATGAAAAGTCAAACTCACTCATTCTAAAAAATGGTGTCCCTCGGGGATCAATATTGGGCCCCTTTCTCTTCGTCCTCTATACCTCCCAATTTTCAAAGTCATTACGTTACACTTCAATGCATTGTTACGCAGACGATACACAATTGTATTTAGAATTCGAAGAAGACTATCTCAACCATGCACTCGAACAAATGAATCAGGACTTGGATTCTTTAATGACGACCTCTAATAAATATTGTCTCACTGTTAACGCGTCTAAATCTTATGTCATGATTTTTGGAAGAACAGCTGCGAGAAACCGTTGCAAGAATTTAGTTAATGTAGCCGTAGATGGTGTCCAATTACCCACTACTGAAATAACAAAAAATTTAGGATTATACTTCGACAGTGCTCTCAGATTTAGGACACACATTACTCATATTTTGAAGCGTGGGTACATGAACCTTAAAATTATTTATTCAAGTAGAAATATATTAAACAAGAAAAGTAAACTCATGCTATGTGATGCGTTAGTACTTTCACATGTTAATTACGCAGACGTAGTTTATAACCCGGGACTACTGAAATCAGACAGAATGCGGCTACAAAAACTTCAAAATTCTTGCATCAGACTCATCACAGGCACAAGAAGACGGGAACATATTTCACAGCATCTTAAAAATCTTGGTTGGCTCAATATGGAGGCCAGGTGCATACTCCATTCCGCTTCGATCGTCCACAAAATCATTACAACTGGAAAGCCACCTTACCTATTCAGAAAGTTGTCTTTCAGAACAGATATACACAATCTGAACTTGAGATTTCGGAATAACTTGACAGCGCCTCTTTCTTCCGTGGCTCCTTCTCGTATCAGATTGTTCGCTTATACAACCGGTTACCGACTGAATTTAAATCATTTTCACTCATTACGTTCAAGAAAAAACGGAAACAATATTTAATCGAAAACAGCTTCCCGTATATTGAAATATGATATAAAACGAACTTGAATTGGCACACCCCTGTTTTCAACTTCTATGAATATTTTCGTAACGATTTCCTGCAATATTTTATTTTATATTTCCTATATTTTTGTTTTATTTTTTATTTTTATTGTTTATATTTTTTATTTTATTTTTGTAATGAATATTTTGAAATTAAGCATGATCATGAATATATTTTGATGGTTGGAGCTCTGCAATGATGTTCATGCGCAGATATTGAATCCTGCCTTTTGTTAGGTTTTATGTAAATCACTAATTACCTAACTTACTTAAACGTCAAATTCATTTCCTAAGCAAAAACTTCTTACTTAAACGTCAAATTCATTTCCTAAGATTCTTGTGAAAAATCAAAATAATGGTAATAACTTCAACACGCATCGATTATCAAATAATCGACTTGAAATTTTCAAGTCCAAATATCTAGAAAACGGTTGCTTATAGCGACTTGTAACAAGGGTAGCTTTTTTACGTAGATATGATAGAGGAATTGATTTTTTACTGAAAAATGTGCTAGAAGTACGCTCAAAAAAGTTATGAATCTTCAATTGGTTATTTTAGTTTCCATATTTTCACAAAATTCTAGTCTTCGGTCTGGGTCGTCGTCTGAGAGTTGATGAACCATTTTTAATTTGTATGGATGAAATTTGTTGTTTTTCAATACCCTGTGTACTGTACTTCGACTGACTTCACAGGTAGAGAGAGAGAATATACTTTATTATCATAAGAAACCAAATTCTTGTTGACAAAGTTTGCTTACATCTAAAAGTTTTAAGATATGTATAGTACATACTGGTCAATGATTAATATAAAGTAATATGATAATATATGTCAGTTTCCTACTAGTTAATATGTAAAAACATGTATAAATAAAATAGACAGCATATACAATATAAAATAGACAGCAAATACAATATAAAATAGACAGCAAATACAATATAATTACACAAACAAACAGACATTGTATAGACTAGCCGATAGCAAATAAATAGAATATTGTAAAGTGTTAGAATGTGTCCGAATAAAATTCCTGTAAATTATAGTAAGGTTTATTTAACAGCAAGTTTTTTACGGACTTTTTAAAAATGTTCAAATTGGCTGTGTTTTTTATATAGGTAGGTAGATGATTGTACATCTTGCAGCCATTGTAAATAATAGAATTTTTTATCAGTGATGATTTAGGAAGTGGCAGACTTACGTTTATAGCTTGTCGAGTGACATAATGTGAAGGAAGTTTGTTAAACGTGTTCAGATGTTTCCTAATCAAATAAACGGTTTCCAATATAAAGATTGCTATTACCGTAAGTATTTTTAATTTAATGAATAAAGGCTCACAGGAGTCACGAAATTTAGCTTTGCACATAAACCTAAGCCCTCTTTTTTGAAGAACAAGAATACTGTTCATGCAGTTATCATTACATGCACCCCAGAATGGGATGCCGTACCTGAGATGAGACTCAATTAGGGAATAATAAACGACTCTAGCTGCACACGATCCCAACTCATTAGAGACAATCTTGACTGCGAAACACCCAGACGATATTTTTTTCCTCAAGGCCAGAATGTGATCCTCGAATCTCAACTTCGTATCAATAACCAATCCTAGGAATTTTGTGTTTAATTTATTTTTAATAACATTTGACCCAAGGGGTAAGTCATCAAGTAAGCATCGGAAGGTTATTAAGTTGGTTTTTGATATATTGAGTAAAAGACGATTAGAGTCACACCAAACTTTAATACTGTTGACATCATTATATATCACCTCTTTGAGTTCACTACTATTCTTGGCGCGCCAAATTATTGTGGTGTTATCAGCGAATAGTGTAAACTTTCCAGATATGCTTATATTCGACAAATCATTAATATACAACAAAAACAGAACTGGGCCCAATACTGATCCCTGCGGCACTCCACAATTTATAGAAGATTTTGATGATCTTGAGGAGGTTACTACTATCTGGCTGCGATTTGATAAGTACGATTTTACCCAATTCATTGTTACTCCTCTGAAACCGTAACACTCAAGTTTCTGCAGCAGTATTTCATGATTTACGCAGTCGAAAGCTTTAGACAAATCACAAAATACTGCTGCCGCAACATCACCATTGTTGAGTTCAGTATATACTTCATAGAGGAAGGAAAAGATAGCATCATTTGTATTTTTACCGGATTGAAAGCCAAATTGTTGTTTGCTGATGATACCATTTTTAATCAAGAATTCCATTATTCTTTTTTTCACTAATTTTTCTATTATCTTGGCAATTGTGGGAATTATAGAAATTGGTCGAAAATTTGCCGGATTCTCGGTGTCTCCCCCTTTATGGAGAGGAATTACAAGTGATGTTTTTAAAAAGTCAGGGAAATAGCCATCACGAAACGAATCATTAATCAGACTTGCAAAAATACTGAGAACATTGTCTGGGAGATTTTCGAAGATTCTCGCCGAAATTTCATCGATTCCCGAGGATTTCTTGTTATGTATTGACTTTATAGATGCAACGTGAGTTGTTGAAGAAGTAGGATTAACTATTACTTCTGCCAGTAATTCAATTTTTTTCTCATCAGAAATTTGTGGTCTGCCAGATCGTTTCGCATCATTAATACTACCCGTTGTTTCAAACTTACGAAAAAGCTTCTTAAATAAGTCCTCGAAACGGGGCGATCGGGAAACCTCTCATTAAAAATGCGTTCTGCTGCATGAATATTTTGTCCAGTTTCACCAAGAATTAGGATCGCTGCTACTTTATCACCTAAAGCACGTACCATTCCGCTTCTTGAAGCACTTAAACGTTCGGCTCACAACAGTTTAACAAATTATTAAAATGTACAAAAATATTGAAAGTACCAAAAGCTGCTAAAACAGTTGAACGTTCGATCAACAATACACAAATTATTAAATGTACAAAAACTTGGACAATTACAAAAACGTCGAATTAGGGAGACTAACAAAAACGTCAGCTTATTTGACAACTATCCAGAGGCGGAGTTTGAATTTGGAATTTTAGTATTAACTGATTTAATTCATCACAGCTTTGCGTTTTTTAAAAGCCAGTTGCCAAAACTGCCATAAACACAAACAAAATTAGTATCATTAGGTTTTTTCGATACCTTTTAAAACAGGTGTCGCTTGCCGTAGGGTTCCATTTAAAATTATTGGTCACAATGGCCTTGTGACGTTATCTTCTTTGACGATTTCGTCATCTATCATCACTAGTAGGAAAGTTTACAACCTTTAATATTCAGTTTCCACATTTCACTTGTTTATGTATAATCGTTCCAAAAATAAGAGGGCGGAGGGGACTTTTAAGAAGCACTGTATTTGCGCTATGTCAAGAACTGCCGAAATGGTTTATATATTTTCAGCCATATAATTTCCATAGCAACGCTGTGACTTTGTTGACTAAATTGGACTGCTGTTGATTTAAAAGAAATAATATATTTATTTGCAATTATCAAGTTTAATAATTTTGACGATTGCAGAAAAATAGTGTGTATGCCATGACCGCTAAACTTTTCAGTGACCTCAATATTATCCATTTGGAAATTTTTAATGGTTTGTCGTAAAACGAATCTCTCCCGTGTTATGTCTGTCATAGGGGCATTTTTTACGGCCACTTCGCTTTTCGAGAGTCGTAAGATATCAGTTCAGATGTGTAATTCTCCGAAGGGCATCTTTCAACATCCGGTCTAGACGTTCGGAGTTATTGTAGGGCTTCACGCATTCCTTAACTATGACTTCCACTTTTATATACATGTCACTCAATGGCAGAAAATGGTTCAATATTGTTTTTTAGTAATGATATAGATGATGTTTAAACGTTTATTGAATAAGAGCATGTTTCCAAATTAGCTACAGGGTGAATGGAAAGTAATGACAACTTTGTGATTTTGAATGGTAATCTTCAACAGTTCATTGTGAAATCGTGGCAAGTCCAAAAAATTTCGAAGCTAAGAGAATTCATTGTTACGTAGCCCTGAAGATGAATGTGGTTAAATTCGAAACGTCGGCGACAAAACAATGTTTTTTTTTCTCAAGCTTCATTGATACAAATCACAATCAGCCTCTGACTACAGGTAGCGGTATATTTTCAAAATACAATACAATATTTTTATTTCCTGAGACTTTACAAGCATGGAAATCGTCAAATACAAAAGAATAAATAAAATAAAATGGCACTTAAAATTAAGACATGGAAATTAGATGTACATGTAAGAATTCAATAGGAGTGGTTGAAGAGAATCACATAAAACAAGTAAAAAATAGTATAAACAATAAAATAGTACACAAGGAAACATTCATGATGTCAAGCGGCCAGATCAGTTTGAAAATATGCATCTATTGAGTAAAAGGCATTTTTGTAGAGAAGATTTTCAACGCTATTTTTGAAATAAATTAGATTATATATTTTCTTAATGAATATTGGAAGTTTATTATATAATTTTATAGACCTGATATATCAGTGTGAAAGCAGCCACGAGTTTCATCCATGAATCTTTCGCGGCGATACGAAGTGTTCTCGGCCGCCAGCGGTCCCTAAAATGTGTTGGAATTTCATGGCCAGAGCCATTAATTTACTATTTGATGGGGATTTTTTTGCATAAACCTGTGCTACTTAAAGTGCTTTACAAGATCTATATATCGAAATATTTTGTCGCACAAAAATTTGGCCCTTACAACGAATTAAATTAATTTTCAAAAAAATTCCAAAACTCCTTCAAAGTTTTCGTGGATGGGGAATTTTTTGCATAAACCTGTGCTACTTGAAGTGCTTTACAAGATCTATATATCGAAATATTTTGTCGCACAGAAATTTGGCCCTTACAACGAATTAAATTAATTTTCAAAAAAATTCCAAAACTCCTTCAAAGTTTTCGTGGATGGGGATTTTTTTGCATAAACCTGTGCTACTCAAAGTGCTTTACAAGACCTATATTTCGAAATATTTTGTCGCACAAAAATTTGGCCCCCACAACGAATAAATTAATTTAAAATAAAATCCAAAACTCCTTTAAAGTTTTCGTGGAGGGGGATTTTTTTGCATAAACATGTGCTACTTGATGTGCTCTACAAGACCTATATTTCGAAATATTTTGTCGCACAAAAATTTGGCCCCCACAACGAATTAAATTAATTAAAAAAAAAATCCGAAACTCTTTCCAAGTTGTCGTGGATGGGGATTTTTTTGTATAAACGTGTGCTACTTAAAGTGCTTCACAAGACCTATATTTCGAAATATTTTGTCGCACAAAAATTTGGCACCCACAACGAATTAAATTAATTTTCAAAAAAATTCCAAAACTCCTTCAAAGTTTTCGTGGATGGGGATTTTTTTGCTACTGAAGTGCTTTACAAGATCTATATATCAAAATATTTTATCGCACAAAAATGTGGCACCCACAACGAATTGAATTAATTTTCAAAAAAATTCCAAAACTCCTTCAAAGTTTCCGTGGATGGGGAATTTTTTTGCATAAACCTGTGCTACTTGAAGTGCTTTACAAGATCTATATATCTAAATACTTTGTTGCACAAAAATTTGGCACCCACACGAATTAAATTAATTTAAAAATTTAATTTTATTTTTTTTGCATAAACCTGTGCTACTCAAAGTGCTTTACAAGATCTTCATATCGAAATATTTTGTCGCAAAAAAATTTGGCCCCCACAACGAATTAAATTAATTTAAAAATTTAATTTTGGATTTTTTTTTTAATTAATTTAATTCGTTGTGGGGGCCAAATTTTTGTGCGACAAAATATTTAGAAATATAGGTTTTGTAGAGCACTTTAAGTAGCTCAGGTTTATGCAGAAAAATCCCCATCCACGAAAACTTTGAAGGAGTTTTGAAATTTTTGAAAAATAATTTAATTCGTTGTAAGGGCCAAATTTGTGTGCGACAAAATATTTCGAAATATAGGTCTTGTAGAGCACTTTAAGTAGCACAGGTTTATGCAAAAAAATCCGCATCCACGAAAACTTTGAAGGAGTTTTGGAATTTTTTCGAAAATTTTTTTTGATTCGTTGTAAGGGCCAAATTTCTGTACGACGAAATATTTCGATATATAGGTCTTGTGAAGCACTTTAAGTAGCACAGGTTTATGCAAAAAAATCCCCATCCACGAAAACTTTCCCATCAAATAGTAAATTAATGGCTCTGGCCATGAAATTCCAACACATTTTAGGGACCGCTGGCGGCCGAGAACACTTCGTATCGCCGCGACAGATTCATGGATGAAACTCGTGGCTGCTTTCACACTGATACCTGATATGAGGTCCGTTAGCTACAGAGGTTTATTTGTGAAAAGGAACTATTAAATTATAATTTTGTCTCAGAGTATAACCAGCAGCAAGAGGGTAGTATCTCTTTGCTGAAACTCGTGGAAGTGTTTCTTAATGTGACACAATTCAAAATATACATGGATATCACAGTTAGCATCCGAAATTCAATAAATAACTGCTTACAAGGATCACCATATTTTTTGAAACACATGGTCTTTAATATATTTTTTTTTAAATCAACAAATCATTCAATCTACTTCAGACTAAGCAATAATTTAGATTTGAGTGAGCATAGGCATAGTAATAGCTTAGTAAGTTATTGATGGGGACAACATTTCTAAGATTCCAAATAGAGTCAATATGGTCATTCCAGGATAATTGTGAGTCAATGTTCAACCCTAGGAAGTTAACTGATTTTTTCTGTACGATAGATTTAGTATTGGTTCTTACCAATATACTGCAGTCCATTTCTCTAAGAGAGAAAACAATGGTATTCGTTTTGTTGCTATTTAGTACAAGGCCATTACTGGAACAGTAATTTTGCATATTTGCAACTGCAATACCAGCCTAATCAGACAGCCCTTCACATAGAGCAGAACTAAATATGAAGGACGTGTCATCAGCAAACTGAACAGTACAATTTGGTTGATTGTTATTAGATATGTCATTTTCAAATAAAAGAAAGAGAGTAGGATCCAGGACACTACCTTGGGGGACATCTGTGAAAAATATGTGCCCGACTTAAGCCTAACCTTAACAGATTGAGTTCTGCCAGTTAAATAAGTTTCAATCCATTTGAGACTTTGACCGCAAACACTAAGGTTGTAAAGTTTATCAAGAAGTTGATGACTGATGGTGTCAAATAATAATAATAATAAATCGCCTTTATTCATATTTAGGTAATATGAAATGGTGAAGTGTCAGCTGAGAGCTGTTTTTCAACTTTACCAATTTTTTACAAACAATTTGAAGAAAAAAAAATAAACAAGAAGAAATCGATCAAATATACAAATGCAAACAGAATATAATAATGGTGGCAGAGATTAATATTTCATAGATATAACAAACAATAAATATACATCAATGCAATTAATACAATAAATATACCCACACACATATCACATAAATTTACATACATATTCACATTAAACACATATATACGCATATAAATAACTACTAATTAATAATACTAACTATTAAATACATGACTCAGGTTAGGTTTACATGGCAAGGTTCGTGAGACGTTGGGTGACTAAGATTCCAAAGAAAAAAAAGAATGTTTGAGTCTTCTTTTGAAATTAATTATTGAATAATCCCTAAAAGGAGTCGGAAGATCATTATAAAGCTTGGAAGCAGTGTAAATGAAGCTTCGTTTATAGAGTGAGGTGCGATGCTTGGGAATCTGTAAAGTCTGTTTTTTCCTAGTATTAACATTATTATGCTTTAGGAATCTGAGTTTACCATATATATATGGGGGCTTCTCAGTTTTTATAATTTTATGCGTAAGAGTGAGAGTGTGAAGTTTGAACATTTTATCTATTTTCAACCAACCCAATTCTGTCATTTTATTAGATATTCGATAGTATTTTCTGAGACCACTGCAAAACGAGCACAAGAGTTTTGGATTAATTGTAACCTGTTCAGATTAGAGTTCATTATTGCAGACCCGTAAAGCTGGTCACAATAAGACAATTTTGAAAATATTAAGTTTTCACATAGTTTAACTTTAATTTGTTGAGGAAGTACGTACCTGTGAGGAAATAGTTGTTACAGTGTGCCAAAAGAGGTACTACATAGCATTTGGATATGTTTGGAGAATTTGAGCTCAGAATCAAACCAAACACCCAAGTTTTTGCATTCCGCGGTTGAAGGTATAATGTCGCGATCAATTGATATGGCGAAGTTTTGCTCAACCAAGGCCCTTTTATTTCGATTGCCGAATAACGTCACCGATGATTTGGCGGATATCTTAAAAATATTTTCCAAATCTTTGTTGATTTGTGTAGTGCAAATATCCGAGTCCTCATACTCTAAGTCGATATATATTTGGGTATCATCAGCGTAGTGGTAGATTTTGCAAGATGTTATGAATTCATGGAATTCTGATATATATATAGAGAGAATAACAATGGCCCTAGTACCGAGCCTTGTGGCACACCAAAATTAACTGGTAAGGCATTCGACATCTTATTATCTAATTTAACTCGATGAGTCCGTTGTGAGATATAGTTCTTGATTAATTGTACAGCATTTTCGTCAAATCCAAAAAAATGAAGTTTTTTGCAAAGTAATTCATGATTCAAGGTGTCGAAGGCCTTACTGTAATCCAGCAAAGTTAAGCAGCCCAATCGACCGTTATCCAAAGATTTGAAAATTTCATCGCCCAAGTTGAGTAACGTTGTGGTTGTACTGTAGTGTTCTCTGAAGCCCGATTGAATATCAGGGATTATACCTCTGCTAAATACGTATTCAGAGATCTGCTGTTTCATTATAATTTCTAGCACTTTCGATTTCTAGCAGGAGACAATTCAAAAAGAATACTAATCGTTTTTTCACACTTATCAGATTTGGATAAAACATTGTTGACCAGAGAAAGAGTAGCATCTTGAGTTGATAAACCAGCTTGGAATTCATATTGGCTCTCAGAGAGTAAGTTATACTTATTACAGAAGGATACAAGTCTGTTCAGAAAGGATTTCTCGAACCATTTAGAGAATGAAGACAGCAATGCAATACCCCTGTAGTTGGAGATTGGGTGCTTATCATTTTTTTGTGAACAGGAAAAACAATGGCGTGTTTGAGACATGAGGGAAATTAACCCTCGAGGAATGATAAATTCACTAAGTATGTAAGTGGTTCGATGATAAGTTCAGCAACAGTGAACGAAACTTTACCAGGCAATTCATCAATGCCGCTAGAATTCTGGTTTCCCTCTATACTTCTTTACAATCGTGTTAAACTGAATGACATTCGTTCACTGCTTGAAGACAAATTTGACAATATTACCGTTTTCGAAAGTGATGGACGGAAAAGTAAATGAGATTACTTTTTGCCTGTGAAATAAATGTGTACTCGAAACCGACCGATGCTAAATTACTAAGATCGGGTACTGTTATAAGCGTTTAAAGTAGACAAAGGCAAAGAGGGCAATCACTCTTTAAGCCATCGGAAAAGAGATCCCATCAAACTATGACCGAGACGCGGTAGGCGTGAACCTTCGGTCACTGCCTTTTCCCGCACCGAAAGGTCTACTGGTTGATTTCGTGTTGTTAATTTTTTTCTTCGTGAATGCATATCGAATTGAGTACAAAATCGCCTTGAAACATGAAAGGGAATGAAGTTTCTGGAAAATAGTGGTGGGGATTATACCTCAATGGGATACTAAAGAATAAAAACTCATTGTAAGTGTTAATCCCCGAAAAAATCTGTGTAATTTTGAAATATGCAGAGGGGACACATAGGTACAGTGAAACACCTTTACAATGAGTTTTGCATCAAGCTCCCGAGTGAGGATTTTTAAGAGTCAGTTTTATTAAAAAAAAAAGGGTATACTCTGTCCTTTTTTCACTGGCAGCTAAACACCCTCATTATAAATGCAAATCTGCGAAAAGTTGTTTACCGTCGTCGACTCAAATAAATTACGTGGTAACAAACACGTTTTGATAGGACTTCATGTGTTTTCTAGTTTACTTTTCTAGTCCACGCTGTTTTATCAACAGTAAAAACATAAGAGCTTTTTTTTATCGGATAAATTTCTTTTTGTAAGGAGATAATTTTGCCAATCAGCAATTTTACGAGAAAAACTGACATGACAAAATCGCGAGACCGAAAATTTTCTTCTCTGGTATTCACACATGTAGAATATTCATTTTGATTTTTCTCACTCGAGGCTCGTAAAGAAGATTTTCGTGATGTTCAGGATCAATTTGGAGGTAGGGTTTAACCCTCTACCGCATGATTTATATTATGAGCTGAATAAAAAAATCCTATTATGCGAAAACGTCTTTAATGGGTATAAAAACGGTTTGATATAAAGAAAAACACATTTTTCTCATAAATTAGGAAAAAAACACCCAGAGCCATATATGGCCTTGTATGCACCTAAATGAAAATGTAGTTTTAACCCTCAGTTCATATATGGCTTTTCATGCAATAACAAAATCACCAAGAAATGAAAACTTGTCTGCATCATACTCCTTCAACTTCTTCTCTGTCCATATTATTTTATCTTTTTTAGGCATAGATTGTTTTGATTTACTTTCTTCTTGCAAGTTGTTGTTTCTTACTGATTTACGTTTTGGTTTTTGCGTAGATGATGATGTTGAAGGAATATCGTCTCCTGTTTCAGAATCAGTTTCAGATATTACCTCGATATTTTTATTTTTTGAAACATAACGTAGAGGGGGGGAATAGTCACTGTCAGAGTCTGACGCTATATCGTCTTCACTCGAGTTCCCATCTCCTGGAATATTATTTACAAACTGGAAACTATTGTAAAATCTTCTCGAATCCATACCTTCAAAAAATATCTGTATGAAATGGATCTGAAACGCTGATAAACGATATTTCCTAAAGTTCATAGGAAGTCATATATGGCTAATATAAGTAACGATGATATTTCCGAAAGTTCATAAGGAGCCATATATGGCTAATATAAGAAACGATGATATTTCCGAAAGTTCATAAGAAGCCATATATGGCTAATATAAGAAACGATGATATTTCCGAAAGTTCATAAGAAGCCATATATGGCTTCGACACAAAAATCGGAATTTTAGCAAAAAACAAATAACTAATTAGGAAATATCACACTCACTAAAGAGAACACATATCATTCATGCAAAAATAAATTATTTCTGAATATACTCACTTCTAATTTTCGCGATGTTTGCCGATAAACTTCTAGATGTTTTTGCGCCACTAACTTCGAATGCACGTGACGAAATAAGTTTGGTTATATGGTGAAATAAAACGTAAAAATTCTGGATGGTCTAGCAACTGTTCCAGTTTAACTTTCATACGCCACCACTGACCTACTGGACGTTAGATGGAAATGAAAAATTATTATATTGAAGGAACCATATATGGCTCCGTATGCGGTAGAGGGTTAATAGAAGATGATGATGAGTGTCCCGTTATCTTTGTAAGTTGTTGGTCACTTACTCCTGCTTTGGCTAACTGGGAAACTGTACTAGCACGGTTCGAATGATTGGTAATTTTATTGTTTGTAATGTCGAGTCCAATTTTAGTTGCAGAATATTTGGTCCAAGTAGAAATCGTATTAATACCCAGTGGAACATTTTTGTACCAACCTTTAGAATTTTTGTTTTTCCAAAAGGGATTTTTGAGTTAAAAAAAAGTCGTTCAGATGTTATGTTTTCATTTCTTTTTTGTAACAGTAATTTTAACAATGCAACGGGACAAATCCATTTCATTTTTTGTTATCCATTTGCTGTCTGCCAATTTCCCAGCCTGTGTCGTCTTTGTATTGTATTCAAATCTTCTTGTTGAAGTTCCATCTTGATATTTTTCTTCTTTAAAATGGTAAATTTTACAGTTTGCAGCTTCTCCCCCCAAATTTAAAGAATAACTTGTAATTCTTTCCGTTTACTATTTCTTGCATCACGAGCTTCTTTAAAAGTTATGTCGGCAAAAGAATCAAATTTAATATTGTACTCATTGAAATATTTTTCTTGAATCATCTTCGCAGTTGAATTCCAAATTGATTCAACTGCATATTCTTTATAATCTTCTCCATTCCTCTTTTTCATATTATAGGCCCAATCCTTTAATATATCTGCTACTTTTTGTAACGGAGTTATTTTCGACAGTTCGTAATTTCGTACTTGACAAAACTCCATAAATTGTCTCCATATTGACGCTTTAGTATTTTTTTGGATTGCGGGATTGCTTTTTCTATATTTTTTTTATTTGTTGAGTCGAAACTTCCCCAAAACGACTCATGTTGTAATGTTTCAGTATCAATTATCAACAATACTTGAATAACTGACAGGGCAGACATTAAAGTGACGTAAGCATACTAGATGTAGACGCTTTAGAGGAACAGGCGTTTTTATCGGTGATAAAAAACGATGCACCTTTTTTATCGCTGTCAAAATGACAAAACAGTCATCTTTAAATGACACATTTTATATAGGAGTTAATTTATCTGTAATAACAATAGAACGATGAAATTATTACAAATCATCGATGGCAAAAGTACTGATTAGTGACGTGCGTTCGGTAAACCATGTTTTAATATTTATTTATTCAGAAAACTTTCCAAGAAACAATACATGTTTATAACAATATTAAATTTAGAGTAATAATTGACAATTCATCGATTATTGGATTCACCAAAGTTACACTTGTCAAACTATTATAACTGCGTCCTGTGCGCGACTTCGGCAGCTCACCTAAAATGTTTTAGTTGCAAATAGTGATGGTAATAAATGTATGTAGTTACTTACCTAAATGCCCATTTCACAGTCATCATCGGTATCCGAATCAGATGAATCTTCGGGTCCTATTGAAATTACTAGAGATTCCACAGTTTGGTCAATTAAATTATCAAGAAAAAAATCCAAAGGTGTGAGGTCCGGTGATCGAGCTGGCCATTCCGTTCCATCTACCACGATACTCCTCGTCCAAATACCGTCTTACTGCACCGTAATAGTGTGGAGGAGCACCATCCTGGTGGAATGTTGTTTCCAAATTGCCGAATTCATCTGGATTATCTTCCAAAATTTCAAGTCCTCGAAACGGGGCGATCGGGAAACCTCTCATTAAAAATGCGTTCTGCTGCATGACTATTTTGTCCAGTTTCACCAAGAATTAGGATCGCTGCTACTTTATCACCTAAAGCACGTACCATTTCGCTTCTTGAAGCACTTGAACGTTCGGCTCACAACAGTTTAACAAATTATTCAAATGTACAAAAATATTAAAAGTACCAAAAGCTGCTAAAACAGTTAAACGTTCCATCAACAATACACAAATTATTGAATGTACAAAAACTTGTACAATTACAAAAACGTCGAATAAGGGAGACTAACAGAAACGTCAGCTTATTTGACAACTATCCAGAGAATTTTGAATTTTAGTATTAACTGATTTGATTCATCACAGCTTTGCGTTTTTTAAAAGCGAGTTGCCAAAACTGCCATAAACACAAACAAAATTAGTATCATTGAATAGGTTTTTTCGATACCTTTTAAAAGAGGTGTCGCTTGCCGTAGGGTTCCATTTGAAATTATTGGTCACAATGGCCTTGTGACGTCATCTTTCACAATTTCGTCATCTCTCATCACTAGTAGGGAAGTTTACAACCTTTAATATTCAGTTTCCAAATTTCACTTGTTTATGTATAATCATTCCAAAAATAAGAGGGGGGGAGGGGACTTTTGAGAAGCACTGTATAAAAAGAGTGAACTTTCCTTCGGATGGCGGTCCTATCAAAGTCATCGATTGATAGTGGCTTCCTTCCTGAATTTTATTTTGGTGCACTAATGTCTCCACTTTTCCTCTCGTTTAAAAACCTGTAAATTGTTCTTTCACTAACTCTTGTCGTATTAGAACCTTTCTGGCGAACGGAACTCGTGGGTTGTTAATAAACAAGTGCATCATGCATATTAAACAGTATAGTTTTTTCTCTTACAGAGTATGCAACAAATGTATTTGGTTTAACTGGTGTAAAGTTTGCACCCGATGCCATTTTCATAAACACTACTCAAAAGATCACAAACGTATTAAGAATAAGCAGTAGCTCGTCACGGACTCCCCTTCACAGCAAAACAGTATTCTGTTGTATTTTGTAGAAACTAGCCGACGGGGAAAACCCAGAATTCCTTTATTTATGTGCTTTCAATACCTACTAATGACCCTATAATGGGACAGGTACTTTGCATTCATTATCCTTCATAACAATTTCGAATTGTATTGGTTTTCCCTAAGAAGTAAGCAAATTTTAATTATGAGGTATTAACTAAGAACCCTCATTTTGTCCGATCCTTAGAAACGAATGTACAGTTGTGTGCATAAAAAAGTCGTACAGCAGTTATAGGCTATTGTGAGTCAGGCTTGTCAATCTTAATTAAACTTCTTATCGACTTTGACAAGTAGTGCCAAAATTGAAAGTATTTTTGTCAAATGTGAACGTGTACTACTTTATTATGAAATCTGGAACATCATAGGCAGGTTTACACCATACAAACCTTGTACGACTTTTTTATGCACACAACTGTACAGTTAAAGGGAATTTCCATCTAAATATTTTATTTCGACCTGACTATTTACTATAGTAGTTGTGCTCAAATATTTACTTCAATTCCTTCATAATAACAAGTGGTGAGGGGAATAGGTATTAGTATTATTATATATTCATTTTGTAGGTATTCAACCATATTATAATAACTTGCTCTTAAGTAAATCTGTGTTTACAGTATAAAAGTTCGTAATAAATATCATTTAATTTTCGTCTCACATTTTGGTAAGAAATGTAAAGCCTATGGTTTATGTTTATTTTATACCTGAAACCACGAAGTCGTGCTGCCAGTAAAAAAAGGACAGAGTTTAGATGAGTATCTATGGCGATTTGATATTTCCAAAACCACTAATTGTAAAAATGGCAATTTTTTTTTAAACGAGAACATTTTTTAGACACATTCTTCAGAATCTAATTTCCATAACTACTTTCATCGTAAAATGAGTCGGAAATGAGATATTGTCAAACTGTTTTTGGGCGCCATTTTTCCAATATGGCTGCGCGAGCGGCAAAAGATACGAGGTGTCAAAGTGAAAGTTCGGAAAGAGCACGTCGTAATCTATAAAAAAAACAATTTTCAAAACTCCTGGAAAGCTTTCCAGGTAACCCTTGTTTTGAGTACCACGTGACTGAAGTATTGTGAAAAATCGGCTCAAACCAAATATTTTTTCAATATGGAATAGAATTACTTTACTTTAACAATAGACAATTACTCTTCAATGTCATATGTTATGAACGATTATAATTCTACAGAACTCATATCAATGATGTTAGTTGTATTTTTGGTTTTGATAATTGGAATAATCAAAGAATATTTTCATGCAGAAGCAAACCATTTTTATTCCAGTAAGTTACAATGTTGCTGAATAGTTTTTTAGGTTTTATATACAATTAAGAAAGATACACCTTCATATTAGTTTACTTTTGGCTCGGTAGAGTAGTTTGAGCACTTCGAAATTAGCATCACATTCATTTATAATATCATCATCATCACACTCACTATTTACAAATTTATTATCGCAATCAACATCTTCAATTGCTTGTGTAATATTTGAGCAAGCTACGTAAATGCAAGTGGAGCATAATTCAGAACACTCTAAACCATGCTTCCTGCAAGTGCATGCAGCAGAGTTACACCCTGTCGTAAGAAATTTGTGGTCCCTATATTCAGAGTGCATGTGTAGAGTAACTTTATATTTACCGCGACATGAACAAAAATATCCTGTACCTCACATGTGATGATCGAATACCAGCAACTTTCAATTACTCTATGGTTTTTTTGGTGTCGTTTAAAAATATCCCCAAACCAAATACTAATGAGATGCCAGAAAGTATGCTATCCTTGAAGCGTCCCATCGACCTTGCGAAAACAAATAAAAACGCCGACAAGGCATGGCCATAAACTAATAAAACAATAATCATGGCTATCGATTTATGACGCCCGGCGATGTAGTCAGCCATACGAATAACACGGAGAACGCTCTCGCTTTATCTCTTCCATAAATTCGCAGGTTGGATAATTCGAGCAAAAACATTTGCTTATCAGGTCAGTTCAACCAATTAACGAATGAAAGGGGATTGAGTGCAAATCATTTGATAGAAACAATATTGTATAGAACAAAAGGCGATTTTTCCTTGATATATTTGAGACTGATTTGTTTGAAAATATGAACAGGATGTTCATAAAATCAGATGTGGGATCATATTTTCTGTTAGACATTCACAAAAAATAACTTCATTTTTATCGTGGATTTTTCATTTCTCAGAAATATATTTCTATTCAATATTCAATTGAGAATGTTTCCCTTTTCAGTATTTGAGACTGTTTCGGATATTTTTCTGAAATGTAGGTACTACTTATTTAGAAATTGAAATACATTTCCGGTAAAAGGATTTGTTTTATTTCTACCAATGGCGTCCGCGCTTACATATAACGTCTATGACATTTTACTAAATTTAACTCTCGCTTTATCTCTTCCATAAATTCACAGGTTGGATAATTCGAAATACATGAAACTACGAGCATTTTTGAGGCGAAAATCGGAGAAGAGATTCCAGAAGAAATATAATTATTTACCCGCAAGATTTTTGTTTTTGTGGGTATTTATTTGATCTAAAAGAATACTACATACTCTACTTGTGTCTAGCCAAATGACAAAATGTCAAAGCAAAAAAAATACCCTCAAGATTTCAACAAATTCAGTGGCCGACCAAATTTAAATATATATATATATATATATATATATATATATTGTTTTTTTTGTTTTTGTAAAATTGTTTTAAACCGCTTTCTTAGTTGTTTGAACAACCCTCAGAAGTTAATGAAAACTTGTACGAGTTGAAATCACGGGGACCTTACCTTTTATAGTGGGATCCGAAACCACTCTTGGGACCTTGAAAAAATTTTTCACCAGCTGCGGGATATGTATATATATATATATATATATATATATATATATATATATATATATATATATACAGGGTGTAACATAAGTACGTTAAAATATTCAAGTGACGTATTCCTGAGACAATTTTAAGAAAAAAAGTCTATAAACTTGTGTCCGGAAATGCTTCGTTTCGGAGATACAGGGTGTTGAAATTGAATTTTTTTGTTCGCTTTTTAAAAATAACTTTTGCAAAAAATAAGTTATTTGCACGAAATTTGGTACCCGGGGTTTTTTTGACGTGGGAAATCATAATTTCGTATTGATTTTCATGTAACATCTAGAGGGCGCTGCGTACGCTGTCATTATTTATTTCAAATTGCCCTAACTTTTTGACAGTGAACTTTTGGTACTTTTCATGAAAAACCTTATTTCCACACCTTTTCCAAGTAAAAAAGGTACACTTCCTCAACAACGCTGGAGGTGATCGTTTTCGAGATATTTACAATTTTCTATATCGATGCATGTTACTTAGCTCCTAGGGCGCTAAGTGAAAATGCTGAGAACATTACAAAAACTAAGTATGTGGTAGGTCTCGTCAAAATAAACTACTATTTTCCTATAAAATGTTTATCGAAAAATGATTTTTTTTTCGAGATACAGATTGTTGAAATTTTTCAAAACATGGTTGGTTTTTGTCATAAGTTTTTTGCAATTTTAGTTATTTTCATCAAACTTTATACGCAGTACACCCGGACAGACTCCTTCTAAACTGAGCATTATCAAACTGCTTAATCAGTATAGCCAAATTTTATTTCAATAATTTTTGTCACTCTCCGCTTGCTCATTAAGTTAATTAAATCGAGTAGGCTATGAGCATTCGTTTATAAAAATAGAAGTTCGCTGTCACATTTTTAACTATTCATTGACAAATTCACAGTTCGGAGTTTATAAAGTGATTTTTTGGTACCATGCCCGACTTTACGAATGCTGAAATGGCTGATAGGGTTTTTGCATACGGCTTGGCTGACGGAAATTCAACCGAGGCCAGACGCATCTATCAGGAAAGGTATCCCCAACGCGTCACTCCTTGTGCAGAGACATTTGCAAATCTTTTCCGGCGACTTTCCGAATCTGGAACTTTTGAAAGAAATTCTGCAGTAGGACGGCCACCGACTACAAGAACTGTGGAATTGAAGGAGGCGGTTCTCGAAGAAATTGGTGAACATCCAGAGACAAGTACAAGAAAAATTTAGTCAAACTTTAAATGTGAGTCATATGACCGTTTACAGAATTTTAAAGGAACAGCAATTATATCCTTATCATATTCACCGTGTCCAGGCACTTACGCTACGTGATTTTCAACCACGTATCGAATTTGCTCAATGGCCTCAAAGAAAAGTCGAACAACATCCCCAAATTTTATCGAAAATCCTCTTCATAGATGAGGCTAATTTTTCAAGAAGTGGTATCATGAACTTCCATAACAACCACATCTGGGCGGAAGATAACCCACATGCGATAACGCAAACTCATTTCCAAGACAGATTATCTTTTAATGTATGGGTAGGCATAATTGGGGATTATTTAATTGGGCCCTATTTTCTCCCCTTACGTTTGAATGGAGATGCTTATCAAAATTTTTTGGAACACGAGCTTCCCCAGCTTAGGGAAGATGTTCCCATTGGTCTCCGAAATCACTCTTGGTTTATGCACGATGGAGCCCCCGATCATTTCAGTCTGATAGCAAGAAATTTTTCAGAAGTAGCATATTCCCAACGATGGATATGAAGAGGAGGCACTCAGCATTGGCCCCCGAGGTCACCGAACCTCAATCCCCTCGATTTTTTCTTTTGGAGACACCTAAAATCACTAGTTTATGCTAGCCCCATTAAAAACGAGGAAATGTTAAGGGATCGCATCATAGCTTGCTGCGAAACGATAAGAAACACTCCCGGCATTTTTCAACGGGTGCGGAATTCTTCGATGAGGAGAGCAGGAGCTTGTATTACTGTTGGGGGTCGTCACTTTGAACAGTTGTTGTAATAGTTGTTTCGTTCAATTTTTATATGTTTAATTGCCTAATAAATAACATAGTACTTCTCCGAATTGTTCTTTTACAAACTCCGAAATGTAGCACTTTCTAATTAAATAATTAAACCTGACAATTTTTTTTAATTTGGATTGATTAAGCAGTTTACTAATGTTCAGTTTGAAAGAAGTCTGTGTTTGAAGTTTGATGAAAATAAGTGCAGTTGCAAATAACTTATGACAAAAACCAACCATGTTTTGAAAAATTTCAACAATCTGTATCTAGAAAACAAATTATTTTTCGATAAACATTTCATAGGAAAAAAGTAGTTTATTCTGACGAGACCTACCACATACTTAGTTTTGGTAATGTTCTGAGCAACTTCACTTAACGCCCTAGGAGCTGAGTAACATGCATCGATATAGAAAATTGTAAATATCTCGAAAACGATCACCTCCAGCGTTGTTGAGGAAGTGTACCTTTTTTACTTGGAAAAGGTGTGGGAATAAAGTTTTTATTCATGAAAAGTACCAAAAGTTTACTGTAAAAAATGTTAGGGCAATTTGAAATAAATAATGACAGCGTACGCAGCGCCCTCTAGATGTTACATGAAAATTAATACGAAATTATGATTTCCCACGTAAAAAAAACCCCGGGTACCAAATTTCGTGCAAATAACTTATTTTTTGCAAAAGTTATTTTTAAAAAGCGAACAAAAAAATTCAATTTTAACACCCTGTATCTCCGAAACGAAGCATTTCCGGACACAAGTTTATATAGACTTTTTTTCTTAAAATTGTCTCAGGAATACGTCACTTGAATATTTTAATGTACTTATGTTACACCCTGTATATATAATTTGATCATTGATATTATTTTCGCACTTTTCGGTATTCCCTGTATAATTTTGGATTTTCTCCTGGTGCATGTCATCTTCTGACATGACATTTGTCGACTTTTCGAACTTATTTGAAAGCTTTATATTATAAGCCGATTTATCGTCTGATCTGTTTGAAATGACTTCTCTAGAGCTTCTACGATAAGCGGGATTAAGGTTTCTATTGCCGTAAAATATTCCAAGGAATTGACTAAACTTTGTTACATCTCGTATAATGTTATGAAATGGTCGTTTGTCATGTTGGTAGCTGGTGGTGAAAAGAAAGATCCAAATATTTGAAAAGAAAGATCCAAGTAGTTGAAAGAAAACGTCAGGGAGGCTGTGAAAACAAAATATTGTTCAAATGCATAAACGATGACATTTAAGACGCAAATAAACATATTTTGATGGCTTTGAAAATGTTTCAAGACCTATCAACTCATTTCTTTCACCTCTCTAGTTATTTTTCCAATCATGGATAGATTTTTGACTCTGTTGAACGATTTTTCGTGCAAAATTTCACCGGGATATCTGTTCACGCTACAGAAAGTAAACAATGTTCAAGGTAAAATATATCCGGAACTAACTTTTTTATTCTGTTTCAGGTTAAAGTAGTCAAATTCAGTTATATGTGGACTATAAACAACTTCAGTTTTTGTCGGGAAGAAATGGGCGAAGTATTGAAGTCTTCCACGTTTTCCGCAGGTGCAAACGATAAATTAAAGTGGTGAGTGTTCGAGCGATTTGAGGTTATGTTATCTTTTCGATTTCTGCTAACATTTTCTGTTCCATCACTAATTCAAACATGATTCTTTTATTCTGAGCCACATTTTCTCCTGAAATTATTTGAAAACGTTCTAGTGGCATATTACAAGGAATCCTGATAAGTATTCACAAGTGTAAATAAACTGGTTTGTAATTTGTAAAAGTTTGCTATATTTCGAAACAACAGACCTGTTCGTTTGTCATGCTCATGTTGCTCGAATTTGATTTGTTCGTTTGATCTGAGGTGTTCGTTTAACGGTATCGATAATAATATTGAATAATACTTGAAAATGGTCAAGTATCTACATGGGGCCAGTCCGGATTTTCACAGGTGCTTTAAAACATAATAAAAACTGTATAGTAATCGCATTTTTTGCGCGGAAAAGATAATTTTAGGAGATATGTTCACTCCAAGGCCCACAAAGGTTTTGGTACATCACTCCAGGAAACTAAATTGATATTTATAAACTACTAGCTTATCCGACAGACGTTGTCCTGTCCAATTTTTTTTTCCTGAAAACTCGTTCGCGTTCCTATGTTTTTTTATGTTGTTCCATCTAGGTTATGCCTTTAACTCTGCCCGCTTACCGTTTTCCCGTTTTCCAGTTAGTACCGTTTTCCAGTTATCCCGTTTTACGGGTGTGAAGTTATCCACAACCACAAAATACACTGAGAAAAATGTTACTCGGCTCAGTTTCTCGTTATAATGACAATGCAGGGCTTATTTAAGTACACAATGCATTGTCACCCCGTGGGCGGGGGTGTAATCGGGGTGGAAATGTTGAAAAAATTAAAATTACATTCAAACGGCACTGTAGAGTTTTTTCGTTAACAGAATCAAATTCAGGAGGTTGGAATACATAGCACCTGAGGGTGAGTTTTGGGGGTGGAAATGTCCAAATAAATCAAAATTCAGTTTAAACCGCAGTGTAGAGTTTTCTAGTATGCAGAATCGAATTCAGGAAGTCGAAATACATACCACATGGTATATGAAAATATTTGTCGGCTTGTAGGAGATTGCCTTTTGAGGGTGAAAATTGAAAAAAAAAAATTTAGTTTAAACGGCAGTGTAGAGTTTTCTAGTATGGTACATTTTTCTCAGTGTATTTTGTGGTGGTGGATAACTTCACACCCGTTCCCGTTTGTCGTTATCCCATTTTCCAATTATGCCGATTTCCCGTTATATCATTTTCCAATTATGCCGATTTCCCGTTATCTCGTTTTCCCGAAAAAAAAATAGCCAAATCGGTCCAGCAGTTCTCCAAGACAGACATTAATTGTTATTATATATTCCTGCAAACTTTTTCAGGACGAAGTAATTTCCAATAACTTTTCTGAAAATCTTTTCTCTAAAAATCTTATCCGG
The DNA here is from genome assembly GCA_018342105.1 of Gonioctena quinquepunctata. NCBI lineage: Eukaryota > Metazoa > Arthropoda > Insecta > Coleoptera > Chrysomelidae > Gonioctena > Gonioctena quinquepunctata. Next base: position 287,000 of record JAFIRS010001576.1, read on the forward strand.
AGAATTACGAACATTCAAAAAACAATTAGCCAAATCGGTCCAGGCGTTGTTTTTATAAGATAACTTTTTTTTTACCCTGACCGGGATTCGTTCCTGTGACCTTCTGCTCGGTAGGGGACAGTGTAACGGCTCAGCTATTTCCTCTTTGGTAATAAATGATTCGATAGGCTTTTTGTCTTCGCCAAATTTCTTATATACCCAAATTTTCCAATTTCCGGGCAACTTTCCTATTTTTCTTTTCCGTATCAACCATTCTCGGGCTATTAACAACATTCTCACGTTTTACGGTTACAAAGAATCGAAATTCATTACTTTTTACACCAAAACAGTAACTGCACACTCATATAACGTTTTAGCTACATTTTATTCACTTAATGTCCCATAATTCCTAGAGAAAACACCAATTACTTTTAATTTAATTTTTCATAATGAATGTCAAACAAGTTGGTGGTTGCGTTTTGTTTATCCGAATGCTGTTGATAAAAAAGCTCGTAATATGAAAATTCCGGACACTTAGTAAATATGGCTGGACAACACGGGTTATTACCCTTATTATTAGTGCAAGTGAATAATGAAAAATAAAGATAAATATTAAAAAAAATCGAATTATTAATAGTAAAGCTAAACAGATCTTTGCTACTTTTACATGTAAAAACATTTTATCATTTGGGGTTATAGCACAAAATGCATAAAAATTACATGATGAAATGATTCTTTTTTACACAACTGATGGGATCAGGATGTTTTGTTGTTGGACCCCCTTCTCCTACGAAGTGAAGTGAACAAATACATGTATCTTGATCAATCAATTGGAATCGATCATCACCTCATCCACATCTTTTTTAACCCAAAAATCACATTTAGCACACTTTTACGCAATTTTTAGATTGTTTTGTTTCGTTGATTTAATTAGTTTTCGACGATATTCGAGACATGGCTTTGGAAAACTAATGAAATAATACATTGAAATCTCCATATTCATGTAAAAAGTGTCCGAATAACAAGGCGAAAGTTGGGGCATTCGCACAAAAAAATTTCTAGAATGAAAAAGCCTATTAAAATTACTCAAATTGAATGCATACATATGAAAGATAATCGTTACAGCTCATGAAAAGACAATCTGAAAGTTCTGAAGGATTTATGCGACACAAGTAGAAAATATTACTACGCTTTTTGTGTGTGTGTGTTGGGTAGCTTTTGAAAATGTGACATGCCTTCGACGGGTCACATTTCAATAGTTACCAAACACATCCAAAAAACGTGACGCCAGAAAATAATTCTCGTTTGCCAAGACAGGCATTCGGCGAGAAAACAAATCCAACCACTTTTTTACGTAAAAGAAAGGAACACAACCTAACCTAACTTTGCAAACATTTCACAATACACTAAAAACTAGGTTATTTTGCTTAGTGTTCTTTTGAATTTGAGCACTAGATAAATTGCGAAATCAGTATTGAGCAGGCTGAGCATTTGAAATGAACAAGACTCACTGTATAAAGAAAACGTGTTTATTATTCATTTTTCTGTTATGAAATATTGTTATTGTGTGTGTAATGGCCTTCCGTATTTTCCAGGTGTTTGCGGGTGAACCCAAAAGGGTTTGGATGAGGAGAGCAAAGACTATTTGTCGTTATATTTGTTATTAGTGTCGTGCAACAAGAGTGAAGTTAGAGCCAAATTTAAATTTAGTATATTAAATGCGAAACGCGAAGAGACGAAAGCGATGGAAGAGTCAGAGGGCGTACAGATTCGTGCAGGGTAAAGATTGGGGCTTCAAGAAGTTCATCAGGAGGGATTTCCTGTTGGACGAGGCGAACGGTCTCCTTCCCGACGACAAGTTGACTATATTCTGTGAAGTGAGTTGCCTTTCGAGTTGTCCCTAGGGATCCTGAGCTAACTACCTTTCTTTTTTTCAGGTTAGTGTTGTAGCGGACAGTGTAAATATTTCAGGTCAATCGAATACGATACAGTTTAAGGTACCGGAATGTAGGTTATCGGACGATTTAGGTTTACTTTTCGAAAATCAAAAGTTCAGCGATGTTACGTTATCCGTTGCTGGCAGGGAGTTCCAGGCACACAAGGCGATATTGGCAGGTAAATCAAACAATTTCTCATTCAAATTCAGTGTACTATCGAGTTTTGTGTTGTTTCAATAAGTGGCATACTCACGAATAATGCTATTTATTGAAAACATTCGGAGTACGAAGATATTGGCTCACACGACACAAATATTATATTGAAAGTATTGGAGAAAATATAGCAGAGAATCAATCCTAGGTGTTTTTGGTCACATGTTGATAAAATCTCATATGAAATACCTGAAAAAAATTATTTTAAAGATTTGTTAGCTGCAATGATATATTGGTGACTTTTTGGCAACAGTTTACTCAAATAATGACCTAAATTCAGTTGATATAAATAAATTTATAATCAGCATTACCAATAAGTATCCCCTTGAAATTATTTTCTGGCTCTGATGGTAGTATACCTCTATATTTCTTCTATAGTGATTATTTCTATAATTACTCCTATTCACACTTTATTAGCATTAATATGCTCATACCATAACATTAAAATTTCAAATTACAATACATACAAATATAACAGTTAAAAATACACAATAATAATCTCCGACCCCAAAAACCCCCACATACCAATTTTGAATAGAATCAGACCATAATCACAAAACTCGGCCGCCATTTTAAAGCCGCCATCTTGAATTTTTCAATTTTTACAGAAGAATCATAATATTCGACCCCAAAAACCCCCACATACCAATTTTGAATAAAATCAGACCATAATCACAAAACTCGGCCGCCATTTTAAAGTCGCATCTTGAATTTTTCAATTTTGACAAAAGAATCCTAATCTCCGACCACGAAAACCCTCAGATACCAATTTTGAAGCGAATCAGACCATAATCACAAAACTCGTACGCCATATTGGAGCCGCCATTTTGTTTTTTCACAAAAAAATTTCTTAATGCATTGTCACCGGAATTATGTACACCTGCCAAATTTCAAATCATTCGGACATCTGGAAGTGGGTCAAAATCGCACCCAAAGGAGTCGGTTACAAACAAACAAACAAAAAAGTGAAGCTAATATAAAGCGTGTAAAAAGAAGTAAAAGGTGGAAGCACTCTGATTTACTGCAAGGACAGGAATAGCATAGCAAAACATTTTGAAGGACGTAGTCAATGCTGTTCTTTTTAAAATTATTCAGATCCTTACATTCCTTGAGATGGCCTGGCAAATCATTAAATAAATCAAACCTTGATTTGTTGAAAATATTAACAGGATGTTCATAAAATCAGATGTGGAATCATCTGCGACTGAAAGATAAACTTTAGTCACTATCTTTCATCGTCAAGATATTTTTTCTTTTGAGTTAGTGTCTTTTCAGAATATCTTCACTTCACTTCACAAAAAATAACTTCATTTTTATCGTGGATTTTTCAACTCACAAAAATATTTTTATCAATATCCAATTGAGAATGTTTCCCTTTTCAATATCAAACCTGTACTGAATATAAAATCTGTTTCTACGAAATTTGGCTTTATGTAAAAATTAGGTGAACGAATTCTTTTATTATAAGTATGCACCTGCGATAACTATGTGAACTGGTCACAAAAATAACTAGGTAACTTGTTGTTTTCGAGTTTAAATATGAACACCAACATATTGTTGGTTTTTGTTTAACAGACATAAGATAGAGTGACTCTAACATGTGTTTAATGGGAGTTTGCCTATCACATTTTAGTATTGCCCTCATGGCTCTGTTTTGATGTTTTTGTGATTTGTTGATATTGCCAGTATTAACAAAATTAAGCACTGTACTGCAGTATTCAAAATGTGCTTATATAATTGACATGTATATATATATATATATATATATATATGAAATGAAATGCATTAAGCACACACAAAGTCGTCTTCACAAAAGGTAGAACAATTGGTAGACCGACAGGCGAAAAACAACTACTTTCCTAGCAAATACCACGCAGAAAGTTGAATGATATTCACCTGACAATCCATGCAAACTTCCATATAAATGGATATTGTTCGCAAATGTTTCTTTCTGATAAGCTTCGCTTCGGCCAGAGCTCTCTGAATCTCTGGCTGGTGGCTACTCCGTACTGATGAGGGCCAAAAAAGCCTGAAACCAGTATGCGGATTGTTAGGCGGACACGACATGAATTCAAACATAATCGAGCATATCAGAAAGAAACATTTGCGAACAATATCCATTTATATGGAAAATTGCATGGATTGTCAGGTGAATATCATTCAACGTTCTGCGTGGTATTTGCTAGGAAAGTAGTTGTTTTTCGCCTGTCGTTGTTTCAATTTATATTGAACCTTTTGTGAAGACGACTTTGTGTGTGCTTTATGCATTTCATTTCATATTTTATCCCTTTCATATGGCTTTTTCTTATAGTTAATTTTGCAAATCTGGATATTTTGTTATCTAATCTATACAAGAAATGAATTTTAGTTGCGATTTTATTTTGGATGTATGTACACTGAATTTAAATTCGGGGTCCAGCAGAATTATCTAGTATTTAAATTTAGAAACTCTTTCAACAACTTCGTGGTTAATTTCAATATCAAAGGATTTAGTGACAGTATGAACATCGTGTTCATTTCCAATTAACATAAATTTAGTTTTGTTAGCATTCAATTTCTAACTATTATCACATAACCATTGAAATATATTTTCAATATGTTTATTTCAACATTGTTGAATTTCATCTATATTTCCTCCAGAACAATACAACATTGTATCATCTGCATACAATTTAATTTTACACTTTTTAACATGCATTACAATATCATTGCATGATAATGGTCCCAAAACTGAACATTGTGGCACTTTATTTGATAGGTCTCTAAAAACGGGTGTTTTTCCTGATTTCTGTAAACATGGCTTTCCAACACTGATTTTAAATCTGGATAGTATTAAAACTATAGGGAAGGTCAACTAATATTAACTCATTTTGTATCAGAATTATATTCCCTCCAAATTTGTGTAAAATCTCGGTGGCTCTATCTACACATATTTTTCTAAGACCTTCGATAGAGTCAACCATGACATCTTGGTATCCAAGTTGGTGGCACTTGGTTTCAATGAACAGTTGCTCAGTTGGATCATCAGTTACCCAAATGCAGTGTGTGATATATTTTGTTTGCTATAAAGTTCTCTTCAATTTATTCATCGATGACTATTAGAAATCCTCAATTCTTTTTATCTGGAGTTTTTATTCATTATATGAAGCCAACCTACTGCAAGATGATGCAGATAACTCAGTTCGTTATTGTCAGCTCGTTAAGATGGAATTAAATGTCAAAAAGTGTTTCGTTATATCTTTTTTAGGAATGAAAACATTCACCAACTTTGATCAGTCAATGAAATCTAGGACCTAGGAATAAAATTTGATACTAAACTTACATTTACCCATGAACCCTTTGAAATCATCGCAAAGGCCTATAAAATGTAATAATTTATTATTCATGTTAGGTATATTCTCGAATATTAATCTATTTTCTGGTCTTCACACTATGAGTGTCATACTTTACAAATTGCAAAAGTTCAAGAAATTATTTCAAGAAAATGGCCTCTTCTAATTTCTGCTCTTCTTTTTACTTCTACTTTTTTCCATATATCATAGCATGTTAGGAAATAGTCAATGACGAATTTGTCCCTCCTGCTTGATACTTGTCTTATTTTGTGTTTTTTCTCCTTTACTGAATATCTATCAGATGTAGTTCAATGCCGAGCGTGGCTTTAGCCGGGAAAGTAGTTATTTTCTGTTAGACATTCACAAAAAACAACTTCGTTTTTATCGTTAATTTTTCAATTGACAGAAACATCTTTCTATTCAATATTCAATTGAGAATGTTTCCGTTTTCAACATGAATACCCCACAAGAGGTTATCTTGACGATGGAAGATAGTGACTAAAGTTTATCTTTCAGTCGCAGATGATTCCACATCTGATTTTATGATTATCCTGTTCATATTTTCAACAAATCAGTGTATTTCCAATCTTTGATTAATTTTATTTAAACAGAACTTTATAATCCTTTCTCCATTATTGCTTTTTATGTGTTCTCCATATCTTTCTAGACACAATTCATTCCTGTGTAATCGTTCCATCATATCTCCCATTATTATTATTCTACAGTCTATTATCTTCTTTTGTCCCATCTTCATTTGGTCCATACACGACTATTATTCTATATTCTTCTTTCTTTACTTCTTTTATGTGTAGCATTTCATTAATCATTTTTTCTCTATCTACAAATACAATATTTTCTTTTATAATGATAGACACTCTTGAGCAGCTTATCCAATAGTCTTTTTCCAGTTTTCTTGATTATTTTCCTTGCTTTTTCTCGTTTCTGTCACTTTGATATAGTCTATATTTAGTTTCAATGATTCTTCTGTTAATTCACATTCTTATCCATTGATTTTTTTAATATTCCATGTCCCAATTTTTATTTTATTTTGTAAACCGTCACGTCTGTCTTTGGCTTCCTTTTTCTATTTTCTTTCTCTGATTCATCACTGGCTGCTTTCGTCTCTGTTTTCTCCCCCCTATATGTTTTTTAGTTAGTTTTCAAAACGCCTTCTCTTCTGTCCTATACCAAGTCTGATTGTCTTAATTTCTGAATCGGCTCCTATTCTTCGATAGCAAGGAGATGGACTATACAGAAAAATTGAAATAGTAAAAAATGCCATTGTTATGACAACCTTTACATCTTCCTTGTATACGTTGTGTCAATTGAAGTGCTATCCTTGTATGCGGATGTATGGTTCACGAATGTTATTTTTTTTTGGTTTTCCAGCTCGAAGCCCTGTATTCCAAGCAATGTTTGAACACGAAATGGAGGAACGGAAACACAACCGGGTGGACATAACGGATGTGGATCACGAAGTGCTGCGAGAGATGCTGAGGTTCATCTATACGGGGAAGGCGTCCAATCTGGAGAAGATGGCCGACGATCTGCTCGCAGCGGCGGATAAGGTTAGTGTTTTTTCACACTCTGTCCTTACAATTGAAATAAAAAAATGCCAAAAATATACACTGCTCTACAGAAATATGTGAATCAAGTGATATTGGCCTTGATGTGGACCACGAGGAATTGTTTTTTTTCTTTCAATTCATTCGATGAGTAAGTGCTGCGATAACAGTTTCATATCTGATATTGCAAAAATTTGTGAGTTTAAGATTGGGGTGTCTATTTTTTTATAAAGATTGTTATTGTTTTTTTTTTTCAGTATGCGTTGGAGAGGTTGAAAGTGATGTGTGAAGAGGCACTTTGTACAAATTTATCGATAGAAAATGCCGCGGATATCCTCATTTTGGCGGATCTACACAGCGCTGATCAGCTGAAAGCTCAAGCCATAGATTTCATAAACACGTGAGTATTAATATTTGTTTTATTATTCTTTTTACCGTTCTAATCAAACCTGAAAAACTAAAATACCATAATGTAGTATTAGGTTTTGGAATGTTGTATATTCACATTTATTAAAATAATTTCATTTCATTACGTGACTCGATCTTGAAAATGATTGAATTATTGAAAATTGTTAATGATAATCTTTTATTGACTTTTTTTTAATTCCCCTTAGAGGTGTTGAAATTAAAACCCTTTTAATTTTTCTTTAACAGGTATTTGAATTTTTTCAGGTTTTTACAAACCAGGTGATTTAAATTAATCGAATGATATTAATCAGAAATTAATCATGAAATCATCATTTAAATAATACTTTACCATATTTTAAAAAAAAAACAAATTAATTGATGAACATATATATACATATTTATATTTCTCTTTATTCAGTTGAAACTAATTAAAAATACACACACAACATGGTCAACTATAAATGAAATAAGATTAACATTGTACAAAACTAAAATAAGTTAAACTTACATACACACATATAAATTCATACATAATACATACATAGAAATTCATACATAATGATAAAATATTAATATACTATGTAGGTAGTCCTTCAAGCTTCTTTTGAATGTATTTATTGAAACACTATCTTTAATTTCTTGAGGAAGCTCATTAAAATTATCTATTCCTTTGTAAAATAGAGAATTATATGTACTTTTTTTTTATATCGTTCAACTTCCATATTGTTTTTTTCCTTGTATAACCTTTGTCGCACATCCAAAGCAATTATTTTTTACTTTTTAGGGCATTTGGATAAAAGCTTGCTTTAAAAAGGTTTTTTATTAATTATTTAATTTTTGTAAAATATAATTAGCTGCTTCAAAAGATAGACCCACAGTATATTTTCAATAATTTCGTCATGACTTCTGATTTTATGTATCATCTGCAAATAATTCCATTTTTACCATGCAGATCCAAAACTGGGATTGAATTTATGTAAATAGGCAAGGAAACGGGTCTAAAAGTGAACCCTGTGGAATGAATTTCTTTTTTTTTTTTCATCATTATGATCTTTTATATTAATCCTTGACATTTTAACGACAAATTTCTTTTCTCAGCATATATTTAAGGATGCATTAGCCATAAAATATTTTTCATTGACAAAGTACATAATTTCGTTAAGATAAATAAGAGGATTATATAAAGGTCGAGTGTGGTGACACCTCGCGCGTAACGCAATTTTCGTAAAGGTCATTTTCAAGTACACATACTCTAATAGGAACCACAAATATTTGTCGAATTTGGCAACAAACCTCGCCTCTGCAAGGAATCGCTATAATCGCCAAGGTTATGTTTTATCTAATCTCGGCTTTTTTACTGGAATTGTCCGCCAATTGAGAGGTTGTTGTGGGGTGGAATCCTGGAAATATATTCGGCGAAGGGTTTTCCCGAATGATTGGTACTTCCAACTGGCCCACAACTTTTTGAATGGTATTGGGAAATAATAATAGAAACAATTTATTTCCCAACAAACATGGAAGTGCGTGGATGGGAAAAATGTTTTGTTGGAAGCTCTTGAAATAATAGTGCAACCAGTATTTTTATTTTCTTCCTTGATATTAGGTCCTTTCGTTTGCATAGGAAGTGTAGCACTTTGCTACACTGGGTGTAATTTACACTCGATTTTAGTATTCGTTTGCTGATTGGATTTACACCATTGTAGACGAGGTGTAGTTTATCTCCTAGTCGAAAGGAGGTGTGAAATGCACTCAAACAAAATGTAATTAATTTATGATTATGAACAAATTTTTAATTAATTTGTGGGAACTTGGATCTCTACTTCAAAATGGACATAATTAAATTTAGAATTTGCAATAAGGTCATCACTAACTAATCTTCATTGTCTCCATTACTGCTGGAGTCCGATGAATAATTGAAGTAGAACGAGCTATCTTCATGTTCATCAGTAAACATATTTTTCATCACTCCTTTTCTGTTCGCCATTTCCCAAAATTTGAGCACAAAAATAATAACAAATGTTTCTAACCCTAACCCATAGATAAACAAACCTAACTTCTTACTTCAGTGAGTTCAGTGTGCACTTATATTTTTCATTCGTTTGCGTAACTACACTGAAAAGCAGCTGAAACAAAGTGCAGTGTAGATTACACGACACCAAGAAACATACGAAAGGACCTATTCAGTTTCTACAACAATCTTTTTTTACAAAACATGATATCATCATCATTTTTACATCTTTCTGACAGACTGACAACTATGTCATTATATTAGGGGTTTTACACGCTTTATATTAGCTTCACTTGTATGTTTGTTTGTAACCGACTCCTTTGGGCGCGATTTTGACCCACTTCCAGACGTCCGAATGATTTGAAATTTGGCAGGTGTACATAATTCCGGTGACAATGCATTAAGAAATTTGTGTGTGAAAAAAAACAAAATGGCGGCTCCAATATGGCGTACGAGTTTTGTGATTATGGTCCGATTCGCTTCAAAATTGGTATCTGAAGGTTTTCGTGGTCGGAGATTATGATTCTTTTGTCAAAATTAAAAAATTCAAGATGGCGGCTCCAAAATGGTGGACGAGTTTTGTGATTATGGTCTGATTCTATTCAAAATTGGTATGTGGGGTTTTTGGGGTCGAATATTATGATTCTTTTGTAAAAATTGAATAATTCAAGCTGGCGGCTTCATAATGGCGGCCGAGTTTTGTGATTATGGTCTGATTCTATTCAAAATTGGTATGTGGGGGTTTTTGGGGTCGAATATTATGATTATCTTGTAAAAATTAAAAAAAATTCAAGATGGCGGCTTCAAAATGGCGGCCGAGTTTTGTGATTATGGTCTGATTCGCTTCAAAATTGGTATCCGAGGGTTTCTGTAGTCGGAGATTATTTATGATTCTTTTGTACAAATTGAAAAATTCAAGATGGCGGCCGAATTTTGTGATTATGGTCTGATTCTATTCAAAATTGGTATCTGGGGGTTTTTGGGGTCGGAGATTATGATCAAATCACACAATCAAATAATTGCAAATTCCATTTTTTGCTTTGTATTATTGTAATAGTTGAAAGCACATATAGGAGTCTTCTTGCATTAGTTATGGTAACATAACCACAAAATTGTGACATTCCTTTTTATGTGTCGTTTGGTATTCTGGTCAAAACGTTAAATAAATAACCTAACCTTAAATATTTATGTCATTAGTCATAATTCAAAACTTGCGCATGCGCAATAGTTTTCGTGACTTTACTTTGTTTAAACAGGATCTTTGGACTGTTATTGATATTGGTAGTTAATTAATATATGTTTCCAGGTGCCACCTGGGAAAGATAAACAATTCGCCCCTGATATGTAAATTGCATATTTTTTTCTTGTAGTCATGCCACAGACGTCATGGACACGCCGGGCTGGAAGTCGATGATCCAGACGCACCCCCACCTCATAGCAGAAGCCTTCAGGGCGCTCGCCACTCAACAGATCCCCCCCATAGGGCCGCCGAGGAAGCGCGTCAAGCAGAGCTGAAGTTTGTGAAACGCGGCGCAGTAACGAATCCACACCAAGACGAATTGACTGCTTTAATGTGTTCAAATTTCAAACAAAAATGAGATAAAAACAGCAAAATAGAGACTCTCGCCGGAGCGCTGTTTTTAGTGGTAGGCGTCTTAACCGTTCTCTTTATTTTATTTTTTCGTTAGTGTAACATTGATTTTTTTCGTATGATGAGTTTTGATTGTGGGCAGTGAGTCGGAATCCGTTTTTGGGGTCGATCGTCGGATATCGATGGGGCCCACGAAGATTGAGGTTTTTTTCATGCCCTATCGGGGTGATTTTTTTTTAAACTGAATTTGTATACCGCCTGACGTTATGTGAGAAAGTCCGTCTTCTTGCAGGGTAAGTAAGGAGAAATGTATTTTTTTTTTAATTCAAATTGTCACCGCCGATCATTTCATAATCTGCTCTTATAAAAAAGTGAATGGAGAGCATTGGAGTGGTCAGGATTTTTTTTTCTTCGTTGATTTCTCCTTTTCCACTCAATTTTTCAAACAATACCTCGTTCGTTACAGACGGACACCCAGTAACGTTTCTTCTAGACTCGACTCAGTTTCAACCCTTCCTCCCCCTAGCAGCACCTCTCTGCCTGTCAGGAAATTCCCTCCTTGTAACTCTAGCCACTATTTCCACTCTCCCGAAAAAAATAAAGAATCAGAAAACATGGTTATATGGCATTAGTAGGAGATTTAAGCCGGTTCCGGGTCTCCCCCCACCACTATATGTCAGTGTGGCCTTGAACGACTATAGCTGGGCAATATGGTGTGGTCTGACCTAGAATCGGGATGGTTTCCTGAACATTGGAACCTTTCATTCGACAAAGAGTGTCGCCATGTTTGTTCTTGGCTGAAGATTCTCTGAGAAATGTCTTGCCGTTAAAATTGCTCCGATTACGACACCTATTTGTACACGAACGTATTCACACTCGCTTAGTCACTGTTTTTTGTAGAACGTCGGGATTTTCTACTGCTCGAAGTTTGATGAAGGATCGTGGAAAAAGACTCTGGGAAACCGGATAACGTTTAGCAGAAACTGGGCTATCGAGCCCAAAAAATGTATTTCCTAGGGTTGAGGGGAAATCTCGGTTGGTTCTGTTGGAATTTAATGGGGAAATAAGTAATTTGAATACCCTCGAGAATATTATGATTACCCAACTCTTTGCTATTATCGACCAAAAAACAATCTTTCTCACTGCCTCACGCCAGAAACAAAAACCGAATTGTGATATAAATGACCACAGCTGGTTCCTAATTCGAGGGACACTCGACCTCTTCATTAATTATATTAATATTGATTTTTTTTTAGTTTAGTGTTGTACTATCTGATCTCTGCTGGTTTATTAAGTTTAAGACCAAGAATTATCGCAATCAATTTTTGAGGTAATAAAATTTCAAACAGTTGGATCTTTGTTTTAAGTGTCATTTGTTTTTGGTGCATCCCGAAAGGAAATATTTAGCTCATTCTGTGATGGGAAATCAATTTAATTGTGAATAATGAAACGTGAAGAAAATATAGCACAAGCTTTGAAAAATATACAGGGATAAACAAAAAAATGACAACTGATGCAAGCGATGTTGGGCTAGGAGCAGTTTCGGAACGAAGCACATGAAAACTTACGTGAATTGTTATCTCTGTATTGCTTTCAGTATTTTTTGGGATGCACGTTCCTCTGGTTTTATTACAATCATGTCCTCAGATTCCCCTTCCCCCCAATTCTAAATGTTAGAGCATATACATTATATTTTGATACCTTTAGGTCAGTCCTTGGAGCCGATGAAAATATTTCCGTACTATATTTTGAAAACTCTAGATTTTCAAGGTGATACCAAAAGAATCTTTCGGACTTACCAATTGAAAATAGAACTATGTGCGACAAACGTTCCCGGAGATATACCGTTTGAAAGTTGGTTTTGCGGTTTACTGTCCTTTTCTGTAGGGATCAATGGTCCTATGTAATTTTTACGTAACAAGGGCAAAAACCTTCGGGAGTGACGTATTTAAAAAAAAGGTCCTATGTAATTTTTACACAGAAAGCGTTAAGTTAATCTGAAATGACATATTTTCTCGACTATAATCCTCTTTCATTAATTTCGATAGTCTCTACAAAAAAGTGCTTTGTCATATTCCTGGAAAATGCGCATTTAAAGTTATTTGCAAAAAGCGCAAAAACCATCGGTAGTGACATGTTTTCTTTAAACGCATTTTTTTGGAATAATGCTGAAATAGTTTTCTGTGGATTTTCTCAATAAAAAAGGTCCTATGTAATTTTTACATGCAAAAACCATCGAAACCAACGTATTTTCTTGAATCGCTTTTTTTCAGGAATAATGCTGAAATCCTTGAAGATATTATTTTTCTCTACAAAAAATGTCGTTTGTAATTTTCTTGAAAAATGCGCATTTTAAGAGTCAATCACAAAAAGCGAAAAAACCATTGAGGTCCTATGTAATTAATACACAAAAAGCGCAAGAACCATCGGGAGTGACGTATTTTCCTGAATCGCATTTTTTTCTACAAAAAAGATCCTATGTAATTTTCTCGAAAAATCCATTTCAAGAGTTAATCACAAAAAAAAAAACCAATTTTTAAAAAAACCTTTGGGAGTGGCGTATTTTCTAAAATGGAATTATTTAGGAATAACTCTAAAATACTGTAGACATGCATTTTTCTTAATAATAGGTCTTATCTCATTTTTACGTAAAAAGCGCAAAAACCATCGGTAGTGACATATTTTCTTTAATTGCCTTTTTTATGGAATTAGGCTGAAGTCCTTCAACGAAGATATATTTTTCTCTACAAAAAAGGTCCTATGTAATATTTACACAAAAACCATTAAGTTAATCTGAAATGACATATTTTCTTGACAATGCATTTTTTTTTTGAAAAATGCTGTAATCCTTTTTCATTAATTTCAATAGTTTCTACAAAAAAGTGCTTTGTAATATTCCTGGAAAATGCGCATTTCCAGTTTGCAAAAACCATCGGTTGAGACGTATTTTCTTTGAACGCGTTTTTTTGGAATGCTGAAATGGTTTTTTGTACATATTAATTTTTCTCAACAAAAAAGGTCCTATGTAATTTTTACACGCAAAAACCATCGGAAGCGACGTATTTTCTTGAATCGCATTTTTTTCGAATAATGCTGAAATCCTTGAAGATATGAAGGTTCTTTGTAATTTTCTTGAAAAATGCGCATTTCAAGAGTTAATCACAAAAAGCGAAAAAACCATTGAGGTCCTATGTAATTTTTACACAAAAAGCGTGAAGTTAATCTAAAATGACATATTTTCTTGATTATGCATTAGAAAAATGCAGTAATCCTTTTTTCATTCATTTCAATATCCTCTCCAAAAAAGTCTTTTGTAATTTTCCTGGAAATGCGCATTTCAAGGGTTATTTGCAAAATGCGCCAAAACAGTTGGTAGTGACGTATTTTCTTTAAACGTATTTTTTAGGAATAATGCTGGAATCTTCTTTTGTAGACTGTTTCTCAACAAAAAAGGTCCTATGTAATTTTTACACAAAAAGCGCAAGAACCATCGGGAGTGACGTATTTTCTTAAAACGCGTTTTTGTAGATATAACACTGAAACCTTCCTTTTTTTTTCAAGAGTTAATCACAAAAACGACAGAAACCTTGAGGGTGACATGTTTTCCAAAATAAGTGGAATACTTTTTGTAGACATCAATATTCCTCTACAAGATCCTTAATCATTTTCCTGAAAAATCCGTATTTTGAAAGTAATTCGCAAAAATGCCAAAACATCGGGAGTGACGTATTTTCTGGAATAATCAATCATTTCTACAGAAATGGAGACTTTATTGTTAGTTCGTGAGTTTCAGCAATTTTCCGCCATTTCAAAGTATTACATCTTCTGTTTTACCCATCAAATCAGAATGATAGGTCAGAAGTAATGATTCATCTCAAAATTCGTCTATTAATGATTGTTTTCATCCGCGCTTTTGATAAAAATATTTCAGTACATAGTTTTGTAAATTTCCAAGTGGTTATTTGATAAGATACTTTTTGTAATCCCATATACTTTCTGAAAAATACAGAGTTCAAAATATAGAGCAAAAAAACAATAAATTTTTTTTTACAGCATTTACTGAGTTTCGTCTTAAAAAAATTATGGAAACTAATGCCTACAAAAGTAATTTTGTGACGTGTTGGAAAACTAATGCCTACAAAAGTAATTTTGTGACGTGTTGGACCTGTCAAATTAGTCATTAGTTTAAAGAAAAATCAAAAATAGGATTTTCTTCAACAAAATTCGACACAAAATGATAGCTACATATTTTTTTGCCAAAACTCTACCTTAATTTTTTGGTAATTAAAAAGAGAATGAATTCAGAGTGTTTTTCATAGCCGGTACTGCTATTGGGGAAGGCAATAAAAATATGTTTTTATTGTTTTCAACTGAAAAATCAAATTGAAGTGAGTTTCACATGGTTTGAAAACATTGGAAGGATTTTGAACGAGTCATAAGAATTTTTAGAAGTGCTTTGAAGTTTTTTCAAAGTTTCACTCATTTTGCCTTGAATGTTGTATGGATATAAAATTTAATAAAATATTCTGTTCCTTGGTTGTTTTCCAAAAAGTGTATGTCAAATTTGAGAAGTCAAACGTATCGCATGATTGTGTTTAATGGTGACACCGTATTTTTTTTTTCATTCGAAATCTCTGAGGATTGATCTACCTGAATAACTTGAGCTTATGGATTTGTTCAATAGTTCCAGTAAGATGTAAATAATAAAACAAACAGATCTAGCTGTATATTTTTCACGGGTGTACATTTTTATTCTATAATGAGCAGCCTCAAATATCCGATTTAACCAAATCTTTGTCTATTTTTTTCACGAATTCTGAAATGTTCATAAGCTCATTTGTAAATTCGATAGAGGCGAACCAAAGTTACTCCTAAGGACATGTATTTGGCTTGAACTTGTAAAGTGATCGTATGTATAATAGAAGAATATTTCGAGAGCCGCATTTGTTTTGTATCGTCTTGTATAAAGGTATGCTTTGTTTTCATTTAATTCCGTAAATTAGTTGTGAATTTGTGATAAATACAATAACGCAAGGTGAACATATTGAATTAAATTTTGTGACAAGAGTACTTTGATTCATTCAACATTTCCAATGTGTTGTGTTTGAAATTTTTCACATGCAGGTTCATCGGACTATGGAAAAAGGTTTGTAGGGAAGTTCGCCACAGCCCGGATGATCCGGAAATGGACCTCGTAAGTTTGATTGATCATAAACATCCTGAAGTTCGACACTTAAAAAAAGAATCGAAGCATTTCCAGGGAAATTACAATGTCGATAAAATGTTTGTTATCTCAATTTAGTGTGTGCACAAAAACAATTGATCCGCCACTTTGGAGTTCCCCCAGGAACAGTTCTGAGCCTCCTACTCTTTTTGGTTTATGTTCTATATTTCTGGTAAAATAACATATGTTATTGCATTTCCAATGACACCTTGAAGGGATGGAATGAAATTAAATGCTGAAACTATATCTGTCCTGAAAAAATATCTCGATGATCCGGAAATTGACCTCGTAAGTTTGATTGATCATAAATATCCTGAAGTTCGACACTTAAAAAAAGTCCCAGCATTTCCAGGGAAATAACAATATCGATAAAATGTTTGTTATCTCAATTTACTGTGTGCACAAAAACAATTGAACCGCCACTTTGGAGTTCCCCAAGGAACAGTTCTGAGCCTCCTACTCTTTTTGGTTTATGTTGTATATATCTGGTAAAATAACATATGTTATTGCATTTCCAATGACACCTTGAAGGGATGGAATGAAATTAAATGCTGAAACTATATCTGTCCTGAAAAAATATCTCGATGATCCGGAAATTGACCTCGTAAGTTTGATTGATCATAAATATCCTGAAGTTCGACACTTAAAAAAAGTCCCAGCATTTCCAGGGAAATAACAATGTCGATAAAATGTTTGTTATCTCAATTTACTGTGTGCACAAAAACAATTGATCTGCCACTTTGGAGTTCCCCAAGGAACAGTTCTGAGCCTCCTACTCTTTTTGGTTTATGTTGTATATATCTGGTAAATAACATATGTTATTGCATTTCCAATGACACCTTGAAGGGATGGAATGAAATTAAATGCTGAAACTATATCTGTCCTGAAAAAATATCTCGATGATCCGGAAATTGACCTTGTAAGTTTGATTGATCATAAATATCCTGAAGTTCGACACTTAAAAAAGTCCCAGCATTTCCAGGGAAATTACAATGTCGATAAAATGTTTGTTATCTCAATTTAGTGTGCGCACAAAAACAATTGATCCGCCTAATACTTCGGTGTTCCTCAAGGAACAGTTCTGAGCCTTCTACGCTTTTTGGTTTATGTTGTATATTTCTGGTAAAATATCACCTCGGAGAGTTGAAATTATATTGAATGCTGAAACTGTATCTACCCTGGAAAAATGTCTCGATGATCCGGAAATTGACCTTATAAGTTTGATTAATCATAAATATCCTGAAAATCTACACTTTAAAAAAATCCCAGCATTTCCAGGGAAATTACAATGCCGATAAAATGTTTGTTATCTCAATATAGAGTTTCCCCAAAAAACAATTGATCCGCCACCTTGGAGTTCCCCAAGGAACAGTTCTGAGCCTCCTACTCTTTTTGGTTTATGTTGTATATTTCTGGTAAAATGACATATGTTATTTCATTTCCAATGACACCTCAAGGGATGAACTGAAATTAGATGCTGAAACTATATCTGTCCTGAAAAAATATCTCCATGGTCGGAAATTGACCTTGTAAGTTTGATTGATCATAAATATCCCGGAGTTCGACACTTAAAAAAAGTCCCAGCATTTCCAGGGAAAAAACAATGTCGATAAAATGTTTGTTATCTCAATTCACTGTGTGCACAAAAACAATTGATCCGCCTAATACTTCGGGGTTCCTCAAGGAACAGTTCTGAGCCTCCTACTCTTTTTGGTTTATGTTGTACATTTCTGGTAAAATAACACCTCGGAGGGTTGAAATTATATTGAATGCTAAAACTGTATCTATCCTGAAAAAATGTCTCGATGATCCGGAAATTGACCTCATAAGTTTGATTAATAATAAATATCCTGAAAACCGACACTTTAAAAAAAATCCCAGCATTTCCACGGAAATTACAATGCCAATAAAATGTTTGGTATCTCAATTTAGTGTGCGCACAAAAACAATTGATCCGCCACTTTGAAGTTCCCCAAGGAACAGTTCTGAGCCTCCTGCATTTCCAATGACACCTCGAAGGGATGAACAGGAATTGAATGCTGAAACTATATCTGTCCTAAAAAAATATCTCGATTTGAATTATTTCATTCATTCTCTGTACTTTCTTTGGTCTCTGGATATAAGCAAGGATTGGGATATGTGAAGAATGAACTAAACTCTTTCATGTTTAGTGCTTTTAAAAGTCACTTTCATCAATTCATTCTCAACAGGACTAATTAAATTATCTCTCATAGCCCAGGGGAAAGTTCGAATTTTTGTTCTTGCAAAGGAGGTGTTGAGTAAACTGGGATTCTATTGCTTCAGAATTTTTTTTATTCCTATATAAATTATTGATTACTGTTTTCTTTGCATTAATAATTTAATTAATTTTCAAACTTTGCAAAAATTATCCTTTTTTAATATTCCAGGGATTTTATTTATTGATAACGTGGATACCATGAATAGATAATTTTTTGGTTGAAAATACCTAGACTTCCAAATGAAAGTAATTCTAAAAAATAAGGTTCAAATTCAAGATTTTTATTTGCATCAAATTACATGTTTGCAATTGTATTTGATTTATTTCAATAATTCAATATAAAAATTATTGAGAGTTTCAATAGCAGAGGCGGGGCATAGCCCGGAAAATAAATCAATTAATATTCAGACCCCATCTGAAAAACATGATTCCGGAAAATAGAATTCCAGATTTTTATTTACATCAAATTACATATTTAACATTATAGGTACTTAATTTTATGAACTCCTGTTCATATTTTCAACAAATCAAGTTTCCATATGAATCAGAATAAAAAAATCTAGTGATAACTGAAGTAATGTAATTCCAAGGTTAGATCATAGTGTATTTCAATATAAAGGCAACAAATTGAACATGATCTTCAATACCCGGCGGGGGCATAGCCCGGAAAATAAATCAATAAATATTCAAACCCCACCTGGGAAAGGTAATTCTGAAAAATAGACTTCAAATTCAAGATATTTATTTACATTCTAAGTTCATAATTACCATTATACTTAATTTCATTTGTTGAATTTAAAAATAACAAGAAAAACAGTATTTTCGAATGAAGTTTACATATGAATCACAATTAAAAAACATAGCAATAGCTGAAATAATATAATTCAAGTGGGAAAAAAAAAGAAATATCAAATGAACCTATAAATAACAAAGCCACTATGTTCCAGGCTCTTACTCCGCCGACTATTGAAAAACCAGAGTGTTTCTGAGATTTTATAAATTTCTTCACAGAAATCTGATGTTTTCAATTTAAACATGATATTATGTTCAATAGCCGGCAGAGGCATAACACGCAAAGTAAATCAATAAATCCTGGAAAGTTAATAACATAATTCAATAGCCGGCGAGGGTATACCCCAGAAAGTAACTCTAGGCATTTAGATTTTTTTTTTTTTAAATAACGATTTGATGTTGACCAGATTGTCACATGATTACTTTTTCGAGTTCGTGAAACTATTGGCATTTACGGCAACATTGTTTATTCGATCCATGATATTTCTATGTGGTCCTTTTTAATTTTGTCAGTCTTATAATTTTCTCGAATTAAACATCTATCTACTCCTTCAAGTAGTTTTCAACTGAATCTGGCCAAAAGGCCTCGAATAGCACTGATTCTCACAAAAAATACGATTGTTATGGTGCCAAACATTCTCTACCAAAGTGCCCCTTAGTAAAAGTGGGGATATCACTTGCACGATGTCTCTGAAATCACCTTTTAGCTCGAGATTCTGCTCATCTACTGCTTGGTATTTAGATTGGATGGCGGAAAAAATCTCTTTGACTTTATGGAACATATCGAGTTTGGGCCCATACAAAATAATGATGTGGGTTCCGAAATGAATCTCCTTGTACATGAATAACAGGATGTAAAGCAATCCTACGAGGAAATGGGTTACGAAAGGGATGTTCAGGAGGATCAAGTTTTTGTTTTGGCCCAGTGACGAGTATATTTTTTGGAAAAATTCCCTTTGGAACACATGAAAAGAACTTCCATCAAAGTCCCCAACGTTTATCACGACATTCCTGGATCTGATCAGACTCAATACTCTTTGGTAGAGTTCGGCTGCTGTCCTTGCTTTTCCGAACATTTGCGGGATTTTTTTCAAGTTTTCTGCGAACGTGAATTTAGAATTGTGCACGGTGGCTATTTGTTTACCGATCTCTATATGCAAAGTGTCCGAGAGTTTGTAGGACCCCATCAACATGTCTAAATTGATTCTATAAATGCCTTTCGGTCTGTTTGTGGAATGAACAGTCCAATCTTCCCCCACGTTCACTATTTTCACAATTTTTTTCCCGGCTGGAATGGGTTTGAGTTCGTATTTGTTTAGGTACATGTGCGCGATGAAAGATTTGGTGACGTACACGTCTTCGTGTGTTTTGTTCTCGAAATGATGGATGTTGGCCAGGATAGTTCTGGTTTGTTTTTGCATGAAAAAGTGCCCACATTTGCTGATCTCGTCCAGAAAATGTTGCGGTATTTCGTCCAGACAGAACATTGAGTTTGAGGAAAATAGGTTTTCATCCTGGTATGCGATCAACATTTTGCTCCATATGTTCTGTAAGCTGGCGAAACCCTTGAACTTTGTGCAGACTACGTAGACTTCGGAGTTGCCACTTTTTGAAGTGCACGGTTTGAAAACTGCCACTTTTTCAAAGAGGCTGTTGAGTAAAAACAGAAGATTGATGGTGCTCTCTTCGAACATGGTGAATATTTTCAGTACAAAGGCGCCACCTGGAAGAAAACGGCATGAAAAAGTTTTCTGTTGTTTTTGGAGTTTTTTCTATTTACCGGTTTGTAGAACAGAAAGTGCAGTGATTGTTTCACAAAAATGTAGGCGTTCAACATGTCTTTCCTGTTCTCCGGGGTCTTTCATACAATCAATACTGCCATCCGCTGTTACAAGTGAAATCTAGAAAAATTCCAAGTCAGGGAATTCCATTTCTTGTCTAGTGCAGAGAAAATCGGTAAATGTCTGGTTAGACCGCAGGTTCTCTAAGAATAGAAAATAGAAACGCGGTGCTCTCCTACAAATGTTTAAGTGGCTGAAAAATGTTTTTTTT
The DNA here is from genome assembly GCA_018342105.1 of Gonioctena quinquepunctata. Lineage (NCBI taxonomy): Eukaryota > Metazoa > Arthropoda > Insecta > Coleoptera > Chrysomelidae > Gonioctena > Gonioctena quinquepunctata. Next base: position 308,340 of record JAFIRS010001576.1, read on the forward strand.
TACTTTGAAGGGCCGTTTCTTTGTAGGTATTTAAGAGTGCTGTGTTCTGACATTGGATTCATGTCCAGGAGGTGAAAAAAGGAATACCTTCAAAAGGCATGTCTCAAATTGTGCGAGTCAAGCTAAAGGAGAGAGTAATTAGGGTAAAATGAAAAAAAAGGGTTTAAAGAGAGTTGCAGGAGAATTTTAAAATCATATGGCATTATGACAGTCTATGCCTTTTATTAATTGCATTGAAATAAAAAAAATGCACTAAATGTTCTAAAAGCTTTGAAGCATAGAGGAAATATACATAGGGAGCACCAAAGGGCATATGAGGAGTAACTCATCAAAACGCGTTTTGTCCCTTCGGGACAAAATCGAGTTCAATGCGGTTTTGGGGTTTTTGTAGTTTGGATGCCCAGATCAGAAACACATCAAATCACATTCTGTCCCAGCGTTATTTAAATGCGAACTCAAACCACCACATCAAAATGCGTTATGTCCATCGAAATACTCAGTTCAAAACGCATTATGTCCATGGTCATTCAGCGCATCGAAACACAAGGACATTCAATAGATGATTGTCGATTTATAACCTAAAAATATTTATTGTGAGTATTCAGACTACATTTTGGTGTATGCCTTCAGTATTCTCACAATGAGGTTCAATGGAAAATAGTGTGACTGTTGATGGGAATAGTCAAGGGTCAAGAAAAAGACCAAAGCGTCGGACGATGTATATAGTTGATGGATTTAGTATGTAATCATCAAATTTTAATACCTTCCTCAATTATTATTATCACAGATGCAACAAAATGCAATTATGTCCAAGATTTTTAATCGGTTTTCTGGAAACTCATACTGCTTTTGATTTAAATATGGTTAATATTCAGATCTAAGTGTTTACACCCATCAGTATTACAATAACAAATTGCCTATCGACATAGTGTTTAGCAACAAATAGTTTTGTGGGACATAATGCGCTTTGATAAGTTGCTCCTCATATTTCAAATTTCATGAGTCCAACTCTAGTATATTTACCTACGAAAGTACCACCAAAGGGCCATTCTCAGAGAGCACGAGTGGTCTAACTAGACATTTACCAAATAAACTTTCATATCAGTTCAGAAATTCACTATTATATCAACATTACATTCTGAAAAATTAGTTTGCTAGTGTTACACTTGCTGTTTTATTACCTTAGAGTCATTGCTCCTGCAGTTATTCACGAGATGCATATGATTATGAAATTTGGTTAGATCTCCTGAAAAATCTGCTCCAAAATCCCAATTTCTCAGCGTATGCTTGATGAAACGATCATCAGGAATCATTTGTGACAGATCATTCCCTTCGTAATGAGGATTCAAGGTATTTGCTATCCAAGCCCACTGAAATGGAATGTATAGTAATAAATGAATGCTCTTCAATTGTTGAACTAACTTCCAAACCTGGGTAATTCAGCGTCAGGTAGTGATTCAGGGCGCAAACAAACGCCCCGGGTGCTTCGCACAAGTGAAGGCTTTCGAGTTTGTGGTTACTGATGGCACAAAGGGGTACAATGGGAAATTGACCGAGAATTTCGTAAAATTTACACCACGCCTGTAATAATACGAGAACAAATCACTGAACTTTACGAACACTTCAGAGAGAACACCTGGTAAAAATACAGTTTAGGGAGAATATTTTTAAAATCTGAATTCTCCCCAAACCGCATTTTTTCCAATCACCTACTTGTGTAAGAAGCTCAGGTTTGATACTCTCCGCCAATTTCTTCATGACGAACCCCGCTCGATCTCTGTTAGCTGTATGTTTGGTCCATACTTTCAACTTGTATTTACTCAGCTTGCCTTTCACTTTGTTGAGTTCGTGCTTTTTGTTCTGCAGCTCTGGTATGGCCCATTTGGGAGAATCAAACACTGTGTTCGGTAAGGTGCACAAATCGCTCGTTTTGAAAATGTAGATTTTCTTGAAATCATCTTCGTATTCATTCATGATGAACCGGCTCTGTGCGCAGAATGATTATTTGATAATAGGAATATATTGAAGTTATTTATCTCCCGGAGAATAGACTGTTTTAAACATTTTTTTAATGAACATAACTTTTTTTAGTGGAGAAAACTCGGTAGGGTAACTTGGAATCTACTATATTTTGGATGTGATAATATTAATTTTCTATTAACAGTTACTTTGAATTTTGAGGTTATTTTCAGTCGTCCATAATATTAGGGTGTTCTGTGACAATACACCATAGGAGGGAGCGGGCTGTCATGTATACAGTGTTGCCAACCCTATCTCATTTCAAAACGTACTCCTAGCGCCTCTGATGGACGTATGTATCGTTTTCAAACTTTTACTGCTAGTTGCTTCGAACTGTCAGCTATAATTTCACCTGCCTTCGTTTATATGTTGTATTGATATTTTTTCAGACGACCTCGAGGGCGATCACAGAATGAGCAGTGATTGCCACGATCATTAAATATCTTTGATCTAATATCACCTCATTTGGCGCTAGTGTTTGAGTGAAGATATTCAAGTGAAGGTATCTCTCTCTCTCTCTCTCTCTCTCTCTCTCCATGTTTATGGTCCTTGCTTCCTGTTGGCGCATTTGACCAGTCAAGTGAAGGTCAAATCGAGTTTGAAATGAGGAGCGCTTTTAAACTTGAAAATTTCGACATTTTGGGATTTGTGAAATTATTTTCACAAAATGTAATTCTTGAGGAGCCCACCGAGGCAAAGAAAAATTAAAATATGCGTGTTTCCTATTCCGGTGACAATCATTATGAAATTTTTGCTAGAGAAAAACAAAACGGCAGCTCTAATATGACGGACGAGTTCTGTGATTATGGTACGATTCTATTCAAAATTGGTATGCGAGGGTTTTCGAGGATAGAGATAAAAAATTCATATAATCAATATGGCGACGAGTTTTGTTTCCAATAGAAATTGGTATGTGGGGGTTTCTGGGCTCGGAGATCATGATTTTTTGTCAAAATTTTTGAATTCAAGATGTCGGCTCCTAGATGAAGACAAGTTTTAAGATGATTCCTCGAAAAATCGCACAAGGGGTTACCCATAAAATTCACCAAAAAAACGAGATCGTCCTATCGCCTTCAGATTAAAGCAGAATGTAGAAAACATCATGGAGATTCCAAAAATATGTACTTCAGTAGTGTATGACCCTCCATTTCGAATTTAGATAATATATGGATCTTTCATCTCAAATATGGGTAGTGTATGGATCCTTTATTTCAGTTTCAGTTGGAAATGGGTCGTATCTCCAGAACGAAAAGAGTTAGAGTAATTCCGCAAACGGCATTCGATTGAGAATGGTTGATTTAGTATGTGCTCATAATTTCAAAACTATTCTCTGAAAAAAATATTTCTCGAAAAAATCGCACAAGGGGTTAACCCATGAAATTCACCAAAAAAACGAAATCGTCCAATAGCCTTCAGATTAAAGCAGAATGTAGAAAACATCATGGAGATTCCAAAAATATGTACTTCAGTAGTGTATGACCCTCCATTTCGAATTTAGATAATATATGGATCTTTCATCTCAAATATGGGTAGTGTATGGATCCTTTATTTCAGTTTCAGTTGGAAATGGGTCGTATCTCAAGAACGAAAAGAGTTAGAGTAATTCCGCAAACGGCATTCGATTGAGAATGGTTGATTTAGTATGTGCTCATAATTTCAAAACGATTCTCTGAAAAAAAATATTTCTCGAAAAAATCGCACAAGGGGTTAACCCATGAAATTCACCAGAAAAACGAAATCGTCAATTGCCTTCAGATTAAAGCAGAATGTAGAAAACATCATGGAGATTCCAAAATATGTACTTCAGTAGTGTATGACCCTCCATTTCGAATTTAGATAATATATGTATCTTTCATCTCAAATATGGGTAGTGTATGGATCCTTTATTTCAGTTTCAGTTGGAAATGGGTGGTATCTCAAGAACGAAAAGAGTAAGAGTGATTCCGCGAACGGCATTCGATTCAGAATGGTTGATTTAGTATGTGCTCATAATTTCAAAACGATTCTCTGAAAAAAATATTTCTCGAAAAAATCGCACAAGGGTTAACCCATGAAATTCACTGAAAAACGAAATCGTCCTATTGCCCTCAGATTAAAGCGGAATGTAGAAAACATCATGGAGATTCCAAAAATATGTACTTCAGTAGTGTATGACCCTCCATTTCGAATTTAGATAATATATGGATCTTTCATCTCAAATATGGGTAGTGTATGGATCCTTTATTTTAGTTTCAGTTGGAAATGGGTCGTATCTCAAGAACGAAAAGAGTTAGAGTAATTCCGCGAACGGCATTCGATTCAGAATGGTTGATTTAGTATGTGCTCATAATTTCAAAACGATTCTATGAAAAAAATATTTCTCGAAAAAATCGCACAAGGGTTAACCCATGAAATTCACTGAAAAAACGAAATCGTCCTATTGCCTTCAGATTAGAGCAGAATGTAGAAAATATCATGGAGATTCCAAAAATATGTACTTCAGTAGTGTATGACCCTCCATTTCGAATTTAGATAATATATGGATCTTTTATCTCAAATATGGGTAGTGTATGGATCCTTTATTTTAGTTTCAGTTGGAAATGGGTCGTATCTCAAGAACGAAAAGAGTTAGAGTAAATCCGCGAACGGCATTCGATTCAGAATGGTTGATTTAGTATGTGCTCATAATTTCAAAACGATTCTCTGGAAAAAAATATTTCTCGAAAAAATCGCACAAGGGGTTAACCCATGAAATTCACCAAAAAAACGAAATCGTCCAATTGCCTTCAGATTAAAGCAGAATGTAGAAAACATCATGGAGATTCCAAAAATATGTACTTTAGTAGTGTATGACCCTCCATTTCGAATTCAGATAATATATGGATCTTTCATCTCAAATATGGGTAGTGTATGGATCCTTTATTTCAGTTTCAGTTGGAAATTGGTGGTATCTCAAGAACGAAAAGAGTAAGAGTGATTCCGCGAACGGCATTCGATTCAGAATGGTTGATTTAGTATGTGCTCATAATTTCAAAACGATTCTCTGAAAAACATATTTCTCGAAAAAATCGCACAAGGGGTTAACCCATGAAATTCACCAAAAAAACGAAATCGTCCAATTGCCTTCAGATTAAAGCAGAATGTAGAAAACATCATGGAGATTCCAAAAATATGTACTTCAGTAGTGTATGACCCTCCATTTCGAATTTAGATAATATATGGATCTTTCATCTCAAATATGGGTAGTGTATGGATCCTTTATTTCAGTTTCAGTTGGAAATGGGTGTATCTCAAGAACGAAAAGAGTAGAGTAATTCCGCGAACGGCATTCGATTCAGAATGGTTGATTTAGTATGTGCTCATAATTTCAAAACGATTCTCTGAAAAAAAATATTTCTCGAAAAAATCGCGGTTAACCCATGAAATTCACCAAAAAAACGAAATCGTCCAATTGCCTTCAGATTAAAGCAGAATGTAGAAAACATCATGGAGATTCCAAAAATATGTACTTTAGTAGTGTATGACCCTCCATTTCGAATTTAGATAATATATGGATCTTTCATCTCAAATATGGGTAGTGTATGGATCCTTTATTTCAGTTTCAGTTGGAAATGGGTCGTATCTCAAGAACGAAAAGAGTTAGAGTAATTCCGCGAACGGCATTCGATTCAGAATGGTTGATTTAGTATGTGCTCATAATTTCAAAACGATTCTCTGAAAAAAAATATTTCTCGAAAAAATCGCACAAGGGGTTAACCCATGAAATTCACCAAAAAAACGAAATCGTCCAATTGCCTTCAGATTAAAGCAGAATGTAGAAAACATCATGGAGATTCCAAAAATATGTACTTCAGTAGTGTATGACCCTCATTTCGAATTTAGATAATATATGGATCTTTCATCTCAAATATGGGTAGTGTATGGATCCTTTATTTTAGTTTCAGTTGGAAATGGGTCGTATCTCAAGAACGAAAAGAGTTAGAGTAATTCCGCGAACGGCATTCGATTCAGAATGGTTGATTTAGTATGTGCTCATAATTTCAAAACGATTCTCTGAAAAAAAATATTTCTCGAAAAAATCGCACAAGGGGTTAACCCATGAAATTCACCAAAAAAACGAAATCGTCCAATTGCCTTCAGATTAAAGCAGAATGTAGAAAACATCATGGAGATTCCAAAAATATGTACTTCAGTAGTGTATGACCCTCCATTTCGAATTTAGATAATATATGGATCTTTCATCTCAAATATGGGTAGTGTATGGATCCTTTATTTCAGTTTCAGTTGGAAATGGGTCGTATCTCAAGAACGAAAAGAGTTAGAGTAATTCCGCGAACGGCATTCGATTCAGAATGGTTGATTTAGTATGTGCTCATAATTTCAAAACGATTCTCTGAAAAAAAATATTTCTCGAAAAAATCGCACAAGGGGTTAACCCATGAAATTCACCAAAAAAACGAAATCGTCCAATTGCCTTCAGATTAAAGCAGAATGTAGAAAACATCATGGAGATTCCAAAAATATGTACTTTAGTAGTGTATGACCTCCATTTCGAATTTAGATAATATATGGATCTTCATCCAAATATGGGTAGTGATGGATCCTTTATTTCAGTTCAGTTGGAAATGGGTCGTATCTCAGAACGAAAAGAGTTAGAGTAATTCCATGAACGGATCGATTCAGAATGGTTGATTTAGTATGTGCTCATAATTTCAAAACGATTCTCTGAAAAAAATATTTTCGAAAAATCGCAAGGGTTAACCCATGAAATTCCTAAAACGAAATCGTCCATTGCCTTTCAGATTAAGCAGAATGTAGAAAACATCATGGAGATTCCAAAAATATGTACTTCAGTAGTGTATGACCCTCCATTTCGAATTTAGATAATATATGGATCTTTCATCTCAAATATGGGTAGTGTATGGATCCTTTATTTTAGTTTCAGTTGGAAATGGGTCGTATCTCAAGAACGAAAAGAGTTAGAGTAATTCCGCGAACGGCATTCGATTCAGAATGGTTGATTTAGTATGTGCTCATAATTTCAAAACGATTCTCTGAAAAAAAATATTTCTCGAAAAAATCGCACAAGGGGTTAAACCCATGAAATTCACCAAAAAAACGAAATCGTCCTATTGCCTTCAGATTAAAGCAGAATGTAGAAAACATCATGAAGATTCCAAAATAAATAAGATCTTTCTAATATCTTTTTCAAAATGTCGTTCGTTGTAGGTGTTGAATATGAAAAATTTGAAGTACTTTTATCTATAACTTCCACAGTTTTTCAATTACATTCGAAAGAATGTTTGGTTCAATGAGTTCTTTATTTTGGAAATAAAAACACATTTTCTTAGTTGCTAACAGTGGCATACAAGAAGGTATTATGGTCCCATTTCTCCTCTTTATTTTACGCGTCACTAGAAAATCTGCACTTTTTTTGCATTCCTTATTTGATTTTGAGTGAAAATGGTTTGAATCCGAAAAGCAATCGTTTTCAAGGTAATGATTGCAAATGAATACAAAACATAATAGTAATGAAAAAATTGTTTGGCTGGAGTGAATTTACAATCCTAATTACTGGTTCAAATTACAACTGGATATTCTACAAAAAAAATGAATGACACTTCTCTACATGCATTTTTTCACAAAGTTACTTTCATGCAGAGGTACAGGTGTTAAAACTGAAAATTAAAAAGGCATATTTATCGTAACTCATGGTTTTGAAAAATAAACAGTTTAATTTTGAAGGTATGCTTTCCTTCAATGGATACTCTATTTGAAAAAGAAATCAGTTGTCACAGTGACGTGCAGAAGAGTTTCATAGTTTCCTTCTCCCACCTCACATCCCACGAGACTGATATATCCTTTAGTAAAAAGTGTAAAACTCTTTTTCAAAATTAATTTTGATTATAAATTCATTATGTTTACAATTTTTTTATTGTATTGTATTATTATTTATAAACAGATTTTGTATAGAATTCTACCCAATGATTTCAAAACAGAAATGCACTTTTGAGGCCAATTTTTTCCAACTCATTCACCATACTATTGGAATAATGTAAATATTCCCGTGGAAATGTGTAATAAGAAGATTCTATCAAACTTATTCTATAAGTGTTTATTGAAAGGACCCGATTGAAAAGATAAGAGCACAAACAAAACCATTTCATATACAGAAAAAATATTCCAATGAAGTATAGAAAATTGAACTAGTTTACATCATTATTTATTTCAATTCAATTTTGCAATGCACTTATCCGCAATGAGGTGATTCAGATGACGTATGGTAATAAAGTTGGCTTCTGTCATTAAAAATTTCTATTCGATTTTCATCCTCTAGAAGCGAGCCATTCGATACCTCCACAATGTTGACCCAGAATAAGCAAAAATTTTTACCCTTCCATCTTTATTTATTCTTGAGATTGTATGTTTAATTCTACAACAATAAATCGTCATATGATACTGTTGTTGGTTTTATCTGCCAAAATAACAATTTAAGACTTCCATTCCATCAACGAGTTTAACAAAAGTCACTGATTTATGATGCTGTTAAATTGTATAATCATCTTCCGATTACTGTCAGAAATATTGTTGTCTCCAATTAACTTCAGGAGATCTGTGAAACAACATCTTATCAAAGAAACATTCTACGATGTTCAAGAGTTTCTTGGACATAAACATTGGAATAGTTTTGAGTTGAATCAAATTTCAATTGTATATTCGGTTTGTTTATTTATATCTATTTTTACTTTAACACATGAGTTTTTATTCATATTTATATTATTGTTCTATAATTATTTACTCATGTGTTTTTCATTCATAGATAAATGTATGTGTGTATATGTGTGGATATATGTATATATATATATATATATATATATATATATATATATATATCTTTATATATATATATATAATTCTACTGTACGTGTGTTGTCACTGAACTCCTCCTAAACGGCTGGACCGATTTGAATGAATTTTTTTGTATGCGTTTGGGTGGCGCCCTGGATGGTTTAGATTCACAGATCATCCCCTAAAATAAAAGTTAAGGGTGTCCACCCCCTCAATTTATTTTTGGTTTTCGACAAATGCTTTGTTTTTATTTTTATGATACAGCATTCAAAATACATACAACCATAAATTTTCACCCTTCTACGATCAACCCTATTTTTGTGGGTAAGATTTTTATTTTGTCATGAAAAATTCATATTATTTTAATTCACCCTTCTACTGATCAAACCCCTACTTTTTTTTAGGAAAACGGGATAACAAAAATGGGAAAACGGATGACAGGATAAGGGGATAAGGGGAAACGTAGATAACGATAAAGAAAATGGGATAACAGGAAAAACGGATAACGGGATAACGGGAATAACGGATAACGAAAAACGGGATAACGGGATGATATTGGTGTGATAAGGGATAACGAGAAAACGCATAACGGGGTAAAGACAAAAAGGGGTAACAGGAAAATGGGATGACGGGAAAAATTTTCGGGAAAAACATTTAAGGAACATAGAAATTTGACAGGACAACGTCTGTCGGGTCCGTTGATATATATATATATATATATATACTAGCGGACCCGACAGACGTTGTCCTGTTATTTCCAGTATATATATATATATATATATATATATATATATATGTATATATGTATATTACATCAGCTCTTTTTGTTGCTATATATGCTATTATATTATTATATTTATTTTTTTATCTATTCCCTTGTCAATGATTTTTTCCTAGACATAAAGTATACTCTGATTGTTTGATTTGATTCAACCATTTTAAATTTTACAAATTATATTAGGTGTGTGCATTGCATTTTTATTTATATTTTATGGTTGACTATATTCTATAATATTTATATTTTTACCAATTATGACCTGATTTTTGATATGATTCGATGTACAAAGTGGTTCAAATTTATACTTTTGACGATTTGAGTATCTGTACACATTTACGTGTACCATTTTTAACGCTTTGTCATTGAGAATTAATTTTTCAGAAATTAAGTATATTTTGGATTTGATTTGATTTCAGTGATATTTTATGAAAATGATTTGAATCGAGTAGGTACAATTTGTCTTCGGAGATGGACAACATTTTACTATTTTTTGACAGAGTAATAAATACAGTTCTTTAGGAGAACGTGTGCTTGCAGATATGCATTTTGTTTATGATATGTGTCTTGAAATTCAAGGCTTCCTTGAGAAAAAATATCAAGAATTATATCCACATAGGCGACAACCTAACAAAGGATATTCAGTTCTTACATCGAAAGTTGAGAAAATGCTTTAAGTTTATTCCAAGACCCATACACACAATAGGGGAGTTATGAGAGGGATAAATGGATTTTCAAGGAATTGCTCAATAAATAGATTCTATAGTCTTCTATTTTTATTTTTAAGAAATTGCTATGACACTCTTTTTGTACGACACTGTGGCAACTGATTTTTCAAAATAGAGCAATCTATTGAAGGAAAACACTTCGCTAATTTGATTGAATTTTTTTGAAATCTATGATAGTTATGAGAAAACATGTTTTTTTATTTTCCAGTATCAACACCCTGACCTCTGCAAGAAAGCAGCTTTGTGAAAAAATGCATGTGAAAGGACATTATTTTTTTTGCAGAATATCCAGCTGTAATTTGAACCAGTGATTAGATGGTAAATTCACTCTAAGCCGAACAAATTTTTATTACTAAAAGCGCAATTATCTTGAAAACGATTGCTTTTACGGATTCAAACAAGTCCACATTTTTACCATCATTGAATGAGGAATGTAGAAAAAATTCATACTTGATTTTACCAGTGGCGTAAAAAAAATAGGAGAAAAGGGACCATGATACCCTTCTTGTATGTATGATTTTTTTCCAGAATAAAGAACTTATTGAACAAAAAACATTTCTACGAATGTAATTTCGAAACATTTTCAAACTGTGGAGTTATGAATAAAAAATACTCACAATTTTTCATATTCAAAACCCTTTATCTCTGCAACGAACGACATTTGAGAAAAAATACATAGGAAAGTCCTATTACTCTTTTTGAGGGAATCTTCCATTTCAATTTGGCACCATTGTTTCTGGAGACCCCTGTATACAAAATATATTGTTGAAGCCATAAATAATGAAAGATAAAAGGTAGATCAATAAAATATTTACTCTCTATTTGCTCCTTGACATCACAGAAAGGCATATACGTAGTTGAGAAAGAAAACTTATATAGTCATGTCATTTTAGTATACAGGACGTTCTATAAATACTGCGTCATACTTTTGGGAATATGAAATACAAGTTAAAATAGTACTAGGAGTTCTATACACTTTTCTCGTAGGGCGCCTGTTTCCGACGTTATTCGCCATTGAAAAGTTATTCATGAAGAAAACTGTTGGTGATATTTTTCCAACCTAATTTATCATTTTCGAAAGAATTTGAAGAGTATACGAAGTAAATGAGTGATGTCATTGAAAAACTACGTTTGTTTTCCACCTAAGAAGCCAAGGACCCACTTTCTTTGGTACGTTATAGCATATTGTTACGAATCCACTACACCACTGTCTGCTTTTCACTCCTCTGGTAAGCGAGGTCGACTGGTTGACCTGGATTTTCCAACTGAACAATCAAGAATCCCAAGCAGTTTGAGAGAAAATTAACGAAACGACGGTCCAGTGAATTTTTAAACTTGTCTGCTGACTATATGAACAGCTGCACGTCGCGAATTCATCTATTTGAGTTTGATAAACTGCTACTGATTACAGTGACTTGCGGGTATTTTAATAGAGACAAACCCCAGATATCCGCAATAGTTGTTAGAAGTGGGGATATTCGTGGACGATTTGTTTTTTATGGTGAATACTAAAAAATACACCCTACGGTGATATGGTGCCATATTGAAATGATCAGGGTGGCAGTTTGGTGAGCAAACAAACGAACGGGGAGGAACGACGACAGACGGAAGCAAGAAACTGAAAGGAACTTTGGGGAGATTTTACTGTCGTTTTCGTCTACCTCGGTCGGCCAAATGGCTGAGGCAAGCCCCCACGTATATCTAGTAATTATTGTACCAGGCAGGTTTCCGCGGTTGGTTTCTCGTTCTCCGACGCATCGGGACTGCTCCGACAGACATCCAGTCGCCCCCATACACCGGAGAACAGGTTTCTGGTAAATTCCTTCTGCTAGTGAAGTTTATTTGGGAAATAGCAAAACTACACCCAATTTTGATATTTTCGTATCTAGCGTTGCTACGTGGAAGGAACACCTGATGGCAAGTCCACCCATCATTCCACATCCTGAACCAGCGTATAGTGTAACAAGCAGTGAGACAATGGCCAAAGGCAAACAACCCGCCCCACATTGGCGTTATATGACAATATAATCCAATACCAAATGAACAGATGTCTTTAAGTGAGCTCCCTAGAATATCTTATATCTTTTGGTTATAGTTATCGTAAAAATATCTGGTTTTCACAAAACTTCTGTGTTAGAGCTTGTAAGTCTTTTTAAGGACTATCCTGTTAAATAAAAGTAGTTGTGAGTGCGTAATCCAGCAGAATAGTGCAACATTAAAAAAATGTCATATCAACACTAGATCTTTATTGAACGGGTACGCAGAATTTAAACTGGAGAGTATATAATAATTATGATATTATCACCGTTTCCGAGTCATGGCTGCATCATACCCAATGAAAATATTTGTCTCGCGGGCTATCAATTATTTCCTGCAAAGATAGGAAATTGAAAGGTGGAGGTGTTGCACTTATATTGAGAATACTGATTAACATATCCACCACGAACACATGACTACGACTGATGACACGAAGATGACCATCCGATTATATCATAATTTGCGCAGGAGATCTTATTATTGACTACGCAGATCCCAATGAACAGCTCTTGTGATCAGCTGAATGAAATACTGTTTTTACCTGAATCAAATTCGTTGATCAGCATACTCGATATTCTTTCAACTAGCTGCAAAATAATAGATCCTCATTATATGTTCAAACACTGAGTAACTGGACTGCAAATTACGCTTGATTGTTCCTCTTTTCCCCATTTTCTGTATCGTGCAAAGTAGGTTTGATAAAACATTAAAACGATAATTTTTATACACTTTCAGAGATTTCAGGAAATTTAACAAGGAATTATTTCGCAGATTTGCATGTCATCAATTTTGATACCATTTATGGTTTCATGATAATATTGATGATAAAGTCAAAGTTCTGTCCACTAATTTGGTTCTCAAACTTTTGATGAACATTTTCGCCTATAAAAACCGTTAAAATTACCAAGAAAAAGTACCTTGATAACGGATAATTTGGAAAGCTCACGAGATTTCCAAAAAAGAACAAAGGCTCTAAGATCATTGGAATTATTATAAAGAAATAAGAAATCTGCATAAACCGAACTGAAAATCTTGAAAAGGGGTTACCTAGATTATCGTTTGAAAAGAAGCAGGCAATTATGGGAAGAACTACTGATATGAACGTTCACAACAAAAAATCACGAAATCTCTATCCCAGAGCACCTGATGATTGCTGAGGAAATCAACAATTCTTCGGAAGTGAATCAAATAATACCTTGTACCTGATGATGAAACGATCCGTTTCTTTTCTGGTAATACAGTAAATAATCATACAATTTCTCTCTTTTCAATGAAACTAATGTGATCATGAAGTATATAAGACTATACTAAGTATAAAATCAAACGCCGTTGGACATGACAAGGTGAGTATTCAAATGTTACTACACCGCTGTCCCCTGATATTGCCACACATATATCCCATCTATTTGATTTCTGCATACTGAAAAAATGTTTATCCAGCAAGTTGGAAACGTTCCCATTTACTAATGCAGAAAATATGAGCACCTTCGCCCAATAAGCATTTTGTGTGTGATCCCGAAAAGCTTTCGAAAAGATATTGAATGCTCACAGATGCGTATATACTTGAATGAATTTGACATATTACCATCCGCCAATCAGGCTTTAGATCTGACCATAGTTGTACCACACGGCTCTTCTGAAAGTGGTAGATGATATTCAAGATCTCTATTGATAACAATGAATTATGTCTACTAGTATTGCTTGACTATTTCAAGGCTTTGATCGAATCAATACCAACTTTTATCAATTTGAGTTACCTGAGGTTCAATATGAATTCAATATTCTACTCAAAAATAACCTTTCAACCGATCTCAAAGCGTTATCATAAATAATGAAAATCTTAAATCTCTAGAAATAAAGAATGGTGTTCCCAGGGATCAATTTTGGGTCTCCTCTTCTTTGTTCTCTACACTTCACAAGTCCTTACGTTGCTTCAATGTAACTGTTATGCTGATGACACGCAGATGTATTTAAATTTCGAAGAAAACTCCTACAACTTGGCACTTGACCAAATGAATCATGATTTGAATAATTTCATAACCGTATCAAATAAATACTGCCTTTACTGTGAATAAATCTAAATCATACGTTATGCTATTCGGTGATTAAAGAAAGTAAAGAAATCGTTGCAAGAATTTATTGAATATACGTGTTGACGGAGTCCCCTACCCATCGCAGATACAACAAAAATTTGGGATTGTACTCTTGATAATGCATTACGCTTCACTACACATGTATCTCTATATTTAAAACAGGGTTATATGAATCTAAGAACGATCTATTCAAACAACAGAAATATTTTGAACAAAAAAAGTAAAATGAAAATATGTGATGCTTTAGTGTTGTCACATGCAAACTATAGAAGTGGTTTATGGACCAGGGCTGATGAAATCTGACAGAATGGGACTTCAAAAAATTGCAGAACCTATGTGTGAGACTTATTACAGGCACAAGAAAGCGGAACATGTTACGCAACATTTAAGGAATCTTGGTTGGCTGAACATGGAGTGGCTAGGCGTACACTACACTCCAGTACGATTTTTCATCACTTTTTTCTCCGCTTATATGTGTACTGATCACTGTATTATGATATTTTTAGGAATAGTATTTTCTTTTTGTTATATTCTATGGTTAGACTTGAATTTTTCGAGCAGTTTGAATAGTCTACCATATTCTATTGTATACTTTATAATATTATTGATTATGAATTTATTATGATAAATTACTTCCACTGGTTGATGGAAGAGCAATCATGTGCAGGTATTGAATCCCAGCTTTGTTAGACAGAGCCAACTGCCAGCCCTGCAAAGCAAGTTAGCGAGCAGTATATATAGGCGCTTCGATAGTTATACGATACCGAAATGAAAGCTACAATTATGGTAAATGATTTCCTTAACCATGCTGAGTAGGTTCTTGACAATTCACTACATTTATTTAAATCTATCAGGTTAACATATGAGTGAAATTTTATCGGTGATTACCATTGGTAATGAACTTTTGTACAGTGCGTTCTAATTGAAGGTAGCAAGGTTTAAAGGCATACAGATTGACCCTCGAAATTTCATAAACTGAGAATTTGTTCCTTACGAAAAAACACATCACGTTGTCTACTATTCCCTAGATAACTGCAAATGAAGGTCTTTAGAATAATAATAATATAATATATAATATTTATTTACCAAAGAATCGATACATACACTTTCAATTCATTAATGAAGAATGCAAGTAACAACACATAAGATTCACAAAGGCTAACCTGCGCGTGGATCATCAAGGTTATTATGCAAATGAATTTTAAAATAAGTAACTAGTTATTTAATATATAGTAAATTTATAAAATATTGATAAATTAGTTATTTGTAATATATAGTAAATTTATAAAATATTGATAAAATAGTGATAAAATAAAATAGTGATAAAATAGTGAGAGCAATGGAACAAACAAATAAAATATATAAAAATGTATCACGCTAGTAGATAACACACCACATAATCAAATATATTAAAATACTAAAATAGATAGAATATATTAAAAATCATTAGAATTTGAGAATGAATTGGCAGAAACCTTTTTTCAACACTTTCAGCTTATATGGTTTCTGGGTTAGGTGGAAGGGGGGCATATATTTTTAGAAATATTTCATAATTCGCTTTGAGACAGAGGGAAGATGTTTAAAGTACATTATCAGCAATACATTTGAAACCAGCATTAAAAATCTGGAAAAATAATAGTTTTGCACATTTACAGATCAGTCTTAACACTATAACAACTTTCGAGTCAAACAAACAGTATATGAAAGAAACATAAACAGGTGTGGATGTTTTTAATTTTTGGAATCCTCCCTTGATAGCTTGTTCCTTGCTCTTTGTATGCTTATTTTGGAATTTTGTGCCTTGAAGAATGAAAACTAATCCCCTAGAATGTCTATTTTGCAGCATCGATCCTTTTCTGTGATATCAGAAAAGAGTAGAAATGAATCAATAACGTTTACAAAAAGTCAATTCTGCTCCGAAGGACACTTATTACCTAGGCTACCTAAGTTCTTTCTTTCGCTATAGGATTCTACGCTGTGGTGCCGATTCTGTTTTTCGTCAGCTGCTAATGTGAGTATGGTATTCCAAATTTTGATTATTTTCATTATTCATACTATAGGATACATTGCGATCGAATATATTTTCCTTCCCAATACTTAAAAATATATTCGGAATGTTTACATCACATTGTAGAAAACCTCATCAAGCTACTAATTTATTGGAAAATATTCGAAAACAACAGGCTATTCCAGCTATATGCTGACATAAATATTTTTGAATGAAGGTAAACTTTTTTCGTCATCTCCATCAACCCTAATACAACATTGAAAAAAGAACAATGTTCCAAATGAATGGACTCTGGTAAAACATATTATTATTAAAAAACTTTGACAATATAGAAAAATTATGAAACAATACTTTTCAAAACTAGTTGATAATACTTCATCATCCCTTAGTTCAGACTATCATATGATTGTTGGGGAAGAATTTATAGATTCCCCAAAAACATGAAAATTGAAAAAGTTTCAGTTGTAATAACACAAGAGAGTAAGAACAAAGTAAAATAATTCGACAGATTTTCTCAATAAATAGACACGTGAGAGTCCAACGGGCTCGAGTTGCTATTGCCAAATGGCAACAAGTTTGGAGAAAAGAAATCTGGAAAATTATTTTCTACTTTATCGAACTCCCGTGTGGTATTCTATGATGATTTTTGTTGTTACGATCATAAACACATTTCTCGCACAATGATACAGTGTACTAAACGGATTTTTGATTTCACTTTTCATGCGAATTGATAACATACGTCAAATTAAAAATATACGTTGTTTGGACAATTAAAACAAAATAATTTCAAATTTTTCCGCTTACCTCTTCAGGTAGAATATTCCTACTATAATAATGTTTTCATTTAACAAAACGTACATGAATGATTTGAATTGAAAGTTTCCATCGGTATCTGGTAGACATGTCAAAACATATCAGTTGTAATACCACAAGAGAATGCGACAAAGGAAAATAATTCGACAGGTTGAAAACTTGCTGCTGTGTTGGGACACGAGAGCCCAACGGCTTGAGTGGCTATTGCCAAATGGCAACAAGTTTGAGAAAAGAAATTCGAGAATTATTTTCTACTTTATCGAACTCGTGTGGTATTATATAGATAATTTTTTGAAGTTACGATCATAAACACATTCCTCGCCAAGGAGATACAATGTACTAAAGCGGTTTTGATTCATTCTCACTTCTCATGCGAATTGATGAAAGACGTCAAATTAAAATATACGCTGTCAGACATTAAAACAAAATACCTCAAATTATTCCCGCAGCAATTTTCTAGATAGGTGAGTCTCACTATAATAATGTTTCTTTGATTTCGGCCAAAACGTACATGAATGATTTGAATTGAGAGTTTCCATTGGTTTACAGAAATGTGTGTGTGTAAAAAAATAATCTTTTAAAATAATATCCCGGAACCTTTTCTACCAGCCTGCTATTTGCGAAAATGAAGACTTTCTCAGCTGAATACGTTGAATACATTTCATTGATATACCTAAAAATAAAAAAAAATCACCTACAATTTTAAAGGAAGAATTTCTTCATCATGATTCAAATTATACAGTGAATGAATAAAAAACAAATTGTTTTTGCACCCATATGTTGATATAAGCTCTGTCTGTCATAATACTTAACATCTTTAATTTACGTTTTCATGTATTATTGTTCACGTACAGTGTGTTACACTTCCTTACTCTGATACCCCCGTATCTTCCGTATTTATCGGAGTAGAATTATGAAATTTTCACGATCGATAGATAAACCAAAGTATGTTTTTCTGTGGTTGACCAGAATGACTTATACCCGAGTTGCCCTAAAAGCACTGTGCTTAGTGCTCGTGAAAGCACTGAAAGCACTTTTGTGCTAGTAAGCATTGTGCATCAATTCAAAATTTGACTTTTATATTTAGCATACTATTTCTTCAAAAATTATTTCATTATCAAAATTATTGGTGAAAATTATTATTATCAATATTAATTATTCGGCATTCTTTTCTTTTCAACAGACCTGCATTTTTTATTTGTTAAAACTCAGAATGACGTGGAAATTAAATTTGTGGATATTAGATTTTTATAGACATATTTTTATTTTCAGTATTGGCTGTATAAGTTCAGAATACCACCGACGTCACGAACAGAAAGCTGAAGATAGAACGTCTCTCCAATCGCTTTACCAATCAGTTTCGATGGTAGCCCAAACATATCATCAATATTATACAACAGCAGCAACATACTATGTCGGAAATTGATGCCTGATTGGCAAGCACATTTTCGGCCCAGATGGCAGTTGTTTTCATGTGATACTTTCTGTGTTCACCCAAATCAACACAGATTCATGTAAGTAACCTACTTATGGTTTTAAGCCAAATCACTGATATGAGGATTCGTTAAGGCAATTGATGTGGCAATAATTTGAATGAATGGTTGTGCCATTGTAAATACTTAGATAAGGGCACTTGACCCCACATTGGAGCATATTTTAGTTCATGAACGAAATTTAACTAGCTCGATTATGTTTTTGAAATCAGAAGAATCAAAATGAAGATTACAGGTTTTCGTTAGTGACTCACTCGCTCACTAATGATCACTGAAGCCATTGAATTTCGAAATTTGGCATAGCATGGTCTGGAATCTGGGAGAGGTGAAGTTATTAGAGTTGACCACCAACAGTTTCTCCAACTATATACCGGGTGACCCAGGTGTGGATTTCTATACAATTTCTGTGAATTGACAAAGTGAAGAAGTATTTTTCAAACAAAATATTAAATATGTTTTGACTGTTGGTTTTTCAGAAAATGACAAAAAATTTCGGTTTGGGCATGTTTTACGTATAGACACCCACCTTCCGGTAGATTACACGTTCATAAAATTGAGAATGAATCTTGAATTAGTTTTCAAAGTTTTTCTTTTTGATGGTTTCTATTCAGTGCAATTGAATATCAAAACTTGTCAACATATCAACTTTCACAATATCTACAGTGAGTCTGCTTAAATTACATATATGGGAAACTTTATTAATTTTACGAAAGAAAGTTATCATAAAAAGTTCTATGATCTGAAAGTTTATAAATCCATCAGATATCAAATTCTATCAATCTTATACGAGGTAGGTCAAAAGAATTTACTCAAGAGTAAAGTAACTTTTACTTGATTATCTTCTTCGCCATCAACCTCTAGGTGATGAACTTTTGAATGGTTCCGAACAAAAACACGTTTCAGACGAACTGAAATATCCTTCATCTCATTCTCCAGGAAATAACCAGGAAATAATTTGAGAATCCTCGTGCTGAATGCCAACCAATTATTTTTTATAACTTGATTTTAGTCTGTGAGAACAGATGATGTACTTGTGATAGAAGGGTTATCGAGTATGGGGGTACCTCAAGGGACCGTTTTGTTCCAATTATATGTATTCATATATATATATATATATATATATATATATATATATATATTATTATGTTATGATGAATTGAAATTATTATGTTTTTATTGAATGAAAATTCGCACAATATTTTTAATTTTTACCATTTCGTTGAGCCAAATTGATATGATGTAAATAGATATTTGACCCTGTAATAATAATTGTCAAAGAACGTCACTGTCACTTCCTGTCACGCTACCAACAATTATTATTTTCTTTCTGCCACAGCTAACAACAGTCGGTACGCCCTTGTCTCATAAAGTCGGTTCAAAAGGAATTTGGCCACTGGTGGCTAACTTCAGCTTGAATGATCTTAGTTATGTTAGCTGATCATTGTGGTGAAAATAAACAAAACCAAATATCAAAACAATTATCTCCTCTTTATTCAGGAAGACTTAAAAATGGCCTTGGCCTACGAGAAATAACTTATGCTATAGTGAATCAAACAATTATTCACGGATACCATGAAATGATATCAAGGGGTAGATAAACAGAACCCCTTTCTCTGTGGGGGGAAAAAGGGTTTTTGTTCATAAGAAGGTGACATAGATTTTACGTTTTAAAAATGTTATTTGTGAAATAGTTCTGGACCCGGGAAAAAAACTATTAAAGGTTTTATACCGGGTTTGGGGAAATGTTGGTGTTCCAACTATACCATAAAACAGGAAGTCCCCCCTCTCCAGCCTTGTTGGGGCGAAAACCCCCGTGTCGGGAAAAGTATCGATGGGGGCCCGCTTTTGGAATCGGGGGATATATGAAAATCATTAAGGTAATCTTGTTCTGTTAAGCAAATTAGGGGAAATTTTTCCCCTTTTTCTTTTAGTAAAATTTTTTTGCGCTTCCGCTTTTGGGGGAAAAATTTTCGATCCCCTTGAATTTTTTTTTCCGTCGCTTCGCAACATTTGTTTTGTTGTTGTTCCATTTGAAATTTCGAATTCGGCACCAAATTGTCACTTTGCACTGTTTATATTAATGTTGACAATTTATACACAAAATTTAAAATTTCCCCCTTTTATCATTAATTACAAGTTTGAATAATAATTGCTTATGATACCCTTTCTTGCCATTCTCTCACAATTTCCAACTTTTCATTTGATCATCTCTTTTTGATTGGCTATCTTTTATAAAGACGTTTGCTGTTCCCCTCATTCAACTTTTATTTGTACAATTTCATGTAAGAGTTTTTCCCCAAATTTATAAATGTGTTGATTATTTTTTTTTCATGATTTTTTGTAAATTTTACTTTAGTTGTTTTTTAAATTTAAAAGGGGTTTTAAAAATTTTGATAGGATATAATTGACTGTTTTATAACATTTTTTAATTTTTATTATCCATATCATACCAGGCTCATAAAATACATTAAATTTTTTTGAAGCTTTTTAAAAAAAAACTCTTGAAATTGATAATTATTTATTATTTATTCTTTTTTTTGGGGTTTTTTTTTCTTTTTAAAAATTTTCAACGGGGGAAATAACATAAAAAAAATATATATATATATATATATATATATATATATATATATTTTTATATATATATAAAAAAAGGCCCCCTTTTGAGGAAATCCAAGAGGGGCTGCCTCTCGTGCCGTCTCCGAGCGTCCCCCACTGGGATGAGCGCGTTATTCCTGTCATAGATAAACCTTCACCCGGAAAATTTTTATGATAGGTCCCCACCCCCCCAGTCAGGGTTTTGGTTTTGGGACGCCCCCTTTTTGGACCGCTTAAACTCCCCCGTTTAAAAAATCCCCTTTTAATAATTACGACAGTATCAGAATTATTCCCCAAAAATTTTTTCCCAAAAAGTTACCCCCTCCTCCCCATCTGACTTTACGCGTCTCCCCTACTCCGCTTCGCTTTTTAACGGGGAAAAAGGGGAAAAAATTTCCACCGCCCCTACCCCATAATTCTCAACAGATATGTCGATACCGGTGGAACCTATTTTTGAAAGCGACGCCTTTGATAATTTCACCCCCCGTGCTATGTCCAAATCTCCGGGGGGCAAAAGTTACTTTTGTCAAATCAAATCTAATTTTTTAGCCCCGGTCAACCGCCAACAGAGTCGAGTTCCGAAAATTTTATTTCAAATCATTGAAAAAACCGAAGTTGATTTTTTTTCCAAATTCTAAAAATCTCGAAGGAGATTCTTTTCGATTTTTCCCTCTCTATGGACTAGTCTCCCATCCCCTATTTGAAAAAAATTGCGAAAAAGCATATTTACAGTTTTTCGCGGAGGTTTAAATTTAACTGAATCAAAACTGGATGGTTCTTTTAAATTATTTACAAAGAGAGCTGAACAAATTTTTATTCATGTTGATAACCCCCCCTGACCTAACTGGTTACTGTCTACTAAGGAAACGGCTTTTTTAAAGCCTGCAAAATCTAATAATTCAGCAGACAGGTTCGCGAATTTTGTCTGTTGTTTTTAAAGGGAAACGACTTGGCTAGCGTGCCTACTGAATTTGAATAATAGAAAACAGTTTGAAACTCGTCCTTTTTTTGTGGATTCTTCCATGACCGCAAAAACCCATTTCCAGTGGGAAAATTTTCGCTTGAAAATGAATTGACGCCTAA